>JAPXFY010000030.1:35095754-35110754 GCA_030674185.1 Monoplex corrugatus
GCACGTTGTCTGTTCGTTCTTTCCTTGATTTAACGACTGTTCACTATGATGATATTAGACTATGCACCGGCAGGCTGAATGTTCTGTATAATATGCATACTCCGTCTTCAGTGAATGAGCCTGCTGAGTGTTTTCATATTTTCATAAGGATGGACGCTGATATCATCATCATCATCATCATCAAGTGCCTTGCCACATGGCGTTGGAGATTCTGGCCCTCCATATGTATCTATCCCTTGTTGCCGTAAGCACATCTTCCACCCTCTCTGCCTTCAGCCATTCTGCAAGTCCGTCCAATATTTTTTCCCTGGGTCTACCTGGTGCTCTCTTTCCCTCCAGCTTTCCTGTTGTGACCAGGTGCTCTAATTCCGCTTTCCTCACAAAATGGTCTATAAATGTTGCCTGTCTTTTCCTGGTCTTCCTTATGAATGATCTTCTTGCGTCTGCCTCCATCAAGACTGTCTCGTTTGTTTTCTTTGCTGTCCATGGAACATTCTTCTTAGAAATCTCATCTCGCTGCCTCAATCTTGTTCTGGCTTTGCTTATTGACTATCTACGCCTCACAACAGTATAACATTATCGGTTCTATATAACATTCAAGAACTCTCTTCCTGATGTTAATTGATAGGCTTGGACGCTGATATGATTGACAGAATTCTTAACGTGCATACTTGATGTTGTCCTCCTAAATAAACATTATGACACCGGAAAAAATCCCCATATATGTCAAAAATCAATTTTCATTGCATTTCCTAAGAAAGCAGGGGCTATAAAATGTGAACTCCAGCTTGATGATTCGTGTAACAAAAATCCAATTTAGAATAATCATGATGAGAACAAGGAACAGAATCAAAAGAGAAATAGCAGAAGAACAGTGTGGATTTGTCGAAGGGAGAGGAATGCCATATATACATCCGAAGAACTCTCATAGAGAGGTCAGTAAGTTCAATAAGGAAATATTTTTATGCATTGTTGATTATACCAAGGCTTTTGATATCGGATAAGACACGGAGAACTGATCAACCAAATAGTAGTGACTCATTATTGATGGAAAAGGCTTAAGAATAATCAGATCTGCAGAAATATGAATTGGGAACAAGCAGCAGCAATGAGAATAGAAAACGATATAAGCTCTTTCCAAAACATCAAAAGAGGAGTCAGGCAGGGTTGCGTTCTGTCATCAGATTTGTTTTCATTTTACAGTGAAACCATCTTGAGAAACCTAGAAGAATAAAGGCTGGAGGAAGAATGATAAACAACATTCGTTACGCAAATGACACCGTGTTCATTGCAGAAAATGAAAAAGACCTACAAACCTTTGTGAATATACTAGAAATAGAAAGCAAAACTAAAGGGCTGGAGCTAAACAGCAAGAAGACTGAAGTCGTGGTAACCAGTAAAACAAACAAACAAACAAACAAGAAATCCCCTCATGCAAAATAACAGCAAATGGCACAACTTTGAGACAGGTTGATAAGTTTAAATATCTGGGAACAGTCATCTCACCAGACGGCAGATGCACATCTGAAATAGCCAGCAGAATCGGCCAAACCAAAACAGCATTCAAGAAGATGAAAAGCGTTCTTACCAACAAATGCCTATCAATTAACACCAGAAAGAGAATTCTTGAATGTTATGTAGAACTGATACTGTTGTACGGTAGATAGATAGATAGATAGATAGATAGATTGATTGACTGATTGATTGACAGATAGATTGTCAGATAGATAGAGAGAGACAGACAGACAAATAGATATCATATATTACATACAGACATAATACAGACATTCATACAAACACATACATACATACACATGCATACAATATATACATGTATAATAATACATACATACATACATAATACACGTGAACACAATGACATGATCACTGAACAACGTACCTAAGCTAGTGTGTCATGCGTGTACCTACGTGCTTGGCTGCACGAATTTCAGCAGGCAGAATTCACTTTCCTCATTTATATAACAAACTTTCTTCTCTCTTGGAGAGCGCTAGATTATTTAAATCAACGAACGAATGAATACAGGAATAAATAAAGAGAAAGGAAATTTTCCTTCTAAAATTACGTTTAATCTAACATACCGTGGCTCACTGATGCAATAAGCGGCAGCGATTTGCCATTCCTGCCTCATAAACAATAAAGTCCGAAGGGAGTTTTTGTTTTGTTTTGTTTGTTTTTTGGTTATAATAACCATGCAGTTTGGAATCATTGTCTGTCTCTCTCTCTCTCTCTCTCTCTCTCTCTCGCACGCACACACACACCAGCCTTAGATGCTGCAATGTTTTGTTAGTAGAACCTGAAAGTTCATCGTTTCTGTTCACCGAACCGAAAAAATTGCATCATTACTCTCGAAAACCTTTTCGTACTCAATCAAACTTGGGCAATGGAGATCGAATCTTGCGAGGGGGCCCCAGTCCAAACCAACCAATCGTCCAATGTCTTTACAATAGACAGATTTATACCAAAGTCTGTGTGTTCAGTTATTCATTCCTCGCACACTTTGACAGACACCGCAGGTAAAACACTTGTTTACAAACTCTGCCAAAGATTTCTTTTCCTGCAAGGCCGCCCGGGGAAAATGTGTCACCTACATTTCTGAGGTCGCCCAGACCTGAATGGCTCCTCAGCGAAGCTTCAGTTTGTAAACAACTTCGCTCTTGTATTGTTTCTGCGCGGTCTGTGACTGTACGCATGCGCAAATGTGTGTGCGCGCGCGCGTGTGTGTGTCCTTGACCCCAGTAACGAGATAAATTGAATTGGTTTTCATTTGTTTTGCATTACTGTGAAGCAAGTAATAATATAATGGCCTACCACAGACATACATTTCAATTCACGATGTAGCCATTCATTATGCATAGCCTACAGTTAAACTGAATTTGTTTGCAATAGTGATATTGACACACATTTCATGGTGCAGGTTCAACTGCTATGTGTTGTAGCGTTGTTGTACTTGCTTCATTATACGAAAGTAATTTTTCTTTTTAACAAAAAGCAGTGGATAGGGTCACAAATCCTACCACCAGGACTACAAACCTAGCTATGGCATCAAGAAATAATACATGCTAATCTGCAATACGAAGAAAAACATTTGGTGTGAACACTTGAACTCTTGCAACAATTTTACATCATAAACAAACCAAGTGACATTGTGTTGAGCAGAAACTTTCGTTGAAGTGGTTGGTCTTCAGAAAACACTTGCAATTGTCACCAGTAAATTTAAGACGCTATAATTAATCTCTCGAATGAATCTATTATTAACCCTTAGACTCCTGCACCCTTTTCACCAACATCATGCATTGCCAATCATGCGGGAGTCAAAGGGTTAATTTTTTGCAGTTGGTGGATAGGGTGCGGGAGTTGAAGGGTTAATACAACCCAGAGGGCAAAACTTTATAGACAGGCCTACGATCTCCAGCAATAAATACTGAAGCAGAGCGTGGGCTATTGTATGTCTTATATATTCAGCTTCGAAGTCCTTTATAAACTATAACATTTCATTCACCGACTTTCCTTTTATGGTGTTAGCAAGAGAGACACACTCGACTCTGGAGAGGGAGAAGGGAAGAAAAAAGAACGGGAGGTGAGCGGACAAAAACTGGAAGCCAGAAGGGTCAAGGCCACTGAAAGGGGAGGGGGTGCGAGTGAGAGGAGTGGGGGCTAAACGTTGTAAACAGTTCTGCAATGTGTCTGTATTACATACGTGTGTGTTTGCCTGTGTATTATGTATGATTCTGTACCTATTACACTCCGTATCTTGTAAATGTGTAGGCCTTATGCGCAATGCGTCTAAATTTGAGTTCGGAGAATAATTTTGTACAAAAATGACTTGTTATTGTTGATATTTTCTTTTTTATCATTTTTAGGATCTATGCGTTAGTCGCTGTGAGGCGCAGAAAACAGGAATATTACCACAAGCGCTAACTTCATCAAGACCACCCGACTGACCATTTGAAACGCCACCATGCTCGAAGGTCACAACAACAACACACACGCACGCGCGCGCACGTACACACACACACACACACACACACACACGCACGCGCGCACGCACAATAGAAGAGAAGTCGAGGTCGCAAAACGGGAAGAAGAGTGAGGTGGGTGCAACACTGTAAACAGAGTATTGCAGCTTGGAGTTTCTTGACAGTGCAGGCTGCAGGCTGTAAACACAGGCCTCTGTGGCTGCGGACCAGAGCACGAGCGCGCGTACATCCATTGTGTGTGTGTGTGTTGTGTGTTGTGTGTGTTGCACGCACGTACGAGCGTGCGCGGGAGGGCGGTGTAGCCGATGCAAACCAGTTAACGTGTATGTGTGTGTGTGTGTGTGTGTGTGCGCGCATTCGGGCGTGCGCAGGAGGGCGGTGTTGCCAATGCAAACCAGCTAACGTGCGTGTGTGTGTGTGTGTGTGTGTGCGTGTGTGTGTATGTGTGTGTGGTGTGTGTGTGTGTGTGTGTGTGTGTAGTGTGGTGTGTGTTGTGTGTGTGGTGTGTGTGTGTGTGTGTGTGTGTATGTATGTGTGTGTGTGGTGTGTGTGTGGTGTGTGTGTGTGTGTGTGTATGTGTGCGTGTGTGTGTGCACGTTGGGCAACTGAGTAAAACAGACTGACGCTGTCTCGGAGTTTGTCAAGCCCTTGGTGTGTGTGTGTGTGTGTGTGTGTGTGTGTGCGTGCATGTGTGCGTGAGTGTGTGCGTGTAGTGTAGTGTGTGTGTGTGCACGTGCACGCGAGAACTGATAGAAGATGTACGCAATCAAGAGGTAAGCTATAAGGGGTGGGGCTATTGTGTGAGTGTTGTGTGTACATACAAGTATAAGTTCACTATTATAACTATGTCGATGGTTAGGGCCCCAGTAGCTCAGTTGGTTTGAGCGTCGGATTCACATGCTAATGGTTGTGAGTTCGAATCCCGGGGTGCGCTATATTAAAACTGGCCATCTCGCTGTCCCATCTTAACATCATGGTTGTTCCGGTGGAGTCAGTATAGGATTAGATAAGCCCCCCTCCCTTCCCCCACTTCCCTGGGATGGTTATCCCCGTCGGCTATATCACCTGAGGTGGGTGTCGATGTAAAAACTGAACCAATCAATCAATCATGTCGATGGTTGATAACGTATGCAGAGGACGACGTCAACAGTATGTTATAACAGATCGCTGACACAGCTTGTCTCGCCTGGCTGTAGGCCTATAATTATTATCGCCCTGTCTATTTATTCCCTTTCTGATTCACATGCTAATGGCTGTGGGTTCGATTCCCGGGGTGTGCTATATTAAAACTGGCCTTCTCACCATCCCATCTTAACATCACTGTTTGGTGGTGTCAGTATAGGATTAGATAAGTCCCACTTCCCCCACTTCCCTGGGATGGTTATCCCCGTCGGCCATATCACCTGAGGTGGGTGTCGACGTAAAAACTGAACCAAATCAATCCCTTTTTGTTTGACACGAAGCAGTGTAGTGACTTGACTGCAAGTAGGATTGCCATCCTTATTTGACTTTGTTACTCTGATTGCAAGTAAGATTATCCGTCTGCCCTATCGCTTATGTGGATGTGGACGTTAAACTCCAAACAAAACAAAACAAACACGAAGTAGCTCAGGCTATGCGCACACCAGACATCAGCCACAAAAGCATGTATGTGACATATGACACGAAAGCACGTATGTGACATTTGAATGTATGCATGTATGCAATAGAATTTCACTTGCCCTGACAAAATGGCACAGTGCCAAGCCAAGCCCGCATCCTTTCAGTGATGAACGTGGCCAGTTTGTTCGCTTGTCAGGGCAGGGGTTCGATCCTGCAAATCGCAAGGGCTTCGCAGGTCGAGAGACTAGCACACACACACACACACACACACACACACACACTGGCTTCTCTTTGGATCACACACACGCAAAACACACACACACACACACACAGACTGGCTTCTCTTTGGATCACACACACGCGCGAATTCGCAGATTCACATTGCGCGCGCGCGCGCGCGCACACACACACACAAAACTGACGCAAATGGCGTCTGGCAAAATGCAACCAAGAAAATATATTTGCTTAAAACTTCCCCGCCCCTACCTCGCCAGCTGTCAGTTGCACAGAAAATGAAGTAAAAACAAATACTTCCTCCAAGGCCTCCCAAAACCACCATCACAACATAAACAAGAAGTAGCCTACATCAACTGTACGTATAACACGACAGCTGTTCACTTACAAATCTTTTCTATGTGTTGTATCTGGCTGCAAATCAAAAGCAAAACATGTAGATCTATAGGCCTATCGATTGCTCTTTTATCTTCTGTTCGTGTTTGAGCACTAGGCTACTTGTAAATAGTTGCAAAGTCAAAAGCAGTGCATTGTATATATGGCTTCAAAGCAAACGCGCGCATCGATTGCAGTCGTTAACCTCTATTTGTTTTAGTGCACTTCGTAGATGGTTGCAAAGCCAAAGTAAACAAAACTAACCCGTGATGTAGGCCTACTGTAGGTCAGCGGAGAGCATGCTCAGATGCTGGGCAGCCATTGGTTATGTCTACTTCCATTCCTTTTAATGCACTGCCTAAGTAGAAGCTGCAATAGTAATTTGTGAGAAAGTCTTTGTTTCAATTCCAAATATTGAATTTAATCATAAAGTCGCGCTGATTACAGGATCTGATAAGTGAAATAAACTATCAACTGGATAGACTGGAGACTGCACGTCTCAAGGTCGTTTGGATGACCTCCCAGCAATCCCCGCGTGAAACAAGAATGTTGACCTACGTTTTGCAGATGAGAGGCTCTGTTTGGGTTGTACATATGAATTAAAATTAGGCTTAATGTTGTAGATCGGGGATTTCAGTCAAAACTGCAATAATCGTAATGCATATTGCGTCTCCATGTACACAGAAACAGAATCTTAGCAATACTGAGTGCGAAGTTGTAGCTGCCAGGACCACAGTTTATTTTTAGTTATGGTGGGCAGTTCTGCCAACGTGTCAGGCTGCAGGGACTTTGGCAAGCACGAGGCAGTAAACACGTCTGCTTTAAAATCGCGCTTTGCGCATGCGCAAGGTCAACGACTTTCTCAAAAACAACAGCCACCATTCTTGATAATGTAAACAACGACCATCTTAATTTCAACTTTGTTTGATTTCTGTACAACAATTTATTCGCTGATATCTTCCTTTCTGACTACAAGATGGTATTCACCCCTCTGTTAACGCGCTGTTTTGACGCCTGTGTGATTTGGTGGAGTCTAGGTAACATTACTGTAGTTACGTAGCTTTGCGCCCCAGTTTCTAGATTTATCGATATACATGTTGACGTATGTTCCTACGTCTTTGTGCCTTTATAATGTTTTGAGGGAGTCAAAGGATTAAGTTTTTGTTTTGGTTGACAATGATTGATGCTGGCGGACAGGGTGCGGGAATCGAAGAGTTAATCCCAGGGGAATCTGTGCACAAGAGAAGAGCAAACGTGATAGAGACGGAACCAACAGATGAATGCATCGTCATGCCAATCCATCATGTTTTGGCCTGTAAGCGCCTTAAGTTCGGTTTCTGTTTCACATTAAAAATTGTCAAAAAGAATCAATAATAGAAAAAAGCTGATATGAGGACGGAGAAGAGAGAAATTAATCTCCACGTGTGTGTATGTACATGTGCGTGCGTGAGTGTATGTGTAGGCCTATGTGTTGTGTATTGTGTGTGTATGTATGTGTGTGTGTTTGCATGTGCGAATGTGTGTGTGCGTGCGTGTGTGTACGAAAATATAAGCTATTTTGTGTAGAGTTTAACGTCCGCACCCACATAAGCGATACGGCAGACGGGTTCGTTATGAACCACTTAAAAATTGCTCATAAAATATGCTGTATCAGCGTATTTTATATCTATATTGATACAAGCTATGTTTTCGGGTGTTTATTAATGCTATGCTCGTAGATCTGATATCTCGAGTTCAATCCCAGCCCGTAATAACATTACGCTAGTCTGGAATTTCTAGGTTCGGTATTGGCAAGGGGGAAGGTGAATTATGATTACTAGACCATGCTTACTGGGACACAAGACTTGTACATAACCAGTCAAACTAAACCCAATACTATACAACTAGGATGCAACCTAGATCGCAAAACTGTAAAACTCCATATAAACCCAAAACTTGACATGAAAAATACAAACCCAACTGGTACTCTACAGCCGAGCTTTATCAGTGATAGGCCATATGTGCAATGTTACAACAGCACAGCCCAAGACGGTTCACAGCTTAGTGCTATTTAACCCTTTGACTCCCGCACCCTGTCCACCAGCATCCTGCATTGCCAACCATGCTAGCAAAACAAAAACTTTACCTTTGATTCCCTCACCCTATCCACCAGCTTCCTGATCCCTCACCCTATCCACCAGCTTCCTGCAGGAAGCTGTGGATAGGGTGAGGAATCAAAGGTAAACCAAACGATTAATGGAGAGATAAAGTAATGACCGTAACATGCCCAGTTGATACTGCTGGAAACTAAACCGAAACGATGCCCGTTTAATTAACAGACTTTCAAGAAACAGCAAATTTTGTTTTGTCTACACAGAGGATATGTGAAGCCAGTCGGTCATGCAACTCCCTGAATAAAACAGAAACGATGCTTATTCAGTTCACGTTAACCACGGTCAATATTAAAAGGACATAACTCAGCATTCATCCTCAAAAATGATGACTTCATCCCGTCTCAAAACGGGTAGCCTACAAGCTCAAGGATTCAAGTAATACAGATGGCAACATGTACAATTAAATGACTTCTCTGCTATTTGTTACATGCAGTACAGCTTCATTACAATGAACAAACTTTTATATGGTGGTGGTTGTATACAAAAACAAACAAACAAAAGTGGGGGAGGGGAGGGTTGAAAATACAACAGTTTCAGTTTCTCAAGATGACGTCTCCGCTCTCGGAACGAATTCCATATGCACTAACATCACAGGTGCCACGTATATGGTGACTGTGGCACATGCCTTGAGCCTGCACACAAACCCATGAGCTGGCCAGGTCCTGAGGCCCTACCTCGACTATGTTTTACCTAGTCTATATTTTATTCTGGTGTTTTATCAGTCTAAAATACAACAGAACATAATAAACCCAGTATACCTTGAATGATATTCTAACTATACAATACAGTGGCTTCGCCTCCTTATTGTTACTATTTTCGTCATGTACAACACAGTGGCTTCGCCACCTTATTGTTAATATTTTCGTCATGTATACGCAGCAGATGTTGGAATCGAGCCAAAATGTGAGAGCAATACATAACAACTGGAGGATGGATCAATACAAACTGTGGGCTCAGCGCTTTCCCTGTGACGCACTTGGGGCCCACACAGTCGATCTGAGAACACTGGACTTTTGTGTTGTTGCCAACGTGAGAAATCGATTTCTGTCTCAGTCGTGTATGTGTTGTGTGTGTGTGTGTGTGTGTGTGTGTGTGTGTGTGTGTGTGTGTGTGTGTGTGTGTGTGTGTGTGTGTGTGGTGTGTGTGTGTGTTGTTGTATGTTTATGTTTGTGTGTGTGTGTGTGTGTGTGTGTGTGTGTGTGTGTGTGTGTGTTTGTGTGTCTGTTTGTTTGTGTATGTGTGTCCGCGTCTCTCTCTCTCTCTCTCTCTCTCTCTCTCTCTCTCTCTCTCTCTCTCTCTCAACCGCTTGCCATAAAAGTTATAGTCTTTACATTGGTTTTTGTGGCCGTGAACACCGTCAGTAGAGCTGGCAGTAATAATTTCCTTTTTTTTTTCTCCTCGTAGATCTATAGGGTTGCGAACAATTGATTTAGTTGAGACTTCTCGTTTGTTTGTATGTTTGTTATTGTGGAGAAGGGGCTTGTATTCTCTCTCTTCCCCTCTCTCTCTCTCTCTCTCTCTCTCCTCTTCTCTCTCTCTCTCTCTCTCTCTCTCTCTCTCTCTCTCTCTCTCTCTCTCTCTCTCTTTCATATTTGTAGTAATTTTTGTCAAGGTTGTTTGTGCAAAATGATATTTTAAAAAGTAGGCTAGTATGCCCGTGTTTTAATCTGTAGTCATTTAGATTATACATTTTCATCCAATATGGGGCAAGGGCTGAATAAAAAAAAATTAAATAAAAGGCACGTCTGGTGCGTACGTGATTATATGTGTGCATGCAGTGTTCCTCTCGTTCAGACTTTCTCCTCTGTCTTCTCTCTTTTTCTCTCTTGTCTTGGAATCCAGATAGAGACAGACAGACAGATAGACAGACAGACAGAGAAAGAAAGAGAGAGAGAGAGAGAGAGAGAGACCCTCAGGGCAATAATTGATCAGGTGATGCGCTTTCATCAGCTGTCTTCTCTCTTTAACTGTCTTGTCTCTGAACCCAGAGAGAGAGACAGAGAAAGAGAGAGAGAGACCCTCGGGGCAATAATTGATCAGATGATGTGCTTTTCGTCAGCAAACGACATCACATACACTGGTGGGGGGGGGGGGGAGGTACAGAGAGAAAGGGAAGAATAGAAAGAATCTGCGTCACACAATTACATCTTTCGTCAGCAGCAAAAATTGATCCGAACGCAGACAGACAGATATAAACATATGTGCAGGGGGATTGGTCATGGACGGAAAGAAGAGACAAATAACGACAACACCTCGTCCCCAGTTACACAGCCTACGTATGTAATTCGTCGGCTGTTTTGAGGTTCTTGCGGGTGGGGTGGGGGTGGGGGTTGTTTGTTTAGCTGTCAAATTACGACAAACAGACCTCGTCACAAGTTCGACAGCCTACGTATGTAATTCGTCGGCTGTTTTGAGGTTCTCGCGAGGGGGGTGGGGGTGGGGGGAGGGGGGGTTGTTTGTTTAACTGGTTGTTTTTGATTTTCTATGGACCTACCGTTCTGATTTTTCGTGGATGGAGCAGTGTACTCCCTGTGGTTCGATCATTCCATGGTATGTTAGCCCTTTCTTTTCTTTCTCTTTTTTAATTTTTTTTTTTTTTATTATTCAAGTTTAGGCAAGAATTCATACAATATGAATATAAACTGCATTTTGTAGAACACAGTTTGCACAAAGACGTACAATCATATGTACACGCACTCTCAAGCTGACATCTGAATATTGCCGGGGGCTCCTTCAGAATACATAGTATATTACCTTCTGGAAATTCCCTGCCAGAAATTTCCTCTTTTCTATCACTCTACTTTTGGTTTCTGCCTTGCTCCTTTGCTTTATGTTATTTCTTCCAATTATTTTCTGCCTTGCTGGTCCATTCATCATCTGTATGAGTTCCATAAAGCCTTACATACTTCACATTAGGATTGATAACTGGGTACATGCATTAAGTGCGTTTCTGGCTCTAATAGGAAATGTGATGTGCAAAAGCAATTTTACGTAACTTGGGCCCGTTTTTATGTACATATTTTAGTGTCCTTAGTAATGCTTACGTTTGTATTTGCATTCATTTTTTTTTAATCCCCTGATGATAAATTGGATAGAGTGATCAACGCCAGGGAATATGTGCGCGAATGCATTGATATGTGTTCCTATTAACCCTTTGACTCCCACACTCTGTCCACCAGCATCCGGCATTGTCAACCATACTAGCAAAGCAAAAACTTAACCCTTTGACTCCCTCACCCTATCCACACCCTATCCACCAGCTTCCTGCAAGAAGCTGATGGATAGGGTGAGGGAGTCAAAGGGTTAAGTTTTTGTGGTTGGTGGATGGGGTGTGGGAGGGAAAGGGTTAATTTTCTTTTGCAGATTTTTTTTTTCAGTGAGATACGGTGTACTTTTTGAGACTGTTATGACACTCATCTGGTTCTGCCTGTTCGGCTGGGCTTTAAACAACAACGTCAGCACCTTTCCCCATTACCATAGTCTCGACACTTAGCAGTCGGAAGCTCCCAACGTTGTTGTTTAAAGCCCTACCTACTGGAAGTCCGATGTTTTACCCGCTTGACTACCGCATCTGTCGTCAGTAATTTGAACAAGTGAACTAATAGTTGTTGTTGTTGCTTAAAGCCCTGCCGACTGTGTAGAGCCATATCAGGGCTATCACGGCTTCAAAAACATAAAACTTCAACAGGGAAAATAAAACAAAAACAAAGAGAGAGAAAATTAAAAGTACACATATCAATGTATTTGCGCACACAATCTAAGGACATGCCCTGGCGTTGACCACTTCGTCCAGGGGATTTAAAACAAACACACACCTGAATACAAATTTAAGCATACCTAGGACACCAAAACACATATAAAAACAGGCATAAATTACCTAAATTGCTTCCGCATATCTCACCTCCCTAGAGCCAAAAATGCACTTAATACATGTAGGCCTACCCAATTATCAGTCCTAATAAAAAGTACGTAAGACTTTATCGAACACATACAGATGAATGGACCATTAAGGCAGAAAATGACAGGAAGAAATGACAGAAAGCAAAGGAATAAGGCAGAAAGAAAGAGAATGGCAGAAAAGAGGAAATTTCTAGCACAGAATTTCCAGGAGGTGGGGATACTATTTATACTGAAAGAGCCCCGGCAACCCACGGGCGGGGGGGGGGGGGAGGGGGGGCGGATTAATACTTAACACTTCAAACGTTAAGACACTTAACTACTCAAGGAGAGTACATTTAGGTCGTACTGGACCTGTTTCACAGCAAGTTCTTTCAGCTTTACACGGATAATATAAGCTTTAAAAATTTTTTTTTTATCAAAAACAAATGGATCATAACACATACAATGTTATAGAATACTTACCTATGTGTCAGCTGGTTAAGCGCTTTACAAAAACATGAAGTCAAGATATGATATCAGATCTTGAGTTCAGTCCCAGCCCGCAACATTAAAATCTGGCCTGTTCACTAAAATCTGAAACTTTATAAATTGAATGACTTAGTATTGTTTTAAAAAACATAATAGACTAATAGATATGACGTATGGGTATGAGTTTTGCTCTATCCATTGTATACAAATCTTATTTTATTCAGTTTTCTCAATGATATTGTCATAATGTTCATCAAACATTGTATTTATTTGTGTTTCGTCTAAAAAGAATTAAAAACAAGTTTGAAAAAAAAATCTGGCCTGTTGGCTACCCATCTTAATGTTTCCATCGTTCTAGTAGTGTCAGCTTAGTGTTTGATAGGTCCCTTCTCCCCTTTCCCAGTTTCAAGACCTTGCCAGCACATGGCGTTTTGTACAGGCTCAGGAAATTTGTCAGATAATTGCTGGCGGATTTGGGTGGAGCGCATATGGAGCTGTCCAAGCTCGGTGAATCCATCTTGAAATAACTCTAATAAACAATAACTCCACGAGACAGAGGCAGACGCGCTCAAAGCAAATACATGTCAGTCCTAACACTGACAATAATAATAACATAACAATTATAAGAGTTAATATAATCGAAACGAGTTGAACACATTAACAAACACAGTTTAAACATATCTGGGCATCTATAATACTTTTGAGGGATAAACCTTGAACAGATTTCATCTTAAGATGGACAACGCAGGACAAAATGTATTTCATCTTCTGGTCTTCTTCTTCTTCCGAGAGAGAGAGAGACAGACAGACAGACAGACAAATAGACACAGAGAGAGAGAGAGAGAGAGAGAGAGAGAGAGAGAGAGAGAGAATTTTAATACAGTAAGATACTATAACTTAAAACCGGACTAAACTGGATTCGTGTAATGGGGAGTGGTTAAAACCAAGATTAGATAAAAAATAGAAAGGAGAGAGGACGAGGAAGGCGGGGAGAAAGTGGAGGGGGCCATGATACACATACCTATGGTCACAGCAGTATTTTTATCACTGCCGTTTGCGTTAGCCACTAAAATATTTAAAAGCGAGGCGAAGGGGAAGGAATGAAATGTTTACAGACGTGTGTACTTTTAGCAATAGAAATAAGCGAGATACGCAACCCTGACGAAGTTTTAGTAGGCCTACTGTCTGTTTATATCCTTTGGCTTAATTAACTCTTTGACTACCGCACCCTGTCCACCATCTGCAAAAACTCAACCCTTTGACTCCCTCACCCTATCCACCAGCTTCCTGCAACAATCCTTTGACTCCCTCACCCTATCCACCAGCTATAGGGTGAGGGAGTCAAAGGGTTAATTTTTTTTGCTTTGTAAGCCTAGTTGACGATGCAGTATGCTGGTGGACAGGGTGGGTGCGGGAATCAAAGGGTTAACTAACCACCGTACGTAGGTCGAAATATTAACCTTTTGACTCCCATACCCTGTCCACTAGCATCCTGCATTGTCAACCGTACAAGCAAATCAAAAACTTAAGCTTTTGCAGGAAGCTGGTGGATAGGGTGAGGGAGTCAAAAGCTTAAGTTTTTGCAGTTAGTGGATAGGGTGCGGGAGTCAAAGGGTTAACTTTCCTAGAAGGATTCACAGAAGTCGGACAGTTCTACGTGCAGTCCACGCAAATTTGCCAAACGGTTATCTGGCAAGGTCTGCTGAAATAGGGAGGGCCGGGGAAAGAACGTGGGATCGAGAAATGAGAGTCGACATGAGAAAGATTAACCCTTTTGACTACCGTACCCTATCCACCATCTGCACAAACGTAACCCCTCGATTCCCTCACCCTATCCACCAGTTTCCTGCAGGGTTAGGGAATCAAAGGGCAGGAAGCTGATGAATAGGGTGGGTTTTGCAATTAAAGGGTTAAGTTTTTGCTTTGCTGGTATGATTGGCAATGCAGGATGCTAGTGGACAGGGTGCAGGAGTCAAAGGGTTAAATCTGCTGCAGCGATAGCAGTCAAAGGGTTAACTTTTACGCGAGAAGGAGGAGATTTTGGAGTTTGTTTTCCAAGAAGGATTCAGAGCAGTCGAACAGTTCTATGTGCAGTCCACACAAATTTGCCAACAGTTTTATCTGGCAAGGTCTGAAATAGGGAGGGGGGAAGAATGTGGGATAGAGAAATGAGAGTTGACATGAGAAAGATTAAATCTGCTGCAGCGATAGCAGTTACTGACCACAAAGTATAATCAGAAGCAGAAGAGCATCACTCTGATCTGTACAG
>JAPXFY010000030.1:35113254-35115754 GCA_030674185.1 Monoplex corrugatus
TGTCTGTCTGTCTGTCTCCCTCTCTCTCTCTCTCTCGCTGTGTGTGTGTGTGTGTGTGTGTGTGTGTGTGTGTGTGTGGTGTGTGTGTGTGTGTGTGTGTGTGTGGTGTGTGTGTGTACGCTCGACAAACACCAACTGGCGGGAAATTTGCGCCTATTTTGTGAATCAAATCGTGTTCTCATTCTACTTTCATATGTTTCTAATCAGCAAGGTGCTTTATCAACGTAACCCGTGTATTCCTATACTGTAACTGAATCTGCTTCTGTTTGGTTGGTTAGGTTTGGTTCAGGTTTTACGTCGACACCCACCTCAGGTGATATGGCCGACGGGGATAACCATCCCAGGGAAGTGGGGGAAGTGGGACCTTCCTAATTTTTCCATACCGACACCACCAGAACAACAATAATGTTAAGACGGGACGGTGAAAAGGCCAGTTTTAATATAGCGCACCCCGGGATTCGAACCCACAACCTTAATAAGCATGTGAATCCGACGCTCAAACCAACTGAGCTATTGGGGCCCAGACTGCTTCTGTTGCTTAGCCTATAATTTTTATAATCTCCAGAATGTGATTGTTGATAAGAATTATGACATTAGCCGTGTTCTATGTTTAGCCATGATTATTAGAATCTTTAGTAGCCTATGTGGTTCGCCTCTGTTGATAGGAAACATGACATCATGTATATCAGCTGTGTTGGACTTCTCATCTGGTATATGACATTGCTTTAACCTTCTACACTTCTTCTTTCTCTTGTATGTCCACGTGCAGGGCCTACTATCATGGGTGTCACGGAGGGATACGAGCTGTTGGTCAGCAGGAGCTGGAAGAGGAACAGATGTAGAGCGGCATAAAGGTCTCCTTCACATTGTCGATCCAGATTTTTTTCCCCTCGAAATATTTGTTTGCTATGATTATGTTTTCCAAAACAAGTGTGACTGCCCGCGTTCAAGCAAACAGGGACCAGAAAGGAAAAACAACAACAACACAAAAACAGTTTGCGCCTGTCTTGTCTTGTTGTATTAAATACGCGTTCTTTTTCTCTTTTACGTGTTTTTTTTTTCTGGTTCTTTTATGAATATGAGCCAGCCGTGAGTCAGCGTTTCGGTCAAAATGTAAACAACTCGATTCTTTGCTGATGAATAACATGGTGGGTTGGTGTTGTTCCTACCTGGTGTTGTTCCTGTCTGGACTCAGTGTGTCTAATCATGTTACGTGTAACAGTTTGATCTTGTTACCAGCCCATCTCAAAACGACGCATTTCCGAGTGGCGGTAGGTAGTTTCATGTTTGGTCAGGGTCCGACAGGCCTGGCATTAACATCTACACACTCCTGACCTGCAAATCACTCGATCTGACCAGGTATTGTTATTTTGCTGCAGTATGTGTCAGAGAACCCTTATTTGTATCATATTGTCATGGATCAAGTATTTCTAGTATTTTAGACTTACTTTTTGTCAAAGAGGATTTACCGTCTGCCATTTGCCTGTTTATTTTGTCGTATAAAATATACATATATATAATGTTATGTATACATATATATATATAATATATATATATTTATATATATCTATATGTATACATATTTACATATATGTATATATATATATGGTATATGTACATATATACGTATATATATGTGTGTGTTATATATATATATTATATATATATATATACATATGTGTGTGTGTATATATATATATATGTATGCGCGCGCGCGCGCGCGCGCGCGCGTGTGTGTGTGTGTGTGTGTGTGTGTGTGTGTGAAAACCCTTCTTTGTATTATGTTGTCACGGATTAGATATTTCGGTATTTCAGATTTCCTTTTCGTCTCAGAGGATTTACGTCTGCATTGCATGTTGATTTTGTCGTTATATATATATTTTGTGTGTGTGTGGTGCGCGCGTGTGTGTGTGTGAGTGTGTGTGTGTGAGGTGTGTGCCTCAAAACCCTCTTTGTATCATGTTGTCACAGATTAGGTATTTCCGGTATTTTAGACTTCCCTTTTGTCACAGGGGATTTATCGTCTGCGATTTGCATGTTTATTTTGTCGTATAATATAATGTATAGATATATGTATATATACATGTATGTATACATATATTATATATATATATATATATATATATATATATATATATATATATTATACATTTGATATATATAAATATTACACACACATATATACATATATATATATATATTGTGTGTGTGTGTGTGTGTGTGTGTGGTGTGTGTGTGTGTGTGTGTGTGTGTGTGTTGTTTTGTTGTTTACGTATATAAGCGTGGATTTATTATAATAGAAGACAAGACACGACAAGATTCGTGCAAAGCTTTGTTTCTACTTGCCTTACGTTTACGCTTCACAAAGGTCAGGTGGCCGAAAATTTGCACCAGATTTGTTTTGTTATAGTAAAGGGACGTTCTGCTTCTATTTTTGTGTTCTTCCTAGCCCTGTGGGTTTTCTGTTGAATATCTCCCTTCCTCAGCATGATCAGAAGAC
>JAPXFY010000030.1:35120754-35335754 GCA_030674185.1 Monoplex corrugatus
ATTATGACCATGTGATTCCCCTCCGAGCGGAGACAGGCTGCAGAGGGGGGAAGGGGGAGGGGGTTGAGTGAGGTTAGGATTTTATGCGGAGGAGAAAAGGTGAGTTTTGAGAGCGGACTTGAAGGAGACAAAAGTAGGTTGCTGACGGACTGAGAGAGGAAGTTTGTTCCAGGAGAGTGGGCCAGAAACAGAGAAGGCTCGTGGACCATAGGTATTGAGCTTAGTGCGTGGAAAGCGAAAAGTCAGAGGATCGGAGGCAGAGCGGAGGGTACGTGAGGGAAGATAGATCTCAAGTAGGCTTGACAGGTAATCGGGGGCTGCGTTATTGAGGCTTTTGTAGCACATGGTGTCTAGTTTGTACTGTATGCGCTTTGATACAGGGAGCCAGTGAAGTTGTGCCAGGAGAGGAGATATGTGGTCAGCTTTTTTCTTTTTGATTACAAGGCGTACAGCATTGTTTTGAATGCGCTGTAGGATGTGAATGGTGGAGGCAGGAAGACCAGACAGGAGTGAATTGCAATAGTCAATGCGAGACATTATGAAGGAGAGAACGAGTTTTGCAGTTGTTTCGACAGAGAGATACTTCCTGATCAGCCTTATACGATGGAGATGATAGTAGCAAGATCTGGCAGTTTGAGAAACAAAGTTGTTCATGGAGAGGGCAGAGTCAATGCAGACACCAAGGTTTTTAGCTGAATCAGAAATTGGGACTGATGTGTTACATAATGGGAGAGAAAGAGGAGGCAGCTGAGAAAGTTTCTGACGGGTGCCAATGAGGATAGCTTCTGTCTTGTCGTCATTAAGCTGAAGTTTGTTGAACGTCATCCAGTTCTTAATGTAAGAGTAACACTCAGTGGTGCGAGTCAACAGGCGCTGTATATTATCAGGTGAGTCACTGTCTTGAAGTTGGGTGTCATCAGCATAGAAGTGGTGTTTTATAGAGTAGGAGTTGATGATGGTGGACAGGGGGGAGGTGTAAAGAGTGAAAAGAACAGGGCCAAGGACAGATCCTTGTGGAACACCACAGGTCAGGTATGCAGGTTGAGAGTAAGTGCCATTGATGAGAACAGTTTGTTTTCTGTTTGATAAATACGAAGTGAAAAAGGAGAGAGCAATGTCAGAGATGCCAAAAGTATGATGAAGTCTAGAAAGGAGAATACCATGGTCAATGGTATCGAAGGCTGCAGACAGATCAAGGAGTGTGAGGAGAGAGACTTTGCCAGTATCAGTTGCAAGGAGGAGATTGTTGAGAATGTGTAGTAGGGTAGTTTCAGTGCTATGGCACTGGCGGTAGGCTGACTGGAAAGGATTGAGGAGATTGTTGGCAGACAGGTGAGAGTTCAGCTGGTTGAGGACGACCTTTTCAAGGAGTTTTGACAAGAAAGAGAGATTAGAGATAGGCCGGTAATTTTTCAGTTCATTTGGGTCTAAATTGTGTTTCTTGAGGAGAGGGTGAACAATAGCAGACTTGAAAGAATCTGGGACAGTTCCAGTTTGAAGAGAAGTGTTGATGATGTCAGTGATGAATGGGAGGAGAGTAGGGAGACGAGTCGGAGTAGAGAGAACCTGGAAGAGGATCCAGTTCGCAGGTTTTGAACGACATGGATCTGATTGTGTTGAAAATTTCTTCTTGTGAGACTGGGGTAAAAGTAGTAAGAGGTGTGCCAGAGAAGGAAGGGTCAGGTGGGCATGGTTGACAGGGTGTCCTGTCAAGCTTGTCACGAAGAGTTTGTATTTTGGTGGTGAAATACTTGGAGAATACAGATGGGAGTTCTTCATTTGTATGTTTTGTTGGGAGAGGTAAATCTTTTCGTGTGCCAAGGAGATGATTCATGGTTGTAAAGAGTTCTTTTGAAGAAGAGGCATTCAGGATTTTGGCTTGGAAATAGCTTGTTTTTGCTGATGCAATGAGGGTGGATACTTTTGTTTTAGAGGCTTGGAAAAGTTGCCTGTGTACAGTGAGTTTGGATTTGCGCCAACGGCGCTCTGCTCTGCAGCGGGCACGTTTTGCACAGGCAATCTCATGAGTGAGCCAGGGGGTAGGGGGGCGGTCAGGTAAAAGACGGGTTGTGGCTGGAGCATGAGTGTCCAGAAGATGGTGGAGAGTAGTATAGAATTCATCGGCAAGGTTATGTGACTTTTCAGAAAGGAGACGGGAGGCATCAGATGAAAATGTGGAGAGGTCGATAGATTTGAGATTGCGTCGAGTCACTGTGCGCATGTTACGGGAAGGAGGAGAAATGTCGAGAGAACAGAGAATTGCAGAGTGGTCAGATGGAAGGGCTGAAGTTAGACGGGTAGAAAGAACTAAGCAGTTGTCAGTAGCGGAATTGTGGTGATCACGAGAAATGATCCAGTCAAGAATGTGACCTTTTTGATGGGTTGGTTCAGAAATGTGTTGAGTCATATTGTGATTGGACAGAGAGTTGATGATATGTCTTGTGTCATAACGGTGAGTGTTGTCATAGTGGACATTGATGTCACCTAGAATGATGAGATTTCCAGGTAAGAGGCAGTAGTGGTCAAGCAATTGGTCAAAGTCAGAGAGAAACGTGGATGTGGTGAGTTTGTTGGCAGAGCTAGGTGGGGGTCGATAGACACAGGAAAAGGTGATGGGGTGAGGGGTGGATTGGAAGGATACTTCAACGTGCTCGAAAGAAGGATGGGAGAAAGGCAGAGACTGCGAGAAAGATAGGCGGGAATGGAGTAAGTCGTTGTAGAGGATGGCGATACCGCCACCTCGGGATGAGCGATGGAAAGAAGCAAGCCTGTAACCACTCGGAGTGAGGCTAGCATGTATAGGTTCGTGACCAAGGGGGTTAAGCCATGTCTCTGTGATAAAAGCAATGTCAACATGCTCATCTGCGATAAAATCAGCAATGACTTCGGCTTTGCCATCCTTGCATGTTGACTGAGCATTAAAAAGGCATAATTTTAGTTTATCACAGTCATATGATGGTGGCCGGGGTGGCGACGAAGGTGGCACCGACGGAACAGAAGGCGAAGGCGGCACCGGCGGGACAGAAGGTGAAGGCGGCACCAGCAGGACAGAAGGCGAAGGCGGCACCATCCGGACAGAAGGTGAAGGCGAAGGCGAAGACGGCAGAGGAGGAGACGAAACTTGCAGCAGCGAGGTCGAGGGCAGGGGCAGTGGAGGAGACGAAGAAGCAGGAGATGAAAGGTGGCTTCGGGCAGGAGGCAGGTTGTGCCAAAGACGGTGGAGACGTCCACCACGACAGGATCACCATTTAGTTAGCAAGAGACACAATTATCCATAGGCTTGTTTATCACCATTTAGTTAGCAAGAGACACAATCATCCATAGGCTTTCATCATTTAGTTAACAAGAAACACAATTATCCATAAGCTTGTTTATCATCATTTAGTTAACAAGAAACACAATTATCCATAGGCTTGTTTATCATCATTTAGTTAACAAGAAACACAATTATCCATAGGCTTGTTTATCATTTAGTTAACAAGAAACACAATTATCCATAGGCTTGTTTATCATCATTTAGTTAACAAGAAACACAATCATCCATAGGCTTGTTTATCATCATTTAGTTAACAAGAAACACAATTATCCATAGGCTTGTTTATCATCATTTAATTAACAAGAAAACTCTGGATGCAGGATGGGACCCAGGTCACCAATGCCTCACCACTCAGCCTGTGGACAACCAGTCCAAAGCTCCCGTGTACCAGTACAAAAGGGGATGAGAGAAAATGATGAATCCCTGAGTGAGTTGTGACTCTGTGATAGTCACTCATAACCATGTAGGCCTATATACAGGGGTTGCAAAAGTAGGTATACAGTAAGTAGGCCTATCACATCATTATAATAATTCCGATCTCGATTAGAGGGGTGTGTGAATACTGACGGCAAGCAGTTTTGAGTATCTGAGGGATTAAGGCTGTGCTAACTTGTTATTACATGTATATGCAATATTCATTTTGTTTGTATAATAAATGCAATGGGTATTGTAGGGCCTAGGTGTTTTATTTTTTCATAACTGTATACCCACTTTTAGCACCCCCCCCCCCTGTATAATACATATGTAATATGATCCATGTAAGAAATGCTGTATGTCATCATAACTGTTAATCTGTTATTTATTCAGTATGTCATCATATTGCATTCTCACTTGCAAACTTAGCAGGCCCTAATTATCCTACTTTGATAAGGAAAAGACGATTGTTAGCTGCTGACCTACTCAGCCAGGTTAATTAACCCTTTCGACACCCGCACCCTGTGCACTAGCATCCACGCATTGTCGACCACGCTGGAGAGCAAAAACTTAACCCTTTGATTCCCTCACCCTATCCACCAGCTTCCTGCAGGAAGCTGGTGAGATAGGGTGAGGGAGTCAAAGGGTTAAGTTTTTGCAGTTGGAAGATGGGATGCGGGAGTCAAAGGGTTAATTTAACGCACATGATCAGCACAGTGATGACAGGCATGATGGCCAAGTGCAAAAAAACTTCGGACTTTAATTGTGAGAAGTCTGGGTTCAAGTCTTGTCTGGGTCAGGTGGGTAGAAGGTGAAGACTCTTCTGATCTCTGAGGTCAGGATGTGCACAGGCTTATGACATACAATGATTTACATACTGATATTCATACTGATTTATACGATATACATATAATATTGATTTACTGTCGCCAATCTGTCCATTCCAACAGTGACAGAGGAACCAGTGAAAAAGCCTTGGAAGGTGGTTTGACGACTCCCTGAAAGATACATGAAGGGGTAAGGTATTCTCCCTGTTTATCTAATATTTTGTCTTTTTCCATGATAAGCCTACGATCTTTCGATTTTAAGCAACCAGTTGATGTGCATGTCTTTTTCCTGTGGGCAATTTCTTCAATAGGCAATATATATATATATATATATATATATATATATATATATATAATATATATATATATATATATATATATATATATATATATATATATATATAAAACATACATATATATAATATAGCATATTGAAGAAATGTTACACAATGTGTAACTGCTTTATCCAAATCCCAAATTTCTGTTCCATCTAACACAACACAAGAGAGAGAGAAGAGAGAGAGAGAGAGAGAGAGAGAGAGAGAGAGAGAGAGAGAGAGAGAGAGAGAGAGAGAGAGAGAGAGAGGTGTATGTGGCTTACTGTCACCTTGCTGACTACGCATCTTCTGTGACATACCGTCTCAGTGCACAATATGAGCAAAACAACACACACACACACACACAACAGACAGTTAACAAAAACACAACTACACAACATCAACCCAGCTGTTTTGCGGGGTTGAGAGGAGAGAGAGAGAGAGAGAGAGTGAGTGAGTGCGTGCAACCAAGCAGTCACAGCTGACCCAGCATATTATTGGCAACAGCTGACCCAGCATATTGTACAAATCTCCATATCGATTTGAGCTCGTGGTATGTGGGGTAATAGAAATGGATTGAGGAGCACAGATGGGGGTGGGGGTAGTGGCGGTGGTGGAGGTAGTTGGGGGAGGAAGGTGATAAGGAAATGAGCGGTTTTGAAGGCAATGTCTGATGTCGCTTATTTGGACAGAATGGCTGACAAACTTGAAAGTACTAAGTAGGCCTACAAGGAAGCATAAAACGAAACGGATTTCAACTTCTTTCATATTTTTTCACAACACTGTACAGGCTTTTTTTTTTTAACAGCCTTGCTGAGAGAGAGAGAGAGAGAGAGAGAGAGAGAGAGAGAGATAGATGGGGTTAAGAAGCATACACTGAGAAAGAATCATTCAGAGATAAATAGAGAGCAGCACACCCAGACACAAACATTCACAGACTGAAAGGCACACAATGACAGACACAGACATGGTTTGAGATTTCTACATCATATATGCAATTTTTATTGCAAAATTATCACGTCATCCACTTTGCTGCATGTCAATCATACACAAAACATGTTGATAAAAAAAATGCCCGATGCCAGGTCAATGAAGTAAGTCTGCAAACTTTCAATGATATAAACCACTATATCACATCACATTTTCTCATGAGGTTTTTTTTTTTCTTTCACAGCCTCATTTAAACAAACTGACTAGAGTGTGTATGTTTTTATCCCAGAGCAAAATTGACTGCCCATGTTCAAGAAAACAGGAACCAGAAAAACACAGAAACAGAATTAATATAAAATAAAGACAAAGACACGAGCAAATTTTCATCCACTTGCTTTGTCAAGCACACACACGAAGACAACAAAGAACATATACAGTAACGGGGGAAAAAAGTCGGCAAAAATTTCCCTGATGCTAAGCAGAAGTTACCGATATAAAATCATAAACTATCTGTGAGCTGTGGTGACTGCAAAGCAGGGGAGACAAATGCAATGCCTTGATGGAGCGCCCTGACCTGCAACAGGTCTTGGCTTTGCAGCCTCGTATCTTTGCGGCCCTGTCTTTTTAGAAGTCCATGTTTTATATGTGTGTTATGTCTTTATCTGTTTCAAGTCCATGAGTGTTAAATATTTGTCTTCATCTCTATTTCAATGTCCTCCTCTACAAGTCAGGTCCCGCTATGCCTGAAGTTTTTTTTTCCTCTGGGCATTGATTTTCCATTCACCTTCTTAGCTGTTGGTTTAAGATGTTTTTTCTTCCTTTCAAAAGTCAGAATGGATTTATTGCACAAAGCATAATCTGCATTTACATTGGCCGTATCTTTCACATTTACACTTTCCCATCCGTTTCATCATATGCATATATTTCCTTCTATTTACATAGGTACTTGTGTGTATGTGTATGTACATATATGTTCATATATACACACAGACAATATCTACCTATATATCTACATGCCTTCACTGAAGAAATGGTACTCAACAAGTGCAATATTAATTTAAAATCTGTTGATTTCCAACGCCTCAGGCCTTTTGGCATGACCGCTTTCACATTGTAGAATTCATCTCACTTTTCTCATCACAAATGCTTCATGATTTTCATATCAGTCATTTTCTTCTGCTTAACAAAGCATCAGATAAGTCTTGCTTATTCTTTGTTCCAACACTTTGTCACAGCCTAATTGCTCTTTGTTCTCTCTTGTGTGTGCTTGACAAAGGTCAGTTGGCTGAAAATCAGTGCCTGTCTTGTCTTGTTATATCTTGGTTCTGATGTTCTGGTTCCATTATTTTGTTAAAAAACAAAAAAAAAGGAATCAGCTTCATCCTTCTTATGAAATAACGATAAAAACATACACACCCTTTTCCCCCTCATGATAATACTAATTATCAAACTAAAGCACAAAACATTTTCATCTTAACATTTGCAAATGGGTTTTACTTTCAGTTCATTCTTTTCTTAAAAAACAAACAAACCAGCAAACACTCTTCAATTCATATCAATGCCACACGATACATACATTCATAAAAAAAAAACCTCAATTCAAAAACATGTGTACCCCTAACATTCAGTTTGTAGACTAGTTAGTTACATCCTAACTGGACCCTCCATTCCTCCGAACATAATCATCAAATGCCAAGTCATAATTAAAACACATTACTCAAGTAAATTACTTAAAACACATTAGACAAGCCTTGAATCTGATTCGTGTCTTACATTTCCTGCTCCCCCTAAAAAAAAAAAACCCAACATATAAACATGATGAAGAAAAAAAAAAAAAAAAAAAAGGGGGGGTGGATGGAAAGAGATGTAACATTTAAGTCTATTGAAAGAAAAAATGTGACCTGCTCTGACAAATGGTACAATAAGTTGGGCGAGGCCTTCTGCTGCCATGGGCTGAAAACTCTGAACAGGGACAATAAGTTTTCTGCATTTTCATGCTCTATAACCACTTTTACACCAAGTCCTAACAAAATAAAGTCAAATTCAATCGATAAGTAGGGCCTATCAGTTTTGTGTATTCTGGCCGTTGAAATATTCTTATGTTCCGTAACATTTTGGTGATTAAAGTACGCTTTTCTTAAATTTATTTTTCTTTTTGTTGTTTTGGATGGATGGACAATTAAGTAAACAAGGGAAGTATGGAATTTCAGCTGATTTGGTTGACATTTAATGCTTGTTGCTAAGGAGTTTCTGACCATACCCTTTCAAATTCAGGCCTATTCTCAACACTTTTTCTAAAAATGTTTGACTTGACCCCTCTCATCTTTGAAAGCCCATAACTTTTCTGTTTTTGTAGCCTGAAACTCAACTTTAGTACCATTTGAAAGCTGAGATTATAAACATTATAGTGATACCAAAACCTAAAAATGCCTAAACTGAGACTTATTGTACATTTTGTCAGAGCGGGTCACAAATTTAAGTCTACTTTTGCAAGTCACAAGACTTGAGCTGGAAATCCATAAGCTTGGTGACAGAATGGCAACTACATGGCACTGGTAAGTTGTACATTATTCAAACTAAAATGGCATTACTGATGCCATCAGATGGAACGGCACCACACTGGCACCAATAGTAGGTCTACTGCCATACTGGTGTAGCACCTTTTTGTAGCACAAAAGAGCGATTGTCTCCAGCGGAGAGGTTCTGCAGAGAAATATGTGGGTGTAACGCCACCT
Organism: Monoplex corrugatus; assembly: GCA_030674185.1. Taxonomy (NCBI): domain Eukaryota; kingdom Metazoa; phylum Mollusca; class Gastropoda; order Littorinimorpha; family Ranellidae; genus Monoplex; species Monoplex corrugatus. The sequence goes on from JAPXFY010000030.1 coordinate 35,129,294, forward strand.
ATTCATTCAGCCTGTATCACCAAAATCACATGTTCCATTGCTTTTTTGGCGTTTTTTTTTTTTAAAGGTGCCAATGTGTCGAGATAAGGTGATGACCGAGAAAAATCTTTTTTAATCCTTTTTTTTTTTTAACGATCATTGCACTTAGGGAGGGTATCTTTGTGCTCACTTTTAAAATTTTTTTTTGGTCCCACTTTCCACGTTATCATTAATGGCCACAGAAGCTGGCACAGTTTTTAAAATTTTTTTTTACTTATCTATTTTTTTATTTTTTACAATATGATGATGATGATGAATGATAATCATGATGCTATGAAGTTCCATCTAGGACTGAGACTGCGTCACAGGGCTGAACTCTACGCTTCCTGTCATTATATATGCTGGCATCTACCAGGTCCGAGAGATACAGACACCTGCAGTGCTGGTCAGAAGATTTGAGCAACACCCTCAATGACGCATCCGTGAAGTGGATGAAACTCGACTGTGTGGTCCTAGTTTTCCCAGTAAGCCCCATAACACGTCCAACTCTGGGTAGGAGCCGGTTAGAGCCAAAAAATCCCAAAATGATATAGTTTATGATGACCGACAAATTTGTGAAACATGTATAAAACAATTCCATAATACATGATGCTTCCCTGCCTGGGCATTGATATGCTCAGGTTATACACGATGTATGACGCCGCATCACAAAGGTGATGGGAAGCGTGCTATTCTGTTTCACTACTCTGTATCATAATCAAGGAGGTGCCAGACTGCATCGTATACCGCAGATGCTGCGTCCTGTACCATACGTTTCGTGCCATTACCGTTTTGTTCTTGTTCTGTTTCCATGCTTCAGGATTTCCAGCTATACACTGCAGACCGAGTTTATCAGTGAAGTACAGATAAAGAGATTCGGCAGCTTGGTCCACATATTTCAGTATACTGGAGACCTTTCAGCAGATGATACATGTTCTCTTTTTGCATAAAAAAAACCTGCCAGAAGAGGCCAATAACCAACAGTTTCAGTGTCTTTCTCACAACCATGCCTGTGCTCGGAATGACTTCAAATGCTCTGAGCATTTGAAGTCACCGGTGCTTGCTATGTGACAGAGAAGATCCAAAGCGATCACATCACTTGCCTTTTTAAATTTTGCACACAAGCCCCATGAGCTAACAAGGTTCTGAGGTCCTGCCAAGTGCATGGTACAAAACTGTTGGCTCACAAAAGGCTCAAACCAACCCAACAAAAAGCTCAGCTGAGGGTCGATTACACAACAGTTAACGCCTTATTGGTATACTTGACCATATCAGCATATTTCACTGAAAACAGCATACACAACAATATTTATGAAATCTAAAGCTTCACGGAAAGTTTCAATATATTGCTTCAGAAGATTACAAATGATTACATGACACAAAGAGAAAGGTCATGGTTAACTTATAAATGCACTTTTTTGTAGATTCCTCAGTACAGCTCGACCAACTTCTGAATTCATGATTTCATCTTTTATAGTAAACAGTAACATTTTTCTGCACTCCCACTTAAATATTTGCATCATTTCAGTAGTCAGCGCTATTTCAATCTAATGTGCAGTAGACAAACCATCTTTTAAATTCATTCTACATTGACTTACAAATTTGTGATGTTTCTAAAACAAAAGGAATTTTGTATGGCTATCTGCACTGGCTGACCACCGTTGCTAGTGACAAAATACGTAACAGATCCTGTTTGCGCTCTTCTCCCTTAGCCCTTCTTGTCAAGTATTCACACATGCCCTATTCTGTTGATGAACTAGGCCAGTGCTTAGAGTTCCTATGGGACGAGTTGCTAGATGTGAGGGCTGGAAAACACCCGTTTCCGTACCGATACAGTCAAATATATGAATAAGGCGTTAACACACAACTCTTGTATTATGAGCCCGATACAGTCGAATACACGAATAAGGCGTTAACACATGGCCCTTGTATTATGAGCCCCGCATTCTTTTCAAATAAGAGAATGGCGCCATAAAAATCTGCCCCGCTTGAGGGCTGAACTCCAAAACTTTTTTAATGTTATGAACATGGCAAAATATTTCTTACTCATTTCCAGTTTCCCTATACTCCCATGCACATGAAAAACACGCACAGCCCGGCTTATCAGTGTGCCTTGACCGTGGAGTCGTCAATACATGCACTGCTGTGCTCTTGCCCTGCTGTTGCTCCTAAGACTGCTTTCACAGGGATGAGTTTAACTTGTTAAAAAAAAAAAGTTGGATATGGAAGACAAATCTGACGACAAGCGTGACTTGTCTGTTGTTGAACGAAGACAGAAAGATGCCACCAACACCTGACAGTGTTGCCACAGGTACACAATATATATGCTATGTGACTAAACCTCACAATTCACTTGATACTGTCTTTGCCGCACTCAGTTTTCCCCACAGATTAGATGGCCTTAAGGGGTAGACAAATGTGGCCCAAACAAAGCGTAAGCTCAATAAATCCTGACAAAAAGCCAGACACAAAAGGCGAATCAGGTCAACCAACACTATACAAAATATATATACTAAGACAAAATACAGGGTAAAGGTATGAAAAGGAAGAGTACCGTGTCCACCTTAGGACTGGAACACAAACACAGAAGCAGACCTAACACCTACTGGTTTCAACCTTTGGGACTTCAACTGAGTACAGAACACATGAAAAAGACACAGAAAGATGATGCAAACACACCGACAGGATTGACAGGACTCGATCGGTACAATGCAGCAGAGAAAACAGACAGAGGGGCGGAGAGGGTACCAACACCATCACAACAAGAAGTATAACCAAAGATCAGGGCAATTTTGGTCAAGCCGTAATAAAGCAGCGTCTTAATAAAAACAAGGTAAAACTGAGGAATTTTTCACATCCCATTGCAGCCAACACTGTCACAGTTTGTATCACTAACCTTTTCAGTCACCGTTACCTCTCAAGTTTTCTGTGCACAGGAGTGTAGGGAGACATGAAATGAGTGAGTACTAGACACAGCAAAGCGAGACTTACCACCCAAGATGAACCATGTTGCAGATTTTTGCAAGTTTATTACAGACTGCGACCGAGTGCACATACCCACCCACCCCCGTTTCTGAGTGCACCAAATATTTTCAGTCTGGTCACTATATAACCAACTCTAGTCGTAGACACTGAATACAATCTCTGTCCATTGGAAAATGGTTTGTATTCTGAATTTTTCTGTCAAGACCAAAACCAGGTTCTTTAAAAACTGTACGAGCACCGACCTTTAGGACTAAATACAGCAACGATTACTATAGGCTTTCAAGTATTTATGGGACTGGCCGTGTGCGTTTTTCACATGCAGTCCATTCTGGTCTACAAGAAATTACAACAATCTACAACATGCTTCTCTTATGTAGTATGTCTCGCTTTGTTGTATCTAATTTTGTGCCATAAATCCTCCACGTTAAGTTGTTGTCACAGAACCATGATACCTTTTAAACAGTAATCACACCATTAAAGAATCAAAATAGATGGATGACCGTTTCTAGAGTTAGAACTTAAATATGACCTCCCAGCACGAAATCAGTCTTAACTAACATTTTGAGTATTTTGAAATATACATATCACTGGAAAGTGTACTTTCTCCTGATTATTTTGGTACTTGAATAAAGCTCGTACTAAAATAAAACGTAGATTTTGTGTATCTTTAAAGTCATTTACTTGTATGACAGCCATTTTGAGAAAACGGCCTCTAAAGTTTTTATGTAGGCCGTACTCTCTACAAAATTTCCTTAAATTTCTTTATTTGGTGGATTTGACCCAATATGTTTCTAATTTTAGCTGTCATTATCCAAAAGGTGCACCAAAGAACTTTCTGTCAGTATATTACATGTGGGAGTTCTGTGCATGTTACGGTTCGCAATACAAGAAAAAAAGTAGGTATGCCTACTTTTGGTAACAAATTAAGTTCTTCCTCCTACGATCAGTGCATTAAAATACCATTTTTGATTAATATTTTTTCAAGAAAAAATTTTCTGAGGGTAGATTATATAGTCCACAGAAATCAATTTTGAGAAAAAGTCAAAACACCCCACATAGACCGTCAGTCACCTTTTCAGCTCCTAGTGCTGTTCGACTGACTGTGAGTTAAGCCTGAAATGTGGTGGGAGGTCACAAACGCTGTATCAAAGGGAAAGACACGAGTGAGCACCTCTCTAAGCCTCTCCACTCTATGAGATTTGATTTATAAAGTCCTACGTTACCATGGTACCAACGCTATTCTTTTTTTCTATTTAAGAGTTCTGACTTTGCAGTAAATTGGTTGAACATAATCATTAATACTTAAATTCTAGATGTACTAAAAAGCAATGTCATACGCGACTTTGCAGTAAATTGGTTGAACATAATCATTAATACTTAAATTCTAGATGTACTAAAAAGCAATGTCATACGCGAGAAATAAACAAAATAAAAACCAATCCTTTACACAGAAATAAAACAAAACAAAACCAACCTCCTACACAAGAAATAAAACAAAACAAAAACCAACTTCCTACACAAGAAATAAACAAACAAAAGAAAATATGCCAAACTGAGACAAATGGCCTCTTCTTACAGCGAGAAAAATAAACACTGATGATCAAACATTCTTACGTACATTTAACTTTTTCCTCAAGTGTAATACTCCAAGCAAGCGTGTGTAACAAAAGAGCACACTAAAATCCACATGCATACTAAAATCCAGTTGAAGTGAAATGGGTTTGCACACTGAATCACAAGTGATGGTAAACTCTGTTGTTGTTTTTTTTCTCTCCTCTATATAGAACACTGCAGAGAAACCCATTCCCAGTCAAATGGTCTACAGCTTAACCCTTTGACTCCTGCCGCCTGACCACCAGCATCCTACATTGTCAACCATGTAAACAAAGCAAAACCTTAACCCTCTGACTCCCTCATCAGGAAGCTGGTGGATAGGGTGAGGGAGTCAGAGGGTTAAGTTTTTGCAGTTGGTGGATAGGGTGCAGGAGTCAAAGGGTTAATTGATTTAAAGTTCCAAAATACTGGTTTTCTTCGAAATACATCTTCAAATCAGATCAGTTGGGCTTTTTTTTCCCCCTGATCTTTACTTCTGGGTCACAACAGAATTTTTCCGCATAAAATTCGAATGGTTCTGTTCAGGGAAAGCATGTTGCTATTCCCCTCCCTCCTTTCAGAGTTTTATTTCCATTCTTATTTATTCAAAAGATTTGCTAACATTTTGTTTGTAAAACAAAAGGCATCAACAAGCAGTGTAGTAACGGATGATGATGTAAAATCATGTATGCTGATGTATCCTTTTTTCATTTTCTACCCTCAACTGCCTTGTGACAGGCTGTCTTTTTCTATCCTTTTTGAAACTATTTTTATGGTGTTCCCATTTGTTTGGGTATGTTGTATGCATGCAGTTTTGCCCACACTAAGTGGGCAAAAACGATGTGCATATGAGTATCCAAGAGAAGTTAAAATGTAAGCGAAAAAGAATAAGAAAAAAGGAATGCCCATTACACGTCCCACAAGAGAAAACAAAACTACAGGGAAAAGGGTTAATGTAAGAAAAAAAAAATCACTGTCCACGCACGCATCCATGAAAAGTCAAAATGCTGGGATGTCAGATTTGAAAGAGACTTAACCCTTTGAAGTGGTCCGTCTCATTTTCTTTAAATAAGTAGTCTTCTGACAGAGAAATAAAGTAAAACTACACACACTTTTTCATGTTGAGATACACAATTAAAAAACATTATGAACATGAGGATCTCCCCCCCCCCCCCCCCCTCCCCTCAAAGCCCCATTTAGCTAAATGCACTTACCGTTTCTAATAACTGCAGTCCCATTCCTTGCCAGCTCAATTCTGAGTCTTGGCCGGAATTTTGGTCGAACAACATTTCTAAGTCTTTGGCCAGAGTTTTGGTCAAACGACATCCCTGGGCCTGTGTTCAACTTGCTTTGTTTCATTCAATGGTCTCTGAAGTTATCCCTCAAAAGAACCAGATAATACAAGCCAGGAAGGTACAGTAAGAAATGGTATGTGCAATTAGCCAAACAGGTATTTGACAGGGAAAACCCTCATTTCAGTCTCATGCACAATCACAGTAAGAAATGGTATGTGCAACAGCCAAACAGGTATTTGACAGGGAAAACCCTCATTTCAATCTCATGCACAATTACAGTTTTTTTTTAAAATCTTGAATTCAAAGACTGGAGGAGGGGCATGTCACCCTACAGATCTTAGCTAAGGGCCAAGGGATGGAACAGTAGAGTGCAGTCAAAAACAAGATTCCGTGAGGACCATCTTTTGAGAGAAGTGGAGATTCCCAAGATAGTGACTCTTATGACTGGGCTCTTCAGGTGCAATACGCCACTGCTAAAATACCTTCCAAATGGAGAACAAGATGAAGGCCTTCAAGATGGAGCTAAGGCCTAAGATTCGTGTGGTCTGGAATTCCATGTGCCTGTATCTTAATGGGCGACTTGTAGTTCTGGACATCATTTGGGAAATGTATTGGGATACCGCAGAAGCAAGCATTGACCTCAACCCTTTGACTCCTGCACCCTATCCACCAACTGCTAAAACTTAACTTTTTGACTCCCTCACCCTATCCACCAGCTTCCTGCAGGATGCTGTTGGAAAGGATTCATCAGTTAAAGGGTTAATTATAATTCTCATCGTTTAAGACAAAAGGGGCAATTGCATGAAGCGTGTTCACTCTGGTGTAGTTCCAGAAGCATGTGAAACTCAGCTGGTAAGGGTATCAACTGTTAGAAACAGTAATTGTGCATGAAGCTAAAAACAGTTTGAAAAATGATGACAAATTAAGAAAATGATGACAAATTAAGAAAATGATGACAAATTAAGAAAAGTTGCTATGTAATGCAGTACAGGAAAGCCAGACTAAAGAGCAAAATTTTCATTTCCAATTTTTCAGAACTCATTTTAACCCTTCGACTCCCGCACCCTATCCACCAAATGCAAAAACTATAACCCTTTGACTCCCTCATGCTATCCACAAGCTTCCTGCAGGAAGCTGGTGGATAGGATTAGCGAGTCAAAAAGCTGTAAAGTTTTGCTTCGCTAGCATGATTGACAACGCAGAATGCTGGTGGACAGGATGCGGGAGTCAAAGGTTTAAAATTGTGAAGTTGCTGAAGACACGAAATAGCAAAAATCCAGCTATTTTGGGCCACAGCCATGACCTGCTGGTTGTGTCCTTAGTCAAGTTTTCCCATGTTATTGAAATTTAGAAGGAAAAAAAAAAGTTTACATTCAATGACATAAATACACATCAACAGAGTAATAATCAAAATAAAAGTGTACTGGCCTAACATATAAACAAGCGTATGATGAGAGATAAACATTTTCACAAAAATAGTGTTCTACATCACCATTCAGCATACCTGACATTTAAATCAGGAATGCCATCTGGCCAGCATGGTCAGTGATTTTTAGTCCTGATTAGAGTTTCTGTTTCATACCCACCCAAAAATAAACGCACACAATTCATACACCCGACAATTCTTTTTTAAGTGCAATGTTTTACACACGAGAATTGCAAGATAGTCCTGTTGTCAATGTTGTGTGAGAGTTGAATGTGTCAAGCAGTCACATATGGGAAGCAAATCATGTTTACGAACCCTTTCAGAGACTGGCAACATTAAGTCAGTGGTTTTCTCCCAATTACCTTATGCTACGACATCTATCTCCGTGAACTCTACGCTTGTAGGTGCCACAGAAGGCTTGGTGAACTCCAAAAATTTACGCTGATGGCAGGCAAGGGGTTAAACACTGATTGATTCATGAACATACGCAAATGTACAAAAATTAAAAATATACAGTCATACCAGTCACCTTATTCCCTCAGGAAGAAAATGTAAACATACAAAAAACTAGGATACAAAACATTCAATCGTTCCTTCACATGTACAACATTCAGCCATAACTCCTGCACACACACACGCATACACTGGCTGCAAGGGAGGGGGACAAGCTGTCACTGGATAAGGAACACGCACACAAAGGGCTGTATAGGAGCTGAGGGTGGCAATACAGGGAGAGGTTGGAGATGGAGTGTTGAGAAATGATGACTGGGGTAGGGAAAGCACAAACACACACTGGGCTGAGAGGTGGGGGAGGGGAGTGAGGAGCGATATGGGGGGAAAAGATTACTGGGGTGGGGGAGGTGGAGGAGGCGGGGGGTTATCAGGAAGGGGAGGAGGGAGGGGTGGCTGCTGTCGGTACATGCTGGCATTGTTCATCATGGCCTGGGAAATGTGGTGCATCTGCATCTGCTGACCTGAACTCTGACTGTACATCTGAGGCATGTGACTGCTCAAGCCCGCACACGCTGCTTCCGCAGCACTGTAACTCCCATTGACATCAGGAGTTTCGTCAAAAATGTTGTCCGGCAAATTAGGGGTGATAAGCTGCTCAGGGAATGAAAACTCACTGGGATGGGGTAGCATCGACGCCCGCGAATGAGACCTGCGTAACTGGCTACTGTTGTTATCTCCGGACAAAGTAGGGGCCATGACCTGAGAAGAGGAGGAAGATCGGTACATCCTCTCCTGAGAGGAGTGGTTGTAGCCTGCCTGAGCTAGGCTGCTGGATGAATGCGAATACGACTGTTTGTTCTTGCGTTCATGACCGTCAGCAGAGGCACCAGACACAGCGTGTTGGGAATGTTTGTCATGACTGCGCTTAGAACCCGACAAAGTGTTTGGTAATCTCAGCGTGAGGCGCTCCTTCTCCTCGGTGCGGACGGTACGGTTTGGCACAATGGAGGCAAGCCCGTCGGGGGTGTCACGATTCCTACAAATTTTCATTTTGATGGGCTTTGTTGGGGAGTCTTCATTGTTCCTGATCTGCAGCTGTTTGCTTCCGTCCCTCCAGAGGTAAAGCCTAATGGGCTCGCCCTCTGACCCCTCGGCCTCAGGCTTTGGCATGCTCTGTCGGCTCGTCTGATGTGGCTTTTTTGACGACTCCTGATGCCGGCTGCTGCGAGGTTTTTTGTGCGAAGGGACTTCTGCGCCTTCTTCCTGGGACTGAGAGAGGCTGCGTTTGCGACTGGGCTCGTTGTAAACCACCTTGTCCTGGCTGTAACAAGGTCGTTTATTGAGAGTCTCCTCTGGTCTGGTATGCGATGAGGTTTCTGCACCTTCTTCCTGGGACTGAGAGAGGCTACGCTTGCGACTGGCCTCATTGTAAAGCACTTTGTCCTGGCCGTGAGAATCTTTGAGGTCCTGTACCATGACCTTTGCCGTCTTCAGGTGGACATTGTCTGGCACAGAACTGTTCGTCCGTTCCTTTTTCACGGTCTTTAACGGAGACATGTCCGTCTTGGGCTCTTTGGGCTGTAAAGGCTGAGCCTGTGGCTGGCTGTGGCTGGAAGCTGGTCTGGTGTGAGAGGTCTGGTTGGAGGTGGCATCCATTTGTAAAGGAGCCTGTGAACGCTCAGAGGAGACCGACACTTTGGTGAGGGTGGCTGGGGGCTGTGTCTTTTTGTTCTGTTGAGGACTGGAATGAGAGGATTGGCTGGATTTGCCAGGGGCAGAGTGGGAAGGTTTTCCAGGTTGCATACGGTACATGGAGTCTTTAGGCTCCGACTTGATTAAATGCACGGGTGCTGGGAGCCGTTGTTCAACGCGTTGCTGGTAAGCCTGCAGGGACAGCCTCTTGGCAGTGGAGGGTGTACTGACCACGTGAGCTGTTGAGGGATGGCCAGGAAAGGCAGGCTGGCTGGAGGAATGACTGGTCGAAAGTACAGTTGACCCGGACGTGGTCCCTGCCATACAAGGTGGTGCCACTGTCACAACAGGACTTATAAACCTTGAGCCAGGACTGCGCTGCCTGTCCGACTTCTGCCCATGACCATGTATATATACATGCTGCTGGTGTCCTGAGGGTGGCCTGGTGATGGTGGCAGGTGGAGGCATGCCTGATCTGTGATGGTGATGATGGTCACCATTGTGGGATCGCGACGTACTGCCTGAGAGTCCGGATGGGCCTGGCACAGGCTGAGAACGGCTGGCAGATGACAACCCAGAGGGGCCTGGCACGGGTTTCGAAGGACTGCCCGAATGACCCGACTGGTTTCGACTGGCCGAAATGAATCCATAGTACTGCACACGCTTTGACTTATCAGCATCCTGCAACAAATTGGACTTATATGATTCCTGCAACAAATAGTTAGAGACATACATAAAATACAAAAACAAACAAAACCAAAAACAACAAAAAACCAGAAGAACTCAACCAATTCTCTTTTCCAGCTACTTCTCAGGAAAGAGATTAGCATGAAAAGATGAGACAGAGATAGAGAATGAGAGAGAGAGAGAGAGAGTGTGTGTGTGTGTGTGTGGTGTGCGTGTGTGTGTGTGTGTGTGTGTGTGTGTGTACATGCGAGTGAATACATGCGAACACATGTGGATGTTTTGTCTTTGCATGTAAGTGTACATCAAAAGTTTGGGGCAGGGTGAGGGCGAGAGAGATTGCCAGTGCTTTTACGTCTGTATATGTGAAATATGAGAAGAGATAACCATATAACCTGGCCCTATTTTGGACATATTCTGTCTTTATTATATAGTATGTTTGATGTACAGAAAGGATCAGGCCATATTATGTTTTCTTATGGACACACAGGTATTACTATTAGATCCAAAGGAACGATGAGAGAATATTTTGCTGATGTGGTCACCTTTGTCTGTGTTCCGTATTTCATTATTCAAAATGAATGAAAAGCATAATTGTTTACATTGGTTACCTAATATGTTCATGACAATGGAAGAAATATAAGTACTTTTACTCTGAAGATTCTTCCCTTCTGTGACCCTTGACCTCTTCATTCCATATTTTCATTCTAGTCGGTAAAGTGTTTAAAATACTCAATGAAAATGGGCAGACTGAGGAGGCTTTGTTTTGTTTCTGAGATTATAAACTTATCCCACTTCTGTTCACTCCGATGTCTTTCACTTGTGAAGATGCTGATAACAACATGAGAACATTGTTTATTGGTCATGTCAATTGCAAAAAGATCATCACACACAACTGCTATCCTGTAACGGCCAAATTGTCGACTCATTTGCTTGAAAAAAGAAAAACGCACAACAACAAAAAACAATATCAAACACAACAAAAAACAATATCAAAAACACAACAACAACAAAAAACAGTATCAAATAAACAGCAGGCTAAATCTTAACCCTTTGTCACCTGCACCCTATCTACCAACTGCAAAAACTTAACCCTTTGACTCCCTCACCCTATCCACCAGCTTCCTGCAGGAAGCTGGTGGATAGGGTGAGGGAGTCAAAGGGTTAAGTTTTTGCTCTTCCGGCATGGTTGACAAAGAAGGATGCTGTTGGGCAGGCTGCAGGAGTCAAAGGGTTAATGAACAAATACAAAATCCTAAAAATTCCTCTCTTCACAGATAAGCATCTTGAGTGCCCAGCCACACTACTTTTCCTGATCCACTCACTCTCCAACCCTTTCTTCCCCCGACCTGCACAGATGGCCAGTCCCACCTACACTGATTTGCTACACAATCATCTGCCCAGATGGCCAGTCCCACCTACACTGATTTGCTACACAATCATCTGCCCAGATGGCCAGTCCCACCTACACTGATTTGCTACACAATCATCTACCCAGATGGCCAGTCCCACCTACACTGATTTGCTACACAATCATCTACCCAGATGGCCAGTCCCACCTACACTGATTTGCTACACAATCATCTGCCCAGATGGCCAGTCCCACCTACACTGATTTGCTACACAATCATCTGCCCAGATGGCCAGTCCCACCTACACTGATTTGCTACACAATCATCTATCCAGTCCCACCTACACTGATTTGCTACACAATCATCTACCCAGATGGCCAGTCCCACCTACACTGATTTGCTACACAATCATCTGCCCAGTCCCACCTACACTGATTTGCTACACAATCATCTGCCCAGTCCCACCCCCACTGATCTGCTACACAATCATCTACCCAGATGGCCAGTCCCACCTACACTGATTTGCTACACAATCATCTGCCCAGTCCCACCCCCACTGATCTGCTACACAATCATCTACCCAGATGGCCAGTCCCACCTACACTGATTTGCTACACAATCATCTGCCCAGTCCCACCCCCACTGATCTGCTACACAATCATCTACCCAGATGGCCAGTCCCACCTACACTGATTTGCTACACAATCATCTGCCCAGTCCCACCCCCACTGATCTGCTACACAATCATCTACCCAGATGGCCAGTCCCACCTACACTGATTTGCTACACAATCATCTGCCCAGTCCCACCCCCACTGATCTGCTACACAATCATCTACCCAGATGGCCAGTCCCACCTACACTGATTTGCTACACAATCATCTACCCAGTCCCACCCCCACTGATCTGCTACACAATCATCTACCCAGATGGCCAGTCCCACCTACACTGATTTGCTACACAATCATCTACCCAGTCCCACCCCCACTGATCTGCTACACAATCATCTACCCAGATGGCCAGTCCCACCTACACTGATTTGCTACACAATCATCTACCCAGATGGCCAGTCCCACCTACACTGATTTGCTACACAATCATCTACCCAGATGGCCAGTCCCACCTACACTGATTTGCTACACAATCATCTACCCAGATGGCCAGGCCCACCTACACTGATTTGCTACACAATCATCTACCCAGATGGCCAGTCCCACCTACACTGATTTGCTACACAATCATCTACCCAGATGGCCAGTCTCACCTACACTGATTTGCTACACAATCATCTGCCCAGATGGCCAGTCCCACCTACACTGATTTGCTACACAATCATCTACCCAGATGGCCAGTCTCACCTACACTGATTTGCTACACAATCATCTACCCAGATGGCCAGTCCCACCTACACTGATTTGCTACACAATCATCTACCCAGATGGCCAGTCCCACCTACACTGATTTGCTACACAATCATCTACCCAGATGGCCAGTCCCACCTACACTGATTTGCTACACAATCATCTACCCAGATGGCCAGTCACCTACACTGATTTGCTACACAATCATCTACCCAGATGGCCAGTCCCACCTCTACTAATTTGTAAACAGTCTTCTTTGAATTTATCTCTTCTGTTGATGAACACCGTTATTGTCACTTTGCTGTGTGAAAAGTAGATACCCCAAGGCTGTTTACTCTTAAAGCCTTACCAGCCATCTCACCACAGTACTTCTCACATGACAATGACGATCAGACTTACCTGCGATCTCGCCACAGTACTTCTCACATGACAATGATGATCATCTTTACCAGCCATCAAGCCACAGTACTCAAGATTTTGTAGAACACAGTGAAACAATGAGCAGAAAAACATCACTGCTAAATAGCACCGAGTATCCAAACAGTGCAAAATACTACAAGCAGACTTACAAACCCCAAGACAATGCGTGTGAAACAGACAATAAAATACACTGCTCACAAACATACCTTGTCTTTTTCGCCAACCTTCTGAGGGGAAAGAGTCGCCTATTCATATCAGGGGTTCTGTTGACGGTCTCCATCAGCTTCCTAGTTATGGCTGAAATACATTCCATCGAGAACAAATTTAATTGTCTGTTCGGTGGACATTAAGTAAATTCAGTTCATCAAAATTTCTACTTTCCATTCAAACTCAACATCACCTGGTAAGTGGTATAGGTGGTTGCAGACATGAAACTGAACCGAGTCAAGCTGTAGGAAGTGCCTGCCCAACTGATAGATGCTAACGTTTTTTTTTGTTTTTTTTTGTTTGTTATTGTTACTTTTGTGTTTTCAGCCCAGCCGACTGCATAGAGCCATATCAGGGCTATAACAATTTCAAAACACACAGTACTTCAACAGTATTGCCAGTATTGCCTGGGGCCACAAACCTTTTGTGTCACGTGCTCGTAAAATCAATACTTTTTGTGTTGGATCTGTCCGGTGCACATTTCACCAGCAAGTAACTACTGCTGTTTTCAACCTCTTCTTGTGTCAGAATTGTCTTCTGAATCATCCTACAGTCATTTATAAGTTCTTGACTCAACTCATATGCTTTCAAAGGCAGAAAACATGAAGCACTGCAAGACAGTCCTGGTGTCAGCATTTTGCTGAAAAGCAGTTTCTCTTTTCAGATAAATAAACCAATTTGGTGAGGGTTGCATAGGTCAAAAAGTCATGTAAGGGAAGCCCATCACTTTTATGAACCCTCTCTGAGACTGATATCAGTCAGTGCTTCTCTCCCACTTACATTAGGTTGAAACGTGTCAAACTACCTCTGTAAATCTTACGTTTGTAGGCATCACAGAAGGCTCTGAAAGCTCCGTAAATTCTACGTTGACGACACTTAAGGGGTTAAAACTGCTGCCACAACATAGCACATTCTGTTCTTAACAAAATCAAAATTCAGTATGACCAATCCACATTCTGTTCTCATGGAATCTCTTTACTCCTGAAACTGTAGGAGCTTAAACTCATTCTTCAGTACCTACATTACATTTCAGTTTCAAGATAGCATGATGTTATTATACTCAACAGTTTACAGAAAGCTTCGACATAACCACGATAAATATCATGAGCTTGTGCGCAAACATTACATGATGGCAAAGTCTTATGATAAACTAATGGACCTGTCTGAGATGCCAGTGAGAGTTGGCTCAAGATGGATTCATCCAACTCAAATTGGTTGGTTTCAATTCAAATTTGCTCCATGCCAAGTTGCCACTTGGCAGGCGCCTCAAACCTGCACAAAAACCAATGTGCTGCAAGATCTTGAAAAGCAGCATGGTAGTGGAGATGGTAGGACAGGAATTATGATGAAAAATCAAGCTGACACCATCACAAAATCAAAATTTGGAGCAAACATGTAGGCCTACATTTCTGTTCAGGCTGGGATTGAAACCGAGATGTTCTGGGTCCATGGTTCTATTACAAAAATCAACCAGCTGATTCTCAAAGTAGAAGCAACAATCACATTTTCACATTAGGCCAAAAATTACGAAAGCAACGCTCTGTCTTTCTGAAGTGCATGCAAGTAACTTACATTCAAGCTTTTCGATTGTCAATCCGGACTGCATGTACTGGTACCACTGCTGCCCTTGCTTGGATGGAAACATCTGAAACAAGTAATTGCTCAGGTGATCAAATGGGGGGGAAGTCAAAAGCAGCACATCGATGGCACCAATGAAAAGATCAAATGAGTGCAGGTCGTTTGTGAAGAAAAATAATAAACACTGAAAGAAAGGCTTTCCAACATGGGAAGAAGACGTTAGAACGAGTTTTCAAAGTAAATTAGGTAGAAAACAAACATGAAAAAGATGTGTTGCAGTTGGTTTAAAAAAAAAAAAAAAATCATTCTCATTTCTGAAAATTTTATTACAGTTGCTGCACGTGGACTTCTCCTTAGCTCTGGCAGGGGGTATGTCAAGCTGCAAATTTGTATGCAAATGAAAGCAGTTCATCATATTCTGTTGAAATATATCCATCATTGATAACATGAACTTTGGTTTAACTCAATCGAGTCACAGTCTTCAGGGTCATTCCAACTTCTCAAATCGCGCGATTTTTAGCACATTTTAAAAAAATAAAGAAAAACAACCAAATAACTTATACAAAGTAAAGTGATATAGAAAGACCAGGATTAGATCTTTACAAACAATCTTACCTTACTTATGGTATTCCATATACTTGTAAATGTGTTATCCAAATAGGTATCCAAAGGGGGTACATTTTTTTTTTGGTGGATATAAAACACACACTGTGGAATAGTTTTAGATGAAGTCCACAACAAAATTTCCACGCCATGGATGTTTTAAATCACCGATTTCACATGTTGGAAAACACAAGATTACTGGTAGTTGTCACTTTTTGCATACAGTTGCTCCAGAGCACAAGAATATTCACAAAATTAATTACCATAAAATGCTTTGCTTGACGTCATTTTGGATTTAGCGAAATTTGCATGTCGCGGGTAGCACTGACAAAAGGCTACTATTGTCTTTGTTTCACATTGCCACAAACAATCTAAGGGAAATAACTGCTGTAAACATACCCTAGTTTCAGTTCCCAGTGGGGTTATCCCTATAACTGACGCTTCTGAAGTTAAAAATTCAAATGTCCGCTGTAAATAAATCGACGTCACACCTCCTTGCAAAAAAGGCAAGTGTCGGTGACTTTTAACCGACACAACTCAATCGAGTTAAAAAGAGAGAGAGAAAGAGAGAGGGAGAGAGGGAGAGAGAGAGAGAGAGAGAGAGAGAGAGAGAGAGAGAGCTGCTTACCTCATATTTTGACCACTTGAATGACAGATAGATGCATATCGCAGCTATAGTAGCTGGGTTGTACTGGACGCACAAATTAGTCATCATTAATCTGCACACATACAGTTCACAGTTAAAATACCACTGAAATGTTTCTTTATCCTGCCAAAATAAAACCCTTACACATATGCAACAGAATGTTTATTTCCAACACAGCTGGCATGAGATCTAATGGGGTGGGGTGGGGGGGGGGGGGAGCAGAGGTGCAGGGCTCATGAGCATTAGCAACACACATTAACAGCTCCTGTCAAGGTTTCGCAGTGTAGAAGAAAGCAAATACTTAAGAACCTTCTCAAGTATTAGTTGAGATCCCTATCTTTTTTCAAAATTCTCACCAACATATTTGCAACTTTGAATTAGATTTGCTGACACCGTTTCTCCCCTGAACAAAAATATTATCTAATTCAATCTGAAAATGGCCTGCCTTATGAAATGTGCTGACTGAAGGAATTTCTCCAATCTGCATAAACCTGGACTAACACTGTACATAGGTAAATTGCATACATATTTGTTACAGACTTCATGCTCTCTCTTCCTGTATGCAATTTCTCAAACTCTACGCATACAGTGACACATCCAGGAATATGAAAAAAACACACTTTTTTTAAACATTAACTGTTGTATTACAAAGGCAAGACAAAAGTCCTGACAATCTGTCATATTTTCTTAAACTTTCCAAAATGAGCATTTCATCATCATCATAATCATCATGTCGAGCTTGCTCGGCTATCCATGATACCTTTCTTCCATCCTTCTCTGTCAGACATTGCAGTCGTAGTTCATCAGTGTGCAGTGTGCAAGCTCCTAGAGACTTTCAATCACATCAAGACTTTGAATACCTTGGCAGCTACATTGACTACACAGAACAACAGGTGGCAGTCATCCCTGTGTCGTCTCGGCATGGAAAGCGCCCTGATGATGCTCCTCTTCTCGCTGTAGCTGACGCTGTCCACTTCACCAGCTGGCAAGACAGGACGTGTGGCTGACAGACACTCTGCTGACAACCAAACTCCATGGCTGCAGACAGGAGCTGGAAAAGACGGCTGCATTCATCGCCCGGACTCAAGATGATTGTGTAGCAGCGTACGCCAAGAAGACTGACAGCCCGGATCATCGATCAGTTGGTAGACGAAGGTCTTCTTTGGGCGTCCTGGTCTTTGTTTGCCGTGGCTGGGTCTCCATAGTAGAACATCCCCCACCAGTTCTTCTTTGCTACGCCAACAGTGTCCAGCCAAGCGCAGTCTTTGTTGACGTATTGATTTACTGATTGGTGGGATCTTACCATAACTCTTTGTTAGTTGGATGTTCTCTCCAGGATTTGTTCAGGGCTGCACGCAGCATTCGTGTGTATGCTCCATCAATCTTCCTCTCCAATGTTGTTGTTATGGTCCAAGAGATTGAGCCATATGTAAGAACAGACTCTACTGCTGTTCGGAAGAAAGGAAATTTTCCTTCTAAAATTACGTTTAATCTAACATACTTACCGTGGCTCACAAATGCAATAAGCGGCAGCGGTTTGCCAATTCTGCCTCGTAACAATAAAGTCCGAAGGGACAGTAACTCTGAGAGTGTCTACGTCTTGCGCATGCGCAGGTGCTCTTCCTCTTTTCGAGGAGACCTTGACCTTGACCCTGACTGTGGCTAGAAGGAACCAGGAAGGCGGGGAGGTCGGGAGGGACTCTGCGTGAGCCACGGTAAGTATGTTAGATTAAACGTAATTTTAGAAGGAAAATTTCCTTTTAATTACACATACTATACCGTGGCTCACAAATGCAGAATAGCACTACCCGGATGGAGGGCTTACCTGGTTAACGCCTGGAGGAATGGCAGGAGTCAGGGCGTGTGGCTGAGATGGGGTGTTGGGCCACTACAGCGGAAGCGATACCCCTGGACCCATCTTCGCGCAGACGGGAGACGTCGCGCAGGTAGAACTGGATGAAAGTGCCCGGGGAACGCCAGTACGCGGCGTCTAGGACGTTTTGGATGCTGGCATTGTGGATGACTGCCAGCGAAGAAGCCCATGCTCTGATCTCATGGGGCCTTGGGGAGAAGACAGCTAGCTCGGCGCTCGACCTGGCATACGCAGCCTTGATGACTTCCCTCAGCCATCGAGAGATGGACGTGCGTCTAATGTCCTTTCTATAGTTTTCGTTGTAAGAGAGAAAAAGGTGGCGCCGCTGCTGGCGAGAAGATTTCGTCCGCTTTCTGTACGCTCGCAGTGCGCGAACCGGGCAGAGAGTGCGATCCTCGTCGTCCGGAGCGAGGATAGACGTGAGGGGATGGATGTGGATGGCCGGCGAAGGAGAACCTGGAGACTGGTTCTTGGCCAAGAATTCCGGGAGTAGGCGGAGAGACATCGAGCCATCAGGTTCGAGAGCAACATCTCCGGGGAGACCACTAAGGGCGTGCACTTCGCTGCAGCGCCTCCCCGATGCGAGAGAGACGAGAAAGGCCGTCTTGAAAGAGAGGAACTTCAGGGAACACTCCCTGATGGGTTCGTAAGGGGGAGTCTAAGGGATGAGAGGACGAGAAAGAGATCCCACGCCGGGGTTCGGCGGGGTTCCTGGCTTCCTGGAGAGAAGCCCCTCTGACGAGATTCCGCAATAGAGGATCGTGCTCAAAGGACGGACCACCCCAACTGACGGATGGTGGTGCAGATGGCCGCCCTGTGGACCTTCACTGAGGATGCGGAAAGCTTTTTCTCTGTGGACAGAAAGCCGAGGTAGTTGGCCAACTGCAAGCGAGAGGGTGAATGGGGTGACACCTCATTTGAGGTGCACCAAGAGACCCAGCCATTCCAGTGGGCATTGTACACCCCCTGTGTGCCCGGCCTGTGAGCTTGCTGCACAAGGCCGATTACGGCCGGGGACAGGCCTAATGAAGACATCGAGTCCCGCACAGCATCCAGGCGTGAAGGTTTAGAACGTCTGGATTGCCGTGCGGAATGCCTGACCTGGGTTGGAGGATGGAGCGGCTCGATACCGCGAGTTTTAGCGGCGGCACATGGGACAGGTGCAGAAGTTCTGGGTACCATGCCTGTGCTGGCCATTTGGGTGCGACAAGGATTAATGTCGCTGCGTCCTCCCTGGCTTTCCTCAGCACTTTCCCCATAATGGGAACGGGGGAAAGGCATAGCCGATGAGGTTCGACCATGGAATGGATAGGGCATCTACAGCCCAGGCCGCTGGGTCCGGAACTGGAGAGACGTACAAAGGGAGGCGGTGATTGAACCTGGTGGCAAAGAGGTCCACGTGTGGTTTGAACCATGCTGCCCATACTGGCTCCAGGACTGCATGGACCAGTGTCCATTCCGAGGGAAGAATCATGTGGGATCTGCTGAGAGAGTCCGCAAGTATGTTGATCTTCCCCGGGACATGCTTTGCTGAGAGCTGAATCGAGTGTTCCTCGCACCAGATGAGGAGCTGTTCCGCTCTCCGAGACAAGGAGTGGGAGCGGGCGCCCCCTTGCTTGTTGATGTAACAAGCTACTGTGGTGTTGTCCGTGTTGATGCGGACATGTTTTCCCTTCAGAAAGGGGAGAAACTCCCCGAGTGCCAGGCAAACTGCCTCCAGTTCCAACATGTTTATGTGGCAGGGCATGAGGTCGGTCGACCACCGACCTGCGGCTGTCAGCGTGCCGACATGGGCTCCCCACCCGGAGGTGGACGCGTCCGTGAACAAGTGCTCCTGAGGAGGGGGCAGTGTGATGGGGACTCCCTGGGCCAGGCGTGACTGGGAGCGCCATTTGGTCACTGCTGATATGAACCAAGGGCCCAGGTGGACCGGGAGGTCCCATGGCTGAAGCGACTGTGACCAACGCTTCCTGAAGCCGCGTTGGAATTGCCGCTTGAGAAGACGACCCAGTGGCACTAGGGGTGCCAGCGACTCCATAAGGCCCAGTAGGGAGGCCAGCTTCCTTGCTGGCGCTTGGAGTTGGGGGAGCAGTTGGGCTAAGAGGCCCTGAAGGCGCAGTAAGCGCTGGGGAGACGGGGTGACCCTCCACTTGGAGGTGTCGAAGGACATGCCCAGGAACTGGAATTGTTTGGAGGGAGTTAGGTCCGACTTCTCCTCGTTGCAGACAAAGCCCAGGTTGTGACAGAGTTGCAGGACCTGGGATGCTTGTTGCGCACACTGTTCTTTGGAGGAGGCGAGTAGAAGCCAATCGTCTAGATAGGCCTTGAGGCGGATGCCCTTCTCCCGAACATGCATGCAGAGTTCCCTCGCCACCTTCGTGAAGAGCCAAGGGGCGGGTGCCAGACCGAAGGGCAGTGCCCTGAATTGGAAGATCCGGTTCCTCCAGACGAATCTGAGGTACTTCCTGTCCCTGGGGTGAATGAGGAGATGGAAGTATGCATCCTTGAGGTCGATGGATATCCCCCAGTCGCCCGGGTGCAAGGCCTCGCGGATGGACATAGGGGTCTCCATACGGAAATGGAGGACGCGGAGGAACCGGTTTAGGGAGGAGAGGTCCAGGACGGGCCTCCAGCCCCCCGAAGTTTTGGGGACCACAAAGATGCGTCCATAGAATCCCGGGGACGCAGCGAAGGAAACTTCCTCCGTAGCCCCCTTGGCTAACATCGAAAGAACCTCCTGATCCAGGGCCTGCGAGGCCGAGCGATCTTGAGGAAGTGCGAAAGCAGGGGGAGAGAGCGTGAGAGGAGCCTTCCTTGGGCCCCAAGGAAGGCGGAACCCCGACCTGATCACCCGCAGGGCCCACGGGCTGGCGGGCAGCCTCTCCCACGCGTCGATGTGTCTGGAGAGACTGCCCACAGGATCGCCCGTGGGGGGTGATGGCCTCAGGCCGGGGGTGAGTCATTGGGGGTTGGCCGGCTGAGAGGGAGCCGGCCTGCGGGCCTTAGGCCGGGCCACCGGCCTGCCCGAGTGCTGTTGCGGTCTCCTGTGCCCTTGGGGCCTGGGATCGGCCCGAAACTTGGTGTGGGTGGGCCTGTTTGGCGGGTAGGCCGCTGGAGCCGGGCGCTTCACGGCAGGGCGAGAGGGCCTCGAATGGAGGGCGAGGTCCCTTTTTATGTCCGCCTGGTGCTTCAGGACGGCCTGAACATGGTTCCCGAAGAGGGAGCCCGGCTGGACGGGCACCGCGCGCAAGGAGGCCCTTGCCGACGGTGAGGTGGCAACCGAGGATGCCGCGAAATGGCATCCCGCCTCGCCATGACGGCGTTCAGATACGTGCGTGCTTGCGATTCGGCCACGGATCTGAGCCCCTGCGCCATGGCCTGGATAAAGGCCACGATGGTTGCCTGGTCAGGCGCCTGGCGGAGCGTGAAGGACTGCTGGTTGGGGTCCTTCAGGGCTTCCCCTAGGCCGCCCAAGAATGAGTCCAGGGCGGAGGTTGCCGCCAGCCCCCGTCTCGCGTTCTCCTCCCATTCCGTCAAGCATTTCTCCGTGATGGAGATATGCTGCGGCTGGGCCCGAGAGCGATCGTTCACAAGGAGGAGGTTCTCCTGTGTGAGCGAGAGGGGAGCGTCAGGGATAGGCCCATGGGCCATGAAGGGCTTCCGCTGGAAGGGGAGCGGTGCCGGCTTCAGGAATTTCCTGAAGGGCAAGGCTCCCGGGAAGTCAGGCACAGATCCTGGAACGAAATCTTGTGCCTCTTTCCCCCTGGCGGTGTCCTGGGCTTGCCTGAGGCAGTCAGCCACCATGTCGGACTGTTTTAGCAAGGAGGCCCGTGGGGCTGAGGTAGGGTGAGCGCTGAAAAGGCGCTCGGCCGAGCCAAGCTTGGGAGCCTTGGGCTCTGGCACAGTGGACACCGCCTCCGGTGTGAGTTGTGCCAGCCGGTCCATGGCATCCTGGAAGCAGAATGCCATGTGGGCAGGGGCCTCATCCTCTGAGGCCGAGTCCGAGTCCTCTGGCCCGCCTATGGAGGGGGCGAGAGTCTGCGGAGAGTCTGACCGGGTGCCACGGTTGTGGGACCCGGGTCAGAGCCCCCAGGAGGCAGCCCCGGTGTTGTGTCCAACACGGGTGGTGCCGGGGGGGCTGGGCAGGGTGAGTCCTGCGCTGGTGGGGCGCCGGGCATAAAGCCGGGCCACCACGTGCATCCCGTGGCCGAGGCCGGGGGAAATCCCAAGGATGGGTGCCACGGTACCATGTGCGGTGCCATGGGATGCGGCATGGGCTGAGCCCAAGGGGCATCAGGACCCTGACCCCATGAAGGGTAGGGCCTGGCCCGGTCCCCAGTGCCCAAAGGGCCAGCCTGCTGGGGGCGGCTAGGCATGTGCCAAGGCGCCCAAGTGCTCTGTCCGGAATGGGACAGAGATGTGGCAGCCCGCCATGGGTCGCTTGGTAGTTGCCAAGGCGCCCAAGTGCTCTGTCCGGAATGGGACAGAGAGGTTGTGGCGGGTGCAGCAGCAGGCTGTGGGGAGGAAGGGAGACAACCGGGGCGGATCGACGATCTGACGCCCGTAAGGGTGGGGTTGTCTCCCTTGGCCCACCTGGCGAACCAGGGGGTGTCCCGCCTGGCGAACCAGGGGGTGAGCCGGTTCCGCTCACATTACGGTCCATCTTGCCTCCCGAAGGAGACCCATGCCCAATGCGCCCATCAGCCATGGAGGCTGAAACAGTACCAGCAGAACCGGAGTTAAGCTGTACGAAGGGGGCGAGCACAGAATCGACAGAACCGGAGTTGAGTCGATCACCGTGCCGGGCAGTGTGAGGGCCGTAAAATGACGAAAATTCAACTGAGCCGGAGCTGAGTTGAGGGCTCGTGGTCACCGCAACCGAACCGTAGCTGGGTTGCGATGACTTGTCGATAGTGTGAAAGAGAGAAGACGTAAAAGGGAGAGACGAAGTTGAAGAGAGAGCGGTTTGTGCACCGGTGAAACCACCCCTTTGTGGGTTTGAGAATTCGGCGGACGAAATCTTCTTAACCCTCGCTTTGCCACCCAATCGCTTCACATAAGTTTCTCCCTTAAACGAAAACATAGGCAAGACACAAAAACAACGACAATCGATCGATCGCGTAGCGAAATCGAAAAATACTTAGCTGCTCAGAGCGTACGAGGCGAGCTGGAAGATGGCTGCCGAGAAAAGAGGAAGAGCACCTGCGCATGCGCAAGACGTAGACACTCTCAGAGTTACTGTCCCTTCGGACTTTATTGTTACGAGGCAGAATTGGCAAACCGCTGCCGCTTATTGCATTTGTGAGCCACGGTATAGTATGTGTAATTAAAGTTCCTTTTCAGGTTGTCTGGAAGATTGGATTTCCAGATTTTGTCCAGTTGATTTAGTGCGCCCCAGGCATTTCCGAGTCTGGTGTTGACGTCTTGTTCTGTGTAGTCAATGTAGCTGCCAAGGTATTCAAAGTCTTGAACTTGTTTAATTGTATCTCCATTGAGACTTCTCATACCTTCTGATGCGTCTTGGTTCAGACAGATGAACTCTGTTTTGTTCACATTGAGGTGGCGGAGCATGATTTCCTTGCTTAAAATTTTTATCAATGAATCTGCACAAACTACTATACATACCAACTAAGCAATGCAACACAATTGTTACTGTTATTGTTGTTTAAAAGTCCAGCTGTCATGCTTTTGTGTACACATGTTCACGCACTCAACACATGCAAAAAGCATTCGTCCGTCACGCAACAGCACGCACTCCTTCCAACCAATGGCACTAAACAAACTGCCATATATATATATTCTTTTTACATTTATCATTACAAACTTTCACACATCACTCATACAACATACACAACCACGCACCTTCATACTCTTTCTCTCCTTCGTTTTCTCCTCCCTCTTCGTCTCCTATTCATCGTCCCCTGCTCCTCTTTCTTTTCCTTCTTCTTCTTCCTCGTCTCCCTCTTCCTTGTCTCCTTCTTCTTCGTCTCCTTCTTCCTCGTTTCCTTCTTCTTCGTCTCCTTCTTCCTCATCTCCTTCTTCTTCGTCTCCTTTCCCCCCCCTCTCCTTCTTCGTCTCCTTATTCTCGTCTCCTTCGTTTCCTCCTTCTTCGTCTCCTATTCCTCGTCTCCTTCTTCTTCTCCTTCTCATTGTTCTTCTTATCCTTTTCCGCCTTCTTTTTTTTCTTTTCTTTTTTCTTCTTCTTCTGTTTCTCCTTCTAATTCATTTTCTTTCCTTCTTCTTCTCCTTTTTAACCTTCTTCTCCTTTCTCTTCTCCTTCTTCTCCTTTTTCTACTTTTTTCTTTCTTCTCTTTTTTGTTGTTTCGCCTTCTTTTTCTTCACTATTTCTTTTTCGCAAACTACCTAAAATTGCTTTCACATACCTCACCTCCCTAGAGCTAAAAATGCACTTAACACATTTCGTACTGCGTCACAACATCCTCGTGACTCAGCTTTCTCCGTGGACCGCATCAAGAGGATTTCATGCCCTGAACCGTAGTTTCAGTTTCCAGTATATAAATAGAAAATGACCGCATTGCTGACGTGAATCCTTTTCCGGCAAAGAGAGTATACTCTTGTCATTTCCTTTCTGCATTTACACAACGTTTGAAGTGGCAAGATGTACCTCGTTTTCAGACAATACCCCCCTCTGGCCTTTCTCTCTCCTAACATTACTTGGTCAATAGTTAGCACAGTGACCTATTTTCTTGGTAGGAAAAGGGTCAATACATGTACTCAATTATCAATCCTAAGAAAAAGTATGCAAGACTTCATCGAACACATACAGATGAATGGACCATCAAGGCAGAAAATGATAGGAAGAAAGACAGAAAGCAAAGAAACAAGGCAGAAACACAAAGAGAGTGACAGAAAAAAACATTTCTAGCACAGAATTTCCAGAATGTGGGGATGCTATTTATACTGAAACTCTTTCAGTACCCAGCATCCCCATGGGGGAATATAAACACATTAATAACCTTTAAAATATCATCATTAATCAAACTATGATGGAAAAAACGAAAACACTTACATGTTTGTGGCCATGAAGTAAGCAGTCTGCGCAAAATCCGTGCCCGCTAATATCCCATCACGCATCAGGTACGGAGAATGGAAAAAAACAGAAAGAAAAAAATTTGTAAATCATTTTCACTTGCAAAGCCAGTACAAGTATTAACTGATTAAGTCTCATTATTAAAAAAAATTCTAATCTTAACAGTCTTTGAGCAACAGTTAACTCTCTCGCTACGAGCGTCGGGATTTCCTGATCATGTCTCAACAACGCTTGTGTACGAGCGTCAGAGAAATCCGACTTGGGCTTTGAAAACTCGCAGGGCTTTTATTACTTCTGTTAATCGAAAATTATGGCCAGAAATAGATTCTTCCGTCATTTTTAGCCTCGTTTCAGGCCATTAGGTCACTATACTCTGCAGATGGTGTGTAGACAGTGCAAAGTTCACGACCCACTAGATCTGCAGCGAAGCAGACAGAAAAGCAAATGCCCAAACAACACTCGACATCTCAGCACTCTTCAAGACGATCACTTCCATCAGTCGAGTGTGGGGAAGTTGGATTTTAAGAAATTTAATTCAAAATGTGACTGTAGGAACATGATACACTGACCTAACTGTGTATTTTGTAAGACATTTTTCACCTGAAAATTTCTCTTATTTTACTTGTACCATTACTCAGCAACCATGAGGGTTAGACAGTCGAAATTTCAGCATGTTGTACACCAATCTTTTAATATATAACCTGCCAAATTTCAAAGCTCTGTTTTCATTTGTTTGTATGAGAATTTTTCTCATGACCTGTACAAATGGTGCGTTATCAGGGGAATGGCAAGAAGCATAATTGTACATAGCGAGTGAGTTAAAAAAAAAATTCTACACTACAGGCCATTTCCAGCTGTAACCAAACTTTGACACAAATGTAGTGAATGGGTGTCTGTTTCATTTCAAAACAATGATCTGTGCACATCAGTATTAACTTTCATAGGAAAAAAAAATTCAATGACACTACTCGTTAAATCACTAACCAAGATTACATTATCAGTGACTCACATCAACAATCCTAGACCATTATACATCATCATCACAAACAAAAATGCCAACACCGACATTGATGACCCTGGTTTTAAAAAAATAAAAAAAAAAAGAAAAACAAAATACAAAACACTATCTTAGCTGCCAACCTTGAAGTTCAAAAATCATGGAATCATCAAAACTGGGGGGTTCCAGGGGTTGCGCACTTAGTGTCGCCCACTGATGCCAGGGTCAAAGTGGTTAAGACCCTGTGGGGATCAGCCGGGGTCAACGGCCCCTTTGAAGTTATTGATTTTTCACCAATTCAAAGTACAAAAATGGCCTCTCCTGGCATATTTAAGCATGAAAAAGTTTTTCCACTAGACTTTCAAAATCCGGGATTTTTTTGACAGATTTGGGATTCCGGGATCGTTTTTCAAATCCGGGAAATATATGGGAAATTCAGGAGGGTTGGCAGCTCCAGGCAATCCATTCAAGCAACAATGTGTTTCAAGGAAAAAAAATGTGGGGGGGTCCATGGGGGCCGTATAGGCCCCCTGGTGGGGTGCAGGGGCAGAACACCTGGTGGGGGTCGGGGGGCAACGCCCCCAGAAGCTGAAGCATTTTAGTCTAGTAAATGGAAATTTAACCCCCTCTGGTGAAAGATAAATCAAGTATTTTAATAAAAGAACAAAAGGGCACAAGCATTGTTAACAATGAACAAAACATACAACTTTTCCTCACTCTCTTTTGCCTCATCTGACAAACGAAAATTTTCGTTTGATGTCCTGAGCCTGTCGTTGTGCTGCTTTCCTTTCAGGTGATCAACCAGTGCTCATTTACCACCGGACTTGTACCTGATTTCCGAGCGGCAAAGTTTGCAGTATGCTTTACCGGCGATCTTCAGTTTCTCAAAGAAACAAGCAAACTTATTTCCATCGTACACTTCTTGCAGCCAGTCCCATTTCCAGCGATTTTTGAGGCCTTCATCGATGTCAGCGATGGAAGCATTTAGTGGAACAAAGTCCCTACGTATACTCATATTTCAATGCGTCGATGGAACAGAGAGTGACGCTTGTGAAATCTCGCGGACAGTTGCAAAAGTAAATCCGCGCATGCATTTACAGCTTGTTTTGCAGGCTGGGTAAGAGAAGATAGTTTCCTCTGAAAATTGGCCAGGGTCCAGGGGCAACGTCCCTGCTGGGGGTCTGCCCCCAGAGGCTGAAGAATATCTATAATTTGAGGCATTATTGATGCATTTCCTGAGGGCAAATACAATAATTCAGTAATACTTCCTCTGAAAAAAAATGTTTTCCCCTGTGAAACTAGGAGTTTATCCGCTGAAATCAGCGGATCCGCTGAGAGTTACCCAGCCTGGTTTTGAATAGTTTCGGTAATCCCAGTCCCGGTTCTCCATACTTTCAAGGAATGGTTTTTTTCCCCCCCTTTCGTGGATATCTGCGAATTCGCGGACATTTGGATTGCCTGAGCTCTGCATTATATTCATGCAAATTAAAGATGTGGCCCTGGCATCCCTATTCCATCCAATTTATCAACTGGGGGATTAAAAATACAATCAAGAATACAAATGCATGAACATAACATAATACCCCGAAACACATAAAAATTGGCTTACAGTGTCTAAAATTGCCATGTAGCCCAGAGTCAGATAAAATACAAAAAGTAGTACTGCTACTACTTCTGATTTCTCGTATACATCGCAATCGGCCCATTATCAAAAAGCATGCTCATTGCACTTTACAACAATAGAACAAACAATGCCAACACACACAGAGGAAGCTGGTGGATAGGGTGAGGGAGTCAGAGAGTTAAGTTCTTGCTTTGCTAGCATGATTGACAATGCAGGATGCATGTCAGGGCGCAAGAGTTAAAGGACTAACCAGGCTTTGAAAATGAACTTACCATTAAATGCTTGACACGCTCTGACCACATGCGTGTGTGGATGATCCACAACAAGATCAAAACCTGCACACAAATGAACACAGTAACTATGTTAAAATAATACACAGTAATTAACCAATATAAGGCAATCACCTATTTGAATTTGAAAGGCTGTGAGAGTACATGGGGCAGTAAGAAATGTTTATGCTGCTGTACAACTTAATCCTGGTGGCGCTGAATAACTGTTTGACTCTGGTTTTAAATCATGCCGGAGCTGAACGGATACAGGACTGCAAAAAAAGTGACACCATTTTTTTTTCTTTAATACAAAAATAAAGCCATCATGTTAGGTTATTTGAAAAGGGAAGTATCTGTCTCTGACACTGCTACAATTACAAATGTGTAAAACAGTTTTTATTGTATGGCTTTGCGTAACTTTTGTGGAATGAACACCAAAAATGAATGGCAACATTCTGATAAAAACGATATTGAATCACAGTTGTCTCAGCTTGTGAAATCATCTTAATTACCAAATACACACCAAAGATGATTTTTACAATTTATCACCACGATTTTTGTCATGTTCAACAGGATGCGTCTGATGAGATTCATTTAGTTAGTATTTTGAGGTTTTGAAAATGTCAAAATCAAAAATCCCAAACAGCCACAGGAGATTCATACAGCGTATATTTTAGCATACGATGGCCAAAAACTGTTGAAAAAGACATAAAAGACAATATTTCAACATTTTAGAACATAATGGTAACATAATGGAAAATAATAGTGTAGGGTCAGCAATGTCTTGGAAGACGAAAGGATGCAAACCGCATGTTTTGGCAGCTGAGAAAACAGGTATTTGCAGAAATTTCCGAAGATTTTTCACCCAGATGGTGCATTATCTTCATCACCACTGGCAGTGTCAACCTCAGCGTCGGCTTCACATTGATCAGGACAACTTATTTCTAGCTAAAACTGTGGCTCCAAGACCGAATGAAAGATGTCACTGTCAGTGACGCTCGCACTTTCTTCGTCTGCTTCAACTTCGTCTTCATCCGTTGAATATGCGGGATCGTCGTCGTTTTGCAGCACATCATCCTCAAAATCTTCCACTTCAGCACTTTAGTTGCTGCTTTCATAATGATCAATGTCTACATCATCTTCAGAACTGGCCTGCATGATCAATTCTGCTACTTCGGCGGCCGTGAGAAAGTTGAACGTCTAGCCATGTTGTTTACATGTACTGCTGTCTGAACAATGCAGGGAACTTGAAGAGACAAAGCATCAGGGTTGGTTGCGTCCGACACAAATTAACCAATGAAATTGTCCCCTTTAAGTTGAAAAAATAGTATCAAATGACATAGAAAGGTTCCACTGTGTAGTTTCTACAAGTTGTGAAGGAATTTCCAATGATGTACTGACGCAGTTAATTTTAGAACAGGCATAGTCAGCATTCTCACTATGTGTCCTCAGCACCATTTCGGCCGTAGCGAGCGGGCTCGTTATGTGTCCTGACGGCATAGGCAGGCTTAGCGACGATCCTCGTGTCATGTCGCGAAAAGATTAAGCAATATGAGCTGAACTATGAACAATGTGTGTGTGCGTGCGCGCAAGTGCATGTTTGTACATTTGTGTATAAAACACAGTGCAAAATAATAATCATAACACTGCCCTTCCTTCTTCTTACATTTAACAACAGATATACTATAGGTCAGTATGCATTCAAGTACTCAGATATCTCGTCTGACTTACCCAGTATCTTGATCACAATCATTTCTATAGACTTGAAGTCTTCCATGCATTCAGCAATGTCAGATGGCTGAAACAAAGGGATTACGGTCACATAATATTATACAAAAATACAGAGTTTTCTATAAAAAACAGCACACTGAAGTTCAAACTTGGACATGCAAAACTCAAACATGCGAGCAGCAGAACACAGTGGTATTTTAAACAAACTCACACTATTCTGACTTTAAAACTTGTTGCAGATTTCTGAAATGACTAAATAACTTCCGTGTGCCTGGCTGGTAGCCTGTTTGCATAGTTTCAGAACTTCAATAACTTCAATCCAAATTCACTTACCCTACAGTCATTTTGCCCCATTTTCACTTCTTTAACAGTTGCAGATTCAATGCCATCGGATACATTCCTCCTGACACTTCCATCCATTTCTCATTTTTAATCCACAGGGATTCTCATATTAAAAATGCTACAACATATTTGTGGAACACAAAATTTTTCATGGGCTGCAGCTTATACATGGTGTCATTCTGTCTTTCATTACCAACCACTGCTAGAGTCTTCCAGGTTAAGGGGTCATCAAATCTCAAAGTCTCAATACTGAACACAAGATAATTGTATTTTCCATTCATTTCCTTCAATAAAACATATAAAACACTTCTAAGCATTATTTCCATTTATGTGATGTTTTTCAAGAGGCTGGTGACAGTTTTGCAAACATTACAAATAATTCTGGGAGAAATTTGTCAAGAAAATAGATTGAAGAGATTGCTCATGACAGTAAACTTAGCCATATATCAATTCAAGCAATTTTAACAAGTAAATTTTAAGCGAGAATGTTGCAGAAATGCAGATCCTGTGCTGCATTATTGAAACAAAAAATGGGCAAATGTCATTGGTGCAGACTTTGTTGAACAGGCACAAAAATAAAAATGATAGCTTTTCTAATCGGACAGTTGCTACTGATAAAACCTGGGTCAGAAGTTATGAGCCAGAATTAAAGAGATGATCATAAGAGTGGCACACTCTTGCCTGTCCAACTAGCCCTGAGGCCCATCAAGTTTAGAGTGGTGTATGGTTATGATTTAAAAGAAAAAAAAAAAAGGGGGGGGGGAGAGGTTATTCATGGTGCATTGCATTAAATAAAAAAGACCAACAATCCAAAATTAATGTGTAAGACTGTAAAATGTCATGCCATCAATAGTACACGACAACACATCTTGCCACAAAGCAGAAAGGGTAAACATCATTCATGCCATATTCACAGGATGCTCTGCCACACCCTGCCTATTCTCCACATATGAATTCCCCTCCATATTTTGATGTAGGCCTATTCCCCAACTGAAGGAACTGGTCCATGGTGTACGTGTCCACTACTTACATGACCTAAAAGCAGCAAGCAGGTGCACTGCATCAATTATAGCTGCACAGCAATATGCATTTCAGACTTTCTGGACAGATGTAATCCATCATTTGAAAAAGGGATGTTACAGTGAAGGAATATATAGAAAGGTACGTACCTGTTAACTGTTTTACACTTTTATAGACATATTCTCACTATTCATTGGATGATCGTTGTGTCGTTAACGGGAGCCACTGTCGCTAATGGGAACAGAATGTTTAACAGCGCAAATGTAACAGCAGTTTAATTAGCGATTATTTTAGAAGTTAGTGGCATGTCTTTGTTTGTACCAAAATTGATGTGAACATGACAAAACAGGCATAAATAGCTAAAAGTTTATAAAATAAAAGTTCACTCACGACTTCCAACATAAAATGAGCACTCGCTAGTTTTATCTTTTGCACTCGGGCACTGCGAGGCGCTAAGCTCGGCCCCTTTAGGGGCGCTTGGCAATGAAGAGAAAATGGCCAATGCCGACAGTCAACAACACAGGAACTCGTTACAGAAGATCTGATCTTTTGCTTACATGTTTTGGTGAATGAAAATCAACTCTGTGAGCAAAAAGGCAAGGATACAGCTTGAGCAAAAAGGCAAGGATACAGCTTTTTTTCAATCTAAAAGAAGAGATTTGAGGTGTTGGTGATAATTTATGATCTCAGCAAAACATGCTATGAGGATCAGTTGTCACAGAAATAAAAAAATTTATATTTGCGCGTTTTGGTTTGTTACCCGTTTGCAACGGGAACCCGATAACGACACAACAGATGATCCTTGTGTTCACCATTATCTTTCCAGTACTTGCTTATTCATTTTACTCTCTGGGCCTGCCAACTGAAAAAAACAACAACAAAAAAAAACAAAACAAAAAAACAAAGTGCAATGCATTTTTGCTGGTCTTCCAAAATGTTTCCCACATGTTCCAGAAAGTTCAAAATAACACTGTTCAGCTAGTTTTCAATCTTCCAACAACTCCACAAACACATGAACTTACCTTGTAACTTTGAGGAGCGTTTTGCAGACCAGTATGAAGTGGGGACTGGAACAGGCAAAAGAGAACGCGCGAGTTCGTCAGACTGAATATGCAGATGGTACGAACAGAATCAGGCAAGAAAGGGAAAGTACACACTGCGAAGAAGTGAGGAGACAGACATCTATTCGACTCAATATTTTTTTTATTCTTATAAGACCTATTCCATATACACTGATACAGATTAACCCTTTGACTCCCGCACTCTATCCACCACACGCAAAAACAACCCTTTGACTCCCTCACCCTATCCACCAGCTTCCTGCAGGAAGCTGGTGGACAGGGTGAAGGAATCAAAGGGTGAAATTTTTGCTTTGCTAGCATACTTGACAATGCCGGATGCTCTTCGACAAGATGTGGGAGTCAAAGGGTTAAGGGCAAGGTGCCTGATCCTATCCTGACTTCATACTGGTCTGCAAAACCTCACTCAAACATCACAAGGTGAGTTCGTTTGTTGTGGTGTTTTGCTTCCCAGAATTCTTTCAGGAATCTGGATCATGCAAGATTTGAGAGACCTCTGTCTGTTTGCTTCTATTTCCTTGAAGGACAGCCTTGCCAAAATGACCTGTATGAACACAGCCATTTTCAAAACTGTCTTTAACCCTCTGCCTTTGCATATCTCACAGAGCAACTTCCCCTAATATTCGTGGTTTTTCAGCTTTTTAAAAGGAAAACATCGTTCATGAACTATACAGCACTACTCAGCCACCATTTGTGTTAGAGCAAATATTTTTGGCAGAAGTGTTTATGGGTGAACAAACTTAGGTTTGCATGTCAATGTGTGCGTCTCACTTGTGGACGTCCTGTCATTGTCCCTTCTATTGTCACATGTCCAACAAGGTGTTTTTGAGGTGACATCATGATGTTAGTAAACATGCACAGTGTAACATGACATATAGACGTTCGTGACGTACAAACAATACAGAGAGACCTCCCTGAACTTGTCTCATCATTCGCGTCAATATGGTAACCCACGTGAATTGTCACAGTGTCACCAAATCCATGTCACCAACTATACATGTTTTCAGTCAAAGAGTAGGAGAAGCACTACAAACTAACACTGCCACACAGTCTACTTTGTACACTTTATGGAGAAAAAAATACCTATACATATGGGTCATTCTCCTGAAGACTGGTCAGTAGGGACCACTGCTTTTAAGAAGCTAATATAAGAAGCTTTGTACCCGCGTGAAAAGTTATCATTTAGCATGACCCCTCCAAGTTGCACAAATGCGACCATGGCAATCGTAGGGGAAGTCACTTGATTGCGACCATGGCAGGAAGAGTTTTAAAAAAAAAAAAATGATTTTTTACTTGTCATGTCACATATTGACCAGTCTTCAGGAGAATGACCCATATATGTATGTATGTGTGAGTACAATCGTGTCGGTCACTGCCAGTGCACTGACTGGTTGTCATGTTATCCAAGTCATTTCAGTGTCACAAAACTGTTAACTTTCAGGTGCAGATCCTGTCATGTTCACGTGTAGTTATTGGCTGTTGTTTTGGTGCATAAGATTGTCGAACAAATATATATTCTTTTAGAATCTGAGAATTCTCCACCTCTTTTCCTTTTGTTTCAGCCTGAATTGAACTGGTGCTACATCTGAGAAATGAGAGGGAAGCAGGGAGAACTTTTATAATATTAATGAAGGGACACAACTCTTGAAAATTATAATTTCAAGAGTTGTTTCCCTTCATTAATATTATAAAAAAATTCTCCCTGCTTCCCTCTCATTTCTCTGGTATTACCTATATGCCTTGGAAGCAACCCTGTATATGTTCTGTCTTGTCTATGTGTGTGTGTTTGGTCAGTTCAAGAATAAAAGACTATGTCAATCTTGAACATAAGACCAATATATTGTATGTGTTTCTCTCCTCTCTCATAGTTGTGTGTAGGGTAAATGCAGAGTATAAAGGTGGGCTTGGGGGCTCCTTTTTAGAGGAGTGTTCTGAGCTTACTGTTTCTGTACTTTGTATCTACTTCTATGCTAGCTAATGGGTAGCGCAAACTGTGTTAGATTTGAGAGGTTCTATACATCATGGGAGATAATTTTCAAGAGTTGTGTCCCTTCATTAATATAGGTGTTATATCTGGTTTGTCATCTGAATCTCCACTGCTTCTTCGTCCACCATTTTACCCATTATAATAATGTGATATTGTTATTTTTGTTTAAAGCCCAGCCGACTGTGTAGACAGGCAATCCATTCAAGCAACAATGTGTTTCAAGGAAAAAAAATGCGGGTCCAGGGCAGAGCCCTGTGGGGGGTCTGGGACAACACCCCCAGAAGCTGAAGCATTTTAGTCTAGTAAATGGAAATTTAACCCCCTCTGGTGAAAGATAAATCAAGTATTTTGATAAAAGAAAAAAAGGGCACTGGCATTGCTAACAATGAACAAAACATGCAACTTTTCCTCACTCTCTTTTGCATCACCTGAAAAACGAAAATTTTCGTTTGATGTCCTGAGCCTGTCGTTGTGCTGCTTTCCTTTCAGGTGATCAACCAGTGTGGCAGTGCTCATTTACCGCTGGACTTGTAACTGATTTCCGAGCGGTAAAGTTTGCAGTATGCTTTACCCGCTATCTTCAGTTTCTCGAAGAAACGAGCGAACTTATTGCCATTGTACACTTCCTGCAGCCAGTCCCATTTCCAGTGATTTTTGAGGCCTTCATCGATGTCAGTGATGGAAGCATTTAGTGAAACAAAGTCCCTACATATACTCATATTTCATTGCATCAATGGAACACAGAGAGCGACACTTGTGAAAGAGGATGCGCAAATCTCGCGGACAGTTGCATAAGTAAAACCACGCATGCGCTTACAAGTTACAGGCTTGTTTTGAATAGTTTCGGTGATCCCAGTCCCTGTTCTCCATACTTTCATGGAATCCCCCCCCCCCCCCCCCCCCCCCCTTCGCGGATATCCGTGAATTCGCGGACATTTGGATTGCCTGGTAGAGCCATATCAGGGCTATAAACATTTCAAAACATACAAAATATTTCAAAATGAAAAAACAGGAAAAGAAAATTAAGTACACATATCATTAAGTAAGTTGTGTAGAGCCATATCAGGGCTATAAACATTTCAAAACATACACAATATTTCAAAACGAAAAAACAGGAAAAGAAAATTAAGTACACATATCAAAGCATTTGCGCACATAATCTAAGAAGATGCCCCTGGCACTGACCACTCCGTCCAATTTATCACACAGGAGATTTAGAAAACATACCAGAATACAAATTTAGACATGACTAAGGACACTAAAACATACATAAATACAGGCCTAAATTACCTGAAATTGCTTCCGCATATCTCATTTCCATAAAGCCAAAAATGCACTTCACCCCTTAAGTGCAAAGTGTAAATAAGGAGGTAAATCGCCTGTGCCAGGGAATTTTTAAAAACGTTTTGACTTAAAAAAAAAAAAAAATCATATCTCTTCATCCAGCCTAAAAAAAAAAAACCACTATATTTTCTTGTTCAGTATACTTTACAACACACCAAGAGCAGCAGTACTTTCGTTCTGACGATCGCCAATGCTAGTAATGTCACTTCAACTCTTATCTGGGTCAAGTCCAACTTTGGACATCAACATCGAAATATCGCCTGCATGTGCCAGATTATCGTCACTTTCACTCTTACTGAGTGAATCAGCAAACTGCAAGTCAGAATCCGCTCCACCAGTAAAGATTTCTGAAACTTCTTCTGCTGTGTAAGTTGTTTTTCAGGACCGAGTGAAGCTCGGTGTTGAAGCAGGTTCATCCGCCATTGTTTACAGTCACTGAATAGTAATCAGCTGTGGGGGTCACCTTTTCAATCAGACGGGCAGAAAAAATGTAAAACATCACATACATATATTAATAGAAGGAATTCTGAAGTTTCTGTTGATGTCTCACATGTCACTGAAAGTGTTCGACTTTTCAGGCTAAAAAATTGGAAAGGTCGCCAACCGAATACTCAGCTGGTGGCACTGGAGGTGTATGTTTCTTCCGACTGAATATTCGTTCGGAAGCAGTTAACAGGTAAAATACATGTACCCTAATTATCAATCCTAAGAGAAAATGCATAAGACTTTATCGAACACATAAAGGTGAATGGGCCAGTAAAGCAGAAATTCATAGGAAGAAATGACGGAAAGCAAAGGAACAAGGCAGGAACAAAGAGAGTGACAGAAAAGAGGAACTTTCTAGCACAAAATCTCCAGAAGGTAGAGATACTGTTTACAAGGGTGCAACTCAGAAAAAAGTCAAAAAATGGAAAGGGGGCCCCAGGGGGGCTGGTAGGCCCCTGGTGGGGTACATGGGCAGTATTGCGTATGGGAGGTCTGGGGGGCTATGCTTTTGTAAAAATAAAACTGAATCTTAAGCTTTCTCCTGCAATTAGATTCAAGAAAAACAGCAGATGCTTTTCATCCTATTTCAGACAATTTCAAGTATCTTTATTACTGCTCAGTCGATTTTCACACACCACAGGCGACAGGAATTATCTTTGTCTGAATCTTTCTCCTCTAACCATTCCAAACGCAATTTATTCTTGACAGCTGCGTCGATTAAGGCGACATATTCGCCTTCTTTCACCGTTGGCATCGTGAAGTTCGCTCAACATGCGAAGCTCGAAAATGGCGGCGATTTCACGGAAGTTGATGCGAGATTTCGCAACGAAGCATGTGCATTGACTTTCATAGCTTCCTTCTCAAAAGAGTGCTTCCGCTTTCCTTTCTACACCGGAGAGTAATCGTTGCGAAACATTCACGTTCGATAAACGATTTTAGACCACAACAACACCGACCCTAGCTTGGCGATTTTTTCAAAAAACGGATTTTCCGTTTCTGACTCTTTTGAAAAAACGGATTCCGTCGTCAAACGGAAAAAGTTGCACCCATGTGTTTATACTGAAAGAGCCCCCAGCATCCCCACAGGGGGATGACAACAGCCAGAAAAGATAGACAGCCAATAAGACTACAAAAGTAGCCAATAAGACTACAAAAGATAGCCAATAAGACTACAAAAGTAGCAATAAGACTACAAAAGTAGCCAATAAGACTACAAAAGTAGACAAAAGTAGCCAATGAGACTACAAAAGCAGCCAGAACGGTTACATTAGTAGCCGACAAGACTTATTAAAAACTCAAGTTGGAGCAATCAAAGTTAAACTCACAGCCATAATGTGGTCGTTGGATCGGTTCAGAACTACATTTGTTTGAAAGAACTACTTCCACTTGCCAGTCAACAGTGTAAAAGAAATAATATCAAGTCATCTAGCTTACCGGAAAGTCTAGAAAGTCGTGAAACATGATCACACATCACAGTCACTAAACACAACAAGACAACTGCCTATAAGCGAGATAGTGAAGAGCAAGCATGCAGCAAAGATAGATAAGCAGTACACGTCTGCCTCAGACGAAAGCTCTTGCATGAATGACGAACTCGTGTGTTTTCTCACTGATCCAGATTCCTGATGGAATTCTGGGAAGCAAAAATATTGCACCTTTCGTTGTTGTTGTCATTTTTTTCACACCATGATCTTTTTATTAATGCATTTGCTACTCCTAATGATCCACACCTCTGACCCAAATTTGAAAAAGATCCACCCAGAACACTGAAAATATCTTACCTGAACACTTCTCTAACACACACACACACACACACACACAGACCAACCACACATTTCTCCTGCTCCTGTATAATATGAAACAATCCCGCCCTTACCCCCTTTTTTGAAGGGCTACTTATCACACTCACCTCCGCTGAGCCTTTTTTGCCTGCATGATGGCTACCACTCAAGCGAAGTTTGTGATAAATAAGGTGTTCAAGTTTCCTTGGCTTCTCCTCCACCTTGGCTGCCACGAACAGACAGCACGCAGCTATCACCTGAAGCAACGGTTGCTGTAGACAAGAACAAGAGATGCATGAAACCAGAAACAGTGACAGGAATGAGAGGAGAAAAATGTTTTGATGGGGTGGGGTGGGGGTGAGATGTAAAAGATGTGCGCGCGTGTTTGGTATGTGTGTGTATGTGTGTGTGTGGTGGTGGTGGTCTTTGATTTAATGTCTATTCACTAAAGTGATTTTAGACACACAAAAAAAGAAAAAAAAAAAAGAAAAGAAGGGGGGGGATAGAGGAGGAGTGAAGAGGTTATTTGAAAATTGTCAATTTTGAATTTTTGAATTTTTAATTCAACAATCATGAAAACTGAAGAGAACAAAAAATTTTCAAATTCAACAATCATTCTTCCGATGAAAAAACCTTCATAACCATCTAAGCTGGGCAGCAACCCCACATGGTGTCCAGGCTTTCAGGGTCATTTCAAGGATTCCTATAACCCCATCCAAAATCTGTAAATAGTGGACTTTCAGTTGCATATATACGGCAAGTTCTACTGTGATTTCGACTACCATTTGAACACATTACCTATTCTGCAACCTTAACCAATGACTTTAAAGATGACAATGCATCCCATGCACTACCATGGACTCGCCTGATCTTGTGCATATAATACATTTTACTCCCACCATTCCACCTTTATATGTATACAAAATCACAACCAACTATCCTGTGACATGTTTCTGTTTCCAAGGAAATACACATAAAATACTGAAAATAATGTAGTTAATTTCAAGAACTTACAAATCATCTAGAACAAGTTAGGCCTAATGCATCATTCTGTGAGATTTCACACACAAAATTCCCACAAATATGGAACCCACGGTACTTTTAGTGCACAAGGTAGGGATGCAAATTTTTTCTTCGGCATATGGAAAACACACCTCAAACAGTATCAGCAGTGAGGAGTTAGTCTGAAGATGCTTTGCCAGTATCCATCCTTTCATAAACAGCTGAATTAGTACAATAGTCTACAAACAGGGGTTGTCTGTAATACAAAGAAATATATACTCACAACAGTATTAAACCTCTTCAAGTCCACGATACAGAATATCCGTCTCAGGTAGACAATGGCAGTGTTGATAACCAGTTGTGTTCTGTTTAAACAGAAACAAAGGCACATTGAATTATATAAACTGTAATAAAACATACAGTAGCACATACATGCATGCACGCACACCAGCATCCTAGCCCCCAAGCAAATGCAGCACTTTCCTACCATCTGCTGCAGAGAATTCGGTCATTTAATTTTACCTACCTTGCCATCTACAGCCAAAGCGCACAGAACTAGCAAAGTTATGCTTAATGACCAATAAGGCATTATCGTTATATATCAAGTCAAGTCACTGGCTCAATCCAGGGCTGGCAAAATCCACTTGCCCGGTCACCCGAGGCAAGTAAAAAACCTGTCGGGCGAGTTAAAATCAAAAACTACAAGTCCATTGGGTGAGTGACAATGCTGACCCCTGCAGTTAAAATTTATTTCGATTTTTCAAACTTTCAGATATGCGGACTGATTTCATCTGCAATGATCTAGACTGCCAACGTTCCACGAAAACAAGGCTACCTAGGGAAAGGCAACTCCTGTTTTGCATAGGCCTGTCAGTGAAAGGGGTCGGTGCGATACAATTATTATTGTGTTTACAGATCAGTGACCTTTCACCCAATCTGTCAAGTTTTGGTCGAACAATGCGAAGCTTCTAATTAAGTACAGAAACCAGGGAAAATAATATAACATATGCCTTACCGAGACCAAAGGATAGGGAAGGGAAGAGATTGTGTGTGCTATTGGCAAGGGCATTCGAGACACAAGAGCTAATTTGATGCATCACTTGCTAAAATGATACGTCAAAGAAACTGGTTTAGAGGGTATAGACGCGTTGTCGTCACTTGTATCCCAGAACCATAAATTTCAATATGGTGGATTAAATATTTTCAATGCATTTTCCCTTCTCACTGAATTGGTGAACTCAAGAAAATGCGCGCGCGCAACACACACACACACACTAAAGAGACATAATATTAACACAACAACAACAAATAGAAAAATTATGTATTAAAATATATATTAAACTAAAGAACTCTCTCCAACTTCCACAGAGAATCCATGTAAACTTCAAGATCAATCAGCTGCCCCTTACATCTTTGTGTTATCACTAAATTCCCACTGTTCACCTCCCCTCACCCTGATGAAAGTCTTAGGAAGACAGTTTGACCACCTTTGTTGTTACAATGACTTATTCTGCTAACTATATTTAGTCATCATCGTAAAGAGAATTTTACTATTTTTCAGGGCAACATATCAGGCTAGTGAAAATATCTGCGGGCTAGTAGATTTTAAAACCTACTAGCCCGGCTGGCTAGAAGAACATCTTAATCTTCTCCACGCCTGTCAATCAGAC
Source organism: Monoplex corrugatus (assembly GCA_030674185.1). Lineage (NCBI taxonomy): Eukaryota > Metazoa > Mollusca > Gastropoda > Littorinimorpha > Ranellidae > Monoplex > Monoplex corrugatus. The sequence goes on from JAPXFY010000030.1 coordinate 35,169,862, forward strand.
GACACTGGCCAATCAGAGCGAAGCTCACTTTCTTGCTTTCCGGCCACTTTCAGATGGCACAATGACAGAAAACAAAGTCGGACCGATGTCCATAGCAAGAACACGTGGCTGTGTTGTCCCCCAAAAGTACTCTTTTTGGCAAGGCATTTTTTTTGGTTTTAACCCTTTGACTCCCGCACCCTGTCCACCAGCATCCTGCATTGCCAACCATGCTGGAAAAGCAAACAATTAACCCTTGGACTTCATCACCCTATCCACCAGCCTCCTGCAGGAAGCTGGTAGATAGGGTGCAGGAGTCCAGGGGTTAAGTTTTTGCAGTTGTGAATAGGGTGCGTGGGTCAAAGGATTAATGTGTCAAGAGATGGTCAACTCTGGTGTTCAGGAGCTGAATACTTCCCTCATCCACAATGAGGATATCCAACAGACAATGGGTGCCACCTTGTTAGAACAAGAAAGGAGGAGAGCCTGAGACCGAACATACCTCTTAAATAAGAGGCAACTCCTGAGCTCCAATAAGCCTGAAGTTTGGGACCAATTCCTGACAGACGGCAGATTAATAATTTTCCAAATTATTGATATTAACGTTCACCATCCTTGTGCTGCCAACAAAGTCCACAGCAGTTGTGAACTGGACTTTTCAACAATGAAAAGGAGCAAGAAAGACTGGAGGAGCAAGCTCAGTACCCTTGCACCCGGTCCAAACTTTGTTTAAAATCCACTGCAGACCCAGACATTTATCACTGTAACTGTCTGCATGCAATTTAAAGAGGATGGGATGATGGACAGAGAAAGCATAAGCCAACAAGCTGAAACTGAATCTGCTTCTCCTGCCAAGTCCTTGGTTCACAGGCTTTGAAAAACGCTGGTTCACAGGTTTGAAATAAGGTTTCAATGCTTGGCTTGTAAACCTGCTAATACATTTAAATCAATAATCAATGAGCAAGCTAGAACATGAACTCTTTCGCTACGAGTGTCAGGATTTCCCGATCATGTCTCAACAACGCTTGTGTACAAATCGGAGAAATCCGACTTGGGGTTTCAAAAATTCGTGGGGCTTTCAGTATTTCCGTTAACCGAAATTAATGGCCAGAAATCGATTCTTCCATCATTCTTAGCCTGCAGTTATAATTCATTTCGATTTTTCAAACTTTCCAATCTGCCGACTGATTTCATCTGCACTGATCAAGTCTACCAACATTCGGCCGAAAACAAGTCCCTTTAGAGAAAGATACTCTAGCTTCCCATAGGCGGGAGTTGGTGTGATACAATCGAGTGTTTGCAGATCATTGTACTTTCGCCCAATCTTTCAGTTTGGTTTGAACACTTAGAAGCTTCTAATTAAGTGCGGAAACCAGAGAACATAATACGACATGTCTCATCTCACCAATGCCAAAATTTCTCTGTTTTACGCATGTGTTATATGTACATGATGACATCTCTTTTTTTCTCTTCTTTTTAGCTTTGCTTGAGGAGTGTCTACATGCCTGCTTCCTCCAGCTCCCATCAGAAACATTTGTCTTAATGTCATAGCTGTCTTCTACGGTCATGGATTCTTCCTCCCAAGTAGCTCTTGAGTTCTGCGCCCCCCCCCCCCCCCCTGGGGGTGGGGTCCGTGGAGGGTCAGTCCTATATTTTTGCCTTCTTTCTTTTTGTGACATTTCACAGAGTTTCTGGCAGAAATTCCTCCAGCGGTTTTCCATTGCCTTCTGGAGTGGCAGTGCACTTACTGTGCGGGATCCTGACCATTGTTCCACTTGGAAACATCTACTCACGACCGTGGAGACAAAAGGCGCTTCCAAAACTAATCTTGGTGCCTCTTGGGTCCATCCATCCCTTGCATTCCAGGACTTCTTGGAGAGTACCATTCCTGGGGGGGTTCGAAATTGGAGTTTTCCTTCTCCTAGGTAGATTTCCTTAAAAAGGGTAGAGTTCTACCTACCCGGATAGACACAGGTAGTATACATTACTATCACCTGGTAGTAGCCAACAGCTAACCTGACTTCATCATATATGTATACGGCTCATTCTCAGGAAAGGTGTACCAGAAGCGGGACAAACACAGACAAAAATGTAAGTGCTTCAAATCTGAAATACTTGACAGTTTTGTAAAGTATAGTATGTAAACTCTGCAATTAAGCAAAAAAAAAAGATAGTTCTTTGTCAGATATTTTGTATGTAGAGGTCAAATGCAGCAAGATGCACATACATTACTCGTGTAACCAGAAACCAAACAGCATCCAATGTGATCAATAAATCCACTCTCAATAAGATTTCCATAGATTTATTTAGCTCAGTATCATGTCATATACCAAACAAACAGAAATAGTTCCCTTTCATGTGTAAATAAATGAAACAAACACAATGTAGCGACAAACAACAGCTATCAGACGCTTTTGAACATTTACGTTGCAGGAAAAAACTGTAGAAAACCACTTATTGCTCACTTCACCTGACTTTTAGATCAGACAATGTTGTTTTTAGAAGAAAATCTGATCTCCAATCCTGATAGTGTGACTGGAGCTGGATTAGTCCATTAAAAAACATTACTTTTGTAACAGGGAAACCAAACAGGCTGAAGAACACAGTTCTCTGGTTCAAGTACCACATAAATACACAGGCATGCCTATCACTTGTTTGATTTGCTCATTAGATACAGCACTTTTGTCCTTTGTGTAAAGATGATATAAAGATGAACTCAAAATTCTTATCTTCAAGATAAAAAAAAAAAAAAAAAGACTAGAGAGTGTGTTCTGTATTAACAGATCTCGGTTACACACACACACACACACGCAGAGAGGCTGTTTAAAACTGTCCACCATCAAGTCACTATCTAAAAGAAAACACAATGCCCCCAGAAGGCAACAGGGGCTGGAGAATCCACTTTCTCCAGCACTTGATGTGAAGAAACCCAAACTCTCCAGTCTGACCAAACATATATGTCAGTCGACCCTGATTTCAGTTCAAGGCATCAAACTTTTATACTGGTGACAGTCTCATTATTTTATACCACACTTACTATCCTGGTCACTTTTGCATCCCTTGCAGGCATAACAGCACACAATTGGGTGGACTGTGAGGTGCTCATGATGCCAATGAGCTGCCTCAATTTCATCCTGAAAAAGGCAGGCGAAATTTTCTGCAAAATCTAAGACCATGCACTAATGCAGTCGTGCGAAGAAATGGTTTGTTTTCTTCAGCTTGTCAAACTGGCTGGTCTGCCAATGAGCATGAAATAAGTGCTATGCCAGGAAAGCCATGTCCATCTTCAGCTGGGACACTAGATCCTTCATGGTGCCTTCCTTCCTCACCAGCCTCTTGTGACTTGCCTGTAAAATAGCACTTCATTGAGAATCAGGATGCCCCCCTCTCACAATTGTATACATGTACATTCTCACAAGGACAGACACAAAGTAGTCAGCAAAAACATTCTGATTCATGGATAATGGATAATTCCTACAATACAATAAGATTAAGAGGCTCTCGATTAACCTTACTTTAACATGAAAGAATAGAAAATGAATTAATAAACAAGACATGGTGATCATGTTTCAAGTTTCAAATTTCTGTCCAAAACATAATTCACAAAATTAAAATACATCTGATAGCGTAGTCATATGATAGTGTGCTCCCTGCATCATCAAAGTTTTCCCACACTGGCCCTATAGTTTCCTTGTTACAATAACAATATTTTTTACATGAAAGAACATTAATAAAAACAGGACATAGTTATTATCTTTCAAACTAATGACATGCCAACCCTAAATGAAGTTGAAAATGATGTGATTTGCCAGTTGCATGACATCTCATTGTCCCATTGTTGCTGGTTGAATAATTCAATAAAGTTCCCGTAATCCACATTATCAACAAAAATAGGAAATCATTTAGTTAAAATACAAAAAAAATAGTCTTTGAGAAATACATTACTGACATTAAAGAGACAAAATCATAATAAAACAAGCCTAAACTTACCGCTCAAAGTTGGCCGGTGCTCGTCATCCTTATTTTTGCAACAAGCGCCTTCGTGTCAGAAACGAAACATGTTCATCGGTATTGCAGCCAGTGTGTTCTAAATATAGAAACAACCGGATGTTGACCAACATTCCCCGGATCATTGCGTGAATGAGGATTTTTCTGACGAAAAACGCAACCTTAAATTCCGGAAACGACGCACGAAAATGATACTAAAATAGTATTATTTACAAGTTAAAGCGATTTCAATTGTAAATTCTTGCTTGTACTGTTTCTGGAACTACTTTTGTGTGTTTATACAATGAATGCGTGTACATCTCTTTGAAAACCGATGTGCACGACCGTCGATCTTGGAGCGCATTTTGTATTTCTCATTACTTTTAAATAATAATTCTGATTAAAGCACGCGCTCCAGGGAATTTAAATCAAATCCTTACTGAACAGATATGGATGAACAGATTCATTTTGTCATGTTATTGCAAAAGGTTTTTCATATGATTGTTACTGATGCCGTGCCATGTCCCAAATCAGACCTACATTTTATTCACATTGCTGCATTTTCACAAAATTACAGCACACATATTCACAGCTGCTGTTTGAAATTATATGTAATATTTCTTAAAAAGAATAGCAACAAAAATCAACTGCCATAATCAACTTCAACCCATTAGTTTTTATAAAAAATATATTCTTAATAACATCACCCTTGGTGGTACATGGTACACACTCCCCCCCCCCTCCCCCCACCTTCCCCTCTCTCTGTTTCAATGGTTGCATACTCCGTCTCTTTCTCTCTCTCACACACTGGTCATCGATTAATTGATCGGACGATCGACACATAGAAGGCTTTGTTTGATTATTTGCAAATTTAACCAAGTGATTTGGCTGAGAGTTAATGCTAGTTATTCTCTTTGATGGTTAAACTATTGATCAGATGAGTGAATGATGATTTATTGTCCGTCTAATTGATGCATAGTTGTTTGAACTAAAAGACGTAATGTAAATCATAATTCTGATATTACGATTAAATATCTGTGAAGCAATTCAAAACGTAGATATCTTTTGACTCCTTAGCATAGTCGCGGAGATTACTGTGCAGTGTATATTCTTTTTATATGTATTTGTGTACAGTATGTATATGTATACGTATTGTACTGGAATATATATATGTGTGTTTATATGAAATATATATAAAATTGTCAAAATCCAGATCCTTCCCCCACTTCATCCATGCGTTTGTATTGTGGCCTAAGGCCGATGTACATTAAACAATTCTGAGTTCTCTCTCTCTCTCCCCCTACCCTTCCCTCTCTCTCTCTGTTTCAATGGTTGCATACTCTTCTCTCTCTCTCTCTCACACACTCACACTTTGAAAGTAAGTGATCAAAATCATTACAGGGGGAAAGTATTATAGGATGATGATGAAGTAATTTGCAAAAACCATAACAAACAACCAGTTGAACCAACATTTGGTTACGCAAGCAAAAAGATGATGATTGCAAATTCATATTAACCTCTTCAGTGCCACGGACGTACATATACATATATATGTTAGATAATGTGTAGCCTATCTGGTGTGGTATCAGGTGTCTGCATGATGTTTTTCATAAGGCACGCCTTGAGATCTGGAGCCCATCCCTCTTGCAGGACTGAAAGTGAGTACAGGTCTCAAAACCTGAAACCTTAATTTCTCGACTTTCCAAAAACCTGAAAATCATCACAGACATAGATGAAAATCTGAGTTGAACCTGAAATCATGACAAAGGCTTTGATCCTTATTTTATACTGTATAACTATAACATATTCTAACATATATTATGCATTAACAAATAAAAAGCATTTAAACGAACTTGTGTCCAAAATCAAGTACTGGCAGGAACCAACAACAAACCAAAATACATGATTTCTTGCCTTGATTTTACTACAGACTCCAGACTGATATTGTTGTTTAAAGCCCAGCCGAGTGCACAGAGCCATATCACAGCTATAACCTTTCAAATCATACAAAACTTCAACAGATAAAAAAAACAAAGGAAAAGAAAATTACGTACACATATCAATGCATTTGCGCACATAATCTAGGGACATGCCCCCGGTGTTGACCACTCTGTCCAACTTATCGCAAGACAGAAAATGATACTGATAGGAAGAAATGACAGAAAGCAAAGGAGGAAGAAAGAAACAAAGACTGAACGAGAGTGACAGAAAAGAGGAAATTACTAGCACAGAATTTCCAGAAGGTGGGGTTACTATTTATACTGAAAGAGCCCCTGGCATCCCCATGGGGGGAGATTCTGCATAACTCATGCAAATGATGAAGAATCATAGTAGTTGTGTTGATTTACCTAAATGAGGTTTTTAATCAAGTTACCTTACAATGTTGAGATTTCTATTCAAACTGATGTATCGCCTGTGGGGGGGGGGGGGGGTGCTTGTCCTAGCCCCTTTGGGGCTGAAGGAGGCGCGAAACGTCTCCTGTGAAGGCCCCTGGGAAGAGGGGGGGAGCCGCCGGAGCAGGGTGCTTCGCCAAGGGGCGAACGGGACCGGAGTGAAGGGCGAGGTCCCTCCTGATTTCGGCCTGACTCTTGATAGTGGCCTGCACGTGGGTCTCAAAGAGGGAACCAGACCTAAGTGGCACAGCTCTCAAGGAAGCTCTGGCAGATGAAGAACGGGTGACTAAAGATGGTAAGAGTACAGCATTTCGCCTTGACAGGACTGAATTGAGGTGCAGTCTGGCGAAGAGCATCGGCTGAGTACTTGAGGCCTTTCCGCCATTGATTGTATGGAAGCAACCATTGTAGGAGAGACAGGTGACTGACGGAGAGAAACGGGCTCGTAGACTGGGTCCTGAAGAGTGGACACCAGACCACCCAAGAAGGAATCCACCACTGGGTCCACTTCCAGACCTCTCCTGGCAGTCTCCTCCCAGTCTGCCAGGCAGTGCTGCGAGAGGGAGATATGCCGCTGCTGGGCCCGAGACCTCCCTTGCACTAAGAGGAGGTCCTCCTGTGTGAGGGAGAGCGGCGACTCTGGAACGGCCTCATGGGCCATAAGGACCGTTCTGTGGAAAGGGGGTTCCTCTGGCCTCAGGAATTTCCCGTAAGCCAGAGCTCCAGGGAAGTCAGGCACGGAGCCTGGAAGGATGTCCTGTGCCTGCATGCCCCTCACCTTGCTTTGGGCCCTCCTTACAGAGTCAGCCACCAAGCCCGACTCTTTTAGGAAAAAGGAGGCTGGGGCTGAAAGAGGAAGGGCACCAAGGCGAGCTCTGCCACGGCAGGGCAGGGAGCCTTGGCCTCTTGTGCAGTGGACATGGCTCCAGGCAGGCGTGTGTGGCAAGCCATTGCACTGCTTCAAAAAAGGAAAAGGAAGCGGGGTAGAGCCCTCATCATCCGATTTCGAGTGTGTGTCCCCGGCCCGCCTACAGAGGGGGCGATGGACCCTGGAGTGCCCGAGCATGGGCAAACTCCAAACGGACCGGGGTCAGAAGCCCCGGGGAGCACCCCTGGGGAGGAATCCGACCCGGGGGGGGAGGGGGGGTCCAGAGGGGTGGGCAAGGCAGACGCCTGCGCGGGTAGGGCGCCGGGCATAAAGCGGGGCCACCAAGTATACCCTGCGGACGAGGCAAGGGTAAATCCCATAGATGGGAAGTGCTGCCATGGCGCCATGTATGGTGCCATGGGAGGCGTCATGGGCTGAGCCCATGGAGTCCCCGGATCCCCAGTGCCCAAGGGGCCAGCTGCTGGGGTTCGGTTGGCATTTGCTAAGACGACTAAGCGCTCTGTCCAGAATGGGACAGAGATGTGCCAGCCCGCAGTGGGTCGCTTGGTATTTGCCAAGGCGACTGAGTGCTCTGTCCGGAATGGGACAGAGAGGTTGGAGCAGGGGCACAAGCAGGCTGCGGGGGAGGAAGGGAGACAACCTGGGCGGATCTACGATCTGACGCCCGTAATAGGGGGGTTGTCTCCCTTGGCCCGCCTGGCGAACCAGGGGGTGAGCCATTTTCTGCCAAAGTGCTGGCCTTCCTGCCTCCCGAAGGAGACCCATACCCGTGTCGCCCTTCAGCCATAGGGGCTGAAGCAGTAGCAGCTGAACCGGGGTTGAGCAGTATGGAGGGGGCGAGTACGGAATCAACAGAACCGCAGCTGAGTCGATTACCGTAAGGGGCAGTGTGAAGGCCGCAAAATGACGAAAAGTCAACAGAGCTGCAGCTGAGTTGAGGGCACAAGCAGGCTGCAGGGAGTAAGGGAGACAACCTGGGCCATCTATGATCTGACGCCCGTAATAGGGGGGTTGTCTCCCTTGGCCCACCTGGCGACCAGGGGTGTCCCGCCTGGCGAACCAGGGGGTGAGCCATTTTCTGCCAAAGTGCTGGCCTTCCTGCCTCCCGAAGGAGACTCATACCCGTGTCGCCCTTCAGCCATAGGGGCTGAAACAGTAGCAGCTGAACCGGGTTGAGCTGATTTGAGGGGGCGAGTACGGAATCAACAGAACCGCAGCTGAGTCGATTACCGTGAGGGGCAGTGTGAAGGCCGCAAAATGACAAAAAGTCAACAGAGCCGAGCTGAGTTGAGGGCTCGTGGTCAAGGCAACAGAACCGTAGTTGAGTTGTGATGACACAAGCCGGGGCGGACCTACGGTCTGACGCCCGCGACAGGGGTGTTGTCACCCATGACCCACCTGGCTAAGCAGGGGGTGAGCCTTTTTCAACAAATTGCTTGCCTTCCTGCCTCCCGAAGGAGACCCGTGCCCAGGTCGCCCTTCAGCCAGTGTGGCTGAAATGCGTGCAGCTGAGCTGCACACAGGGGGCGAGCAGGTCGCCCTTCAGCCAGTGTGGCTGAAATGTGTGCAGCTGAGCTGTACGCAAGGGGCGAGTACGGAATCGACAGAACCGCAGCTGAGTCGATTACCGTGGGGGGCTACGAGAAGGCCGCAAGATGACGAAAAGTCAACCCGCTGGTAATGGAGGAAGGGAGGCAATCGGGGCGGACCTACGGTCTGACGCCCGTCACATCGGGGTTGCCTCCCTTGACTCGCCTGGTCAGGGTTCATACAGCAGTTCAATAGCAAAATTCAAGGACTTTTCCAGGACTTTTCCAGACCATTTTATGAAAATTCAAGGGTGTATTACGGCTCCTTACCAACACCATATTACTTAAAACAGACTAGTTTCAGACAATATCTATAAAATAAAAACATAACGTTTGTCAAAATCACGATGAGTGGATTATGGATGGCTTTGATGATAATTCACAGGTTCCAGTGCCACAGCAGAAAACTACAAAAGTCAATGTACACATGTCACAAAGAAAGTTTCAAACACTGAAAGTCAAAGGTTGCACAGTTGTCTCTTCACTTGCTGCTCAATAAAAACACTGCTAAAGTTTCAAACACTGAAAGTCAAAGGTTGCACAGTTGTCTCTCCACTTGTGCTCAATAAAACACTGCCTAAAGTTTCAAACACTGAAAGTCAAGGTTGCACAGTTGTCTCTTCACTTGCTGCTCAATAAAAACACTTTGGAGAGTCCTCTCCCATCTATTTAAAAAAAACAACAACAAAACTCAGAACATCTTTCAGCCGCTCCATCTCTTCTCCAATTTCCTTTTCCAGTTCTTCCAAGCTGACTTTCTTGTCCTTGGCCCTTTTGCGAAGGGCATTTGACTGTGTGATAAGGCGTAGTTGTCCTTTGTCTCAGCTTCTTCTGAAAGTTTGTCTGCTTGGTTTTCTAAGTAGACTATTTCTTCTTGAAATCGTTTCTTCTTTGTCTTCAGTTCTGACACTTTCTCTTCAGCATGCTTGCGTTTGTTGTTTGCCTTTTCTGCCTCTTTCTCCTTCTTCTTATCCTCCAGGTACTGCTGGTACTTGCTTCTGGCGCAAGAGGCTGACAGAAGAAGTTCTTTGGTGACTGGTACTTGAAGCACACCTCCACAATGTCTGATGTGGTCAATTATCTGGCGACGAGCTATAAGACCTAGCTCCGAGATGTTGCTTGTACTGGCTTCTTTGTTGTATGAAAAACCCCTCTCAACTGTTGCCTGACCATGGGACAGGAGCAGTAGTTGTCTGACCACAGTCCACAGTTCACTGTACTTCTTGTCTGCCAGGTGAGTGTGAAGGAGGAGATCAAGACTTGATTTGAGGAGATCAAGTCTGTCACTCTCAACAGACGGGTCAACTCAGCTGTGTGGCTTGATAGAACTGCATCAAGAAATCTGGAAAACTGAAATGACAGCATCACAGGAAGACTCTTCCACTCTCGAGGCATCACTCATTATTTGGAGACATTTTGTAAGTTTCTTTATATTATTCTCTTTTTTTTCCTCTTCAGCCATGCATCGTGGGTCCATCCATCCAAGTAGCCGCACCAAAGGGTAGGTGACTGGGGCCTTCGAAAGCATTTTTTTGACCAGGTGAAGAAGAAAATCCTTGCAAGCAGCCCGGAATTCTCTCTTCTGTCTGTCAGAAGCAAGCCCACTTTTAAGAAGCTGTCTTTCATTGGCAAAACCTACAACTATTTTCTCCAGGTCCATGTGGTTGTCTATCTTGCTCACATCAATCTTGACAAGTCCCGTCAAGGAGGCTGCTTCTTTCTTCTTTCTCCCATTCTTTGAAGATCGATCGTTTTCTTACAAAGAACACAGTAACAAGCATGCTTGTTTTGTTTGTCCTCTCTCAGCCAGTCCTTGTAGTCTTTGTTTGACAACCAACAAGGGTTGAACGAACACTTTCCACCGGCATGTTGACTTTCAAAGCGAGGCTGTGATGATCAGGGAAGATAACTCCGCACACTGCCTTGAGTTCTGTTGAAGTTATCTCCCGTGATCACTTACGCTGACAGCCTCTGGCGATCGTTCACACACACGCATTCTGACTTATAAAGAACGAAACACATGCACATAATTTTTCTCTGAGCCAGTGGCTCTATTTTCAAGGGTTTTCAAGGAGGTCTCTATATTTTCAAGGGTTTTCAAGGTCTGGAAATGGAACTCAGAAATTCAAGGGTTTTCAAGGGTTGTATGAACCCTGCTGGTGAGCCGTTTTTCCAACAAAATGCTGGCCTTCCTGCCTCCCGAAGGAGACCCATACCCATGTCGCCCTTCAGCCATAGGGGCTGAAACGTAGCAGCAGAACCGCAGTTGAGTCGATTACCGTGAGGGGCAGTGTGAAGGCCGCAAAATGACAAAAACTCAACATCACCGCAGCTGAGTTGAGGGCTCGTGGTCACCGCAACAGAACCGCAGTTGAGTTGCGATGACTTTGAGAGAGTGAGAGAGAGTAGACAAAGGAGACAGAGGAGGGAGAGACAAAGGTGAAGTGAGAGCAGGTTTTGGCGCACCGGGCAAACCTCCGGTCTGAGGGTTGGAGAATTCCGTGGACGAAATCTTCTTAACCCTCGCTTTGCCACCCAAATGCAAAAATGACTCATTTGGCAGGAAAAAAGGCTTAGCTGCACTATGCCAATGCGATTTTTTATGTGATGCAGAGTATCATGTCTAGATGCATTGATTATCACTCGTACAAATCAAAATACACATTAATCAGCACACACTATGAGGATTCACACACACAAAAAAAGCACTGAGCCTGATTCTTTCTTCAAGTTTTCTTTTCTTTTCTTTGCTTTAATCCATTATTTTATCTGATTCTTTCTTCAAGTTTTTTCTTTTCTTTGTTTTAATCCATTATTTTATCTGATTCTTTCTTCAAGTTTTTTCTTTTCTTTGTTTTAATCCATTATTTAAAATAAAATAAACACGCAAACATAAAATATATCATTGTGACTTTAAAAAATCCCAAACCAACTATTCAAAAGACTACAAAATGTGACATAATGAATTAATCAGAGCCTGGAATTGCTAAGAAAAAAAAAAGAGGAAACTTCTAGGGGGGTCCGGGGGCATGCTCCCCCGGAAAATTTTTAAAATCAAGACTAAAATCTGTGCATTCTGAGGCATTCTGGAGACAAATTTAAAGGCATCTAACACACTGAAAATCACAATGAATATCAGTCAAAAGAGTATTTAATAAACATTGGGCACAAGATCAGGATCCATCATACACAGCAGATCGTTTCAGTGTGTTCATACACAGACATATTCATCAAAACTTTTTTTTAAGTATGGTCGTCGATTTTTTTTTAACGCGAAAAATATTTTTTTGCGCGATTTTCGATTTTGATTTCCGCGACGAATTCCAGGCTCTGATTAATAATTAATAATTAAGGCGGACTAGATATGTGAAGAAAAAAGCTGAATAAACCAGAACTTAACAAACCTAAAGATTTTTGCTTCAAAGTCTAAACAGGCCTAAATGTTTCTCTTTTACTGTTTGAATCAAGTGTTGAATTAAAGGAAAAACAACAAATCATCAATTTTTCACTTTGTCTTAAGTTACCTTTAAAGTCTAAAAAGTAACAATGTCATACAAAACAGATGAATTATTTCAGTAGGGCTAAACAAAGAATCCATGCAAACAGAAAATCCTCGTTTCCAGGAGCAGTACTTTTGTTTTTACAATCGCCAGTGCTAGTATTATGAATGTACTGGGGCCTATTTACTTATTTATTCATTTCTTGTTCTCTGAGAGAGAGGAGAGAGAGAGAGAGAGAGAGAGAGAGAGAGAGAGAGAGAGAGAGAGAGATTCATGATAAGGAAAGTACAATGACTTGCACAGGTTTGTTGATTTGAAAAAAAAAAATTATTTAGACCTACTTATTCATTCATTTATTTGAAGAGAGAGAGAGAGAAAAGGGGAGAGAGAGAGAGAGAGAGAGAGAGAGAGAGAGAGAGAGAAGAGAGAGAGAGAGAGAGAGAGAGAGAGAGAGAGCAGACAGACAAAGAGTTGGGGAGGCAAGTATGCGCACCCCTCTGTTTGGGCAAACCCATTTTCCACGGCTCCGCGAAGCCCGTCGAGCACATAGTATTTTTAGTAGTAAGCTTGCCTGTCGTGGGTGAGCAGGTCTACACAGACATGCAAATTAGCATGGACCTCGGGGAGGAAATGGTTGACCAACCTAGCTTCGGCTGACAACTCTGAATCGAGTTCAAAGGCAGTTGTCCTTTTCTTGAAAAATACGTTACAGATAAAACAGAACTTGATCTGTTGATTGCTAGATCTAGTCTTTGACAACGCAAAACTTGCCAAGCTGAAACTTGCACAGCATTCTGTTAAGAGTAGTAGGACTACTGGCGCGGCACATTCTGACGATGCTTTGCTACTGATCTGGTACAGATCCTCATGTAAAAAGTTGACTTACAGCCGTATTTTACATCAAATTGATTTTGTATTACACATGCATATACAGTGAAACTCTGTTATAGCGAGAGCGGACGGCCCAGGCACATTTTCTCGCTATTGCCGAGTTCTCGTTATTCCCAAATGACGAATTTACCAAGGGAAACAAAGGGAAATAATCTTGGCACCGGCGCCGTCAATGTGTTCATAATTAATCGATAGTGTCCCTTGATTACACATCGCACAAGGACGCGCCTTTCGTTGTTTTTCTTTGTTACCGGCCACCACGAGATGTGCCCTACCGGGAACTTGACGACAAGGTGGGGGTGGGGCGAGTGGCGAGAACTTTTGTGACCAGGAAGGATAGAAAATCTCTCGTTATTACCGAGATGATTATCCACTAACTCTCATTAAACCCAATGGTTTATTCTTAAAGATTAAGAAGGATAAAAAACGGGGATTGAAAAATGTCTCGTTACTACAGTGTTCTCGTTATTACAGTTGTCGTTATTAATGGACTCCACTGTATATAGAAAAAGGCATGCAAAATCGAATCCTGTCGACGAGAAGTTCCAAAAATGGTGACTTACCTGCAAACTTCTCCAATGAAAAAAAAGCAAAACTTTGGAAGCGTCGATCTTGGTTCGAAACTGGCACACATAGCTCTCGTTGGGATATATCCAGTGTTTCACATTTCCCTCGGACTCCGGACATTGACCAATTGAAATTTGAAATGACCCGATTGTTTTGCTTCTGAGCGGACCCGCTGTCCGATTGATATGCTATCCGAGCGGACCCGTGTCCGATTATTACATAGAAGTCGCGGACACGCCAAGTGTTTTATCGAGCGCGTTGATCGGCAGCGCTGGCTGTGCGAGGCCCTTGTAGTCGCTGACACGCCCGCTGACACAGTGACAGTGGACAGCCTATCACAGTGTCAGCCATCGCCCAGCGCTCCGAGAGTGTGCTATTTTTAGCTTCGCACGTTATCGGGGACTTATCCGAACAGCCAATCAGAGACTCGCGTTATTCTTCGTTAGCGTATGCGATCTATTTTCAGCCGTGTTTTGGTGTTGTGTAGCAATGATTTGGCATGTTCAGATGTAATTGCCAGAATGTGCCAAGTTTTCTCAGTCAGATCTTATTCTATAGCAAGATGCTACTTAAAATTCACACACTGTTCAGTATCACTATGTTCAAATGTGATTGCCAGATTGTGCCAAGTGTTGTTTTGTTTTTGTTTTTACTGATTTTGAAGCAAGGTGCGACTTCAGCATTAACTTACAATAACTGCTTGAATATTCCATTTTTGTGTGTTGTTTAAGACTTAACAGATATTATTCAAAATTGCCAGAATGTGCCAAGTTTTCTCAGTCAGATCTTATTTTATAGCAAGATGCTACTTAGTTTTCGTTATTAAAATTCATTCACTGTTCAGTATCACTATGTTCAAATGTGATTGCCAGATTGTGCCAAGTGTTGTTTTGGGTTGGGGATTTTTTTTACTGATTTTGAAGCAAGGTGCGACTTCAGTATTAACTTACAATAACTGTTTGTTGATTATTTCATTTGTGTGTTGTTTAACCCTTTGACTCCCGCACCCTGTCAATCCACTGCAAAACCTTAACCCTTTGATTCCCTCACCCTATCCACCAGTTTCCTGCCCCTTTGACTCCCTCACCCTGTCCACCAGCTTCCTGAAGGAGGAAGCTGGTGGATAGAGTGAGGGAGCCAAAGGGTTAAGTTTTTGCTTTGCTGGCATGGTTGACAATGCATGATGCTGGTGGACAGGGTTGCGGGAGTCAAAGGGTTAAGATGTAATTACTAAAAATTAGTAATTTTTGTTGCAAATGCTTTATGGTATATCAGAGTTCTGCATTACTGGACTTATTTTAAATAAACACTTGTTTTTTTGCGAAAAAATGCTGTCCTATTGTTTTTTCATAGCCAGGACACTGTGTCCTATTAATTTTCTATGTCCAGGACACTGTGTCCTATTGGGGGTTCAGAAAATGTGAATCATTGATATCATTCTGTTACATTAATTCTCATTGGCTGCAAAATTACAATGTGATTGGTTCACAAATATAGCCGTACCGACCGAAATAATGAAGCACCCCAAACAAACTTCGATTCTGAGTGCATACCGTCATCGTAAGCGCGCCCGAAATGCAGATTTTCGACTTTCTCATCAAAGAACTAACTCCATTTTTGCTCTAAGTATATAAAAAGGCAATCATTCAAATCTTTATCCATTTCTAATTCACATAACACAAAAATTAAGAATGAAACACCGATTAAAGAGGCAGTAATACTTGATTGAACTGAAGACCACCACCCCCCCACCCCCAGTTTTGCAGCCGGCCCCAGTTTTTGCTACCAAAAATTTGACATCATCATCATGTTTCGGTTCATAAGCATTGCTACTAATAATGTCACTCTGACTCTTATTTCACAACATTCTGTACGGAGATGATCAAATTCATATTCACATATACAATGAAAGACTAAAAATCTTGTTACAATGAGCGTCCACAAAACTTACGTTCAATATTTACAGTAAAATTAACTAAAATTCTGGGTACAATGAATGTAACAGCCTGCATTATAAATTTAAATCATGCAATTAAAAAAAGAGATATACACACACATATTATAATATCACATCTGGGTCAAGTCCAACTTCGGACATCAACACTGAAATATCGCCTGCATGCGCCAAATTATCGTCATTTTCAGTCTTATCGACAGACCGCAAATCAGAATCTGCTCCGCAAGTAATGATTTCTGAAACTTCTTTTGCTGCATAAATTGTTTTTCGGGTTCGATCAATGCTCTGTGTTGAACTTGAAGCGAGTTCATCTGCCATTGTTTGCAGTCGCTGAATAGTAATCAGCTGTTGGGGGCAGAAAAGACCGTAAAAACGTCAGACATATATAATTAGCATCTACTTATACAAGTTATAGAGGGAATCCTGAAGTTTCCATTGATATCTCATACATCACTGAAAGTGTTGGGGTTTTCTGGTTAAAAATAGAAAAGTTGCCGACTGAATATTCGGTCAGTGGCACTGGAGGTACATGTTTCTTCTGACTGAATATTCGGTTGGAAGTAGTGAACAGCTTAATCTAAAGGCTTTCCATATCTGTTTGAAAATTCTTTACTAAACTTTGAAATTTGCTGGGGTTACAACCAAGTGTTCAGCCGAAGGTCCCTCAGCTCTCAAGTGGCTGCACAAAATGAAAGAATCACAATTGGAGGCTGCAGTTCGCGTTGTTTTGATTAGTGATCATAGATGATACCAAACCCAGATCCATCACGTTGGCACCCCTCCATCAAAGCGCCGGAACACATCACAGTTATTAAACGAACGCTCGCGGCTGCATGGATCCCAGTTTCCTCCTATACCAAACATTGACCATACACCCAGCAATAATCATATGACCCTAATGATGACTGTACCTATAAAGAGCACTTTCCAGAATGAAGATCCCCAGCATGCAGTACCGAAGGGACAGGGGCAACATGATTGAAACCTACAAGTTCACACACGAGTTGTACAACGCGAAGAGTCCTCTTGTCCTGGAAAACAGTGCTAAGCAGACCCGTGGGCACAGTCTTCGAAACTGGCACACATAGCTGTCGTCAGGATATATCATTCTGTTACATTAATTCTCATTGGCTGCAAAATTACAATGTGATTGGTTCACAAATTTATATAGCCTACCGACCGAAATAGTGAAGCACCCCAAACAAACTTCGATTCTGAACGCATACCGTCGCCGCGATTGCACCCAAAACGCGGATTTTCGACTTTCTCATCAAATAACTAATTCCATTTTCGCTCTAAGTATATAAAAAGGCAATCATTCAAATCTATATTCATTTCTTATTCACATAAGACAAAAAATAAGAATGAAACACCAATTAAAGAGGCAGTAATACTTGATTGAACTGAAGACCCCCCCCAGTTTTGCGGCCGGCCCCAGTTTTACCCAGTTTTTGGTACCACAAATTTGAAGTCACGTTTCGGTTCGCAAGGCATTGCTAATCAATACCCATGCAAGAAGTTTTCAACTGTGTGAATGACCAAGTTTTTTTTTCGTGAAAAAGACCAGACTAAAGGCTGAATAGCCCAAACCAGTCTGTAGTGGTATGGTATGGTATGACAGTTCTGCCATGTAAAGTTGAGGCCAGAAGAAATCCTGGCAGACCACCCAACTCCTTAATGGACATCATCATCATCAGAGGTTCAAAGGTCTACAAAGTTAGTGCAGAAAAATCAGGACCAGAGCAAATGGAGGTGAGGAGAATCCATGCCAGCAATTTCAATTAATGCTTCTTGGGTGGTTTTTGTGTGGTTATTGAATTAGACTGTTACAATGTTCCAGTCTCCTGTGTTGTCGGCAGTTGAAGTGGCTAGTAAAGAGGTCGTCTTAGAGTATAGGCCTAACTAACGGAGCTGTGATTCCTACAGTACAAATTTCTAGTGCTTCAATCTTAGAGTATCGGCCGGCCTAACTGATGGAGCTGTGATTTCTACAGTAAAAATTCCTTCGAATTCTAATGCTTCAGTCTTAGAATTTCATTAGGCCAGGGGCTGCACAATACAATCACAATCAATAGTCAGCTCTCTTGAAGCAAGAATAAAGAATCACTTAATCACCAAAGAGAGTTTTTGTTTCCCAAAATTAAAAAATATGACTGAAAAAAAGAAAACTGAACTTTAAAAAAACGCATCATCCGGAACCGATTGCCGTCACTGTGACGGTGTCACGATCAACTCGTGTGAGTACTTACACTTCAACTTTGTGGCCAAGGTCCTGGATGAATATGCATAATGTCTGCAGGATCTGATTCTCTTCCTCCAGGGTCATGCCAGCAAGTCTGGATGGAGAATACTTTTCCAACTCTTCATCTGTAAATTGCCAGCCATTCTTGTCTTTCCAAATACGCGAATTCGGCGGACGATCCATCTTGCCTCTATCCACAGAATGACCCACAATTCTCATGCATCAATTCTCTTACTTCCTTGTATTTCCGGTTAGACAAACAGCACCTATGTCAAAATTAAGGGAGAGAGAGAGAGAGAGAGAGAGCGAGAGAGCGAGAGAGTAAATGTATTTTGTCTTCAGAAGAAAGGGCGGTCATTTGTTTGATGATCAATTGATTACAGTTAAACTTCATTCAGTATGACCATTTACTAAACACGTGCACCGGAAAGAGAGGATGTTTTTAGATAAAATGCACAAAAGATTGCGTCCTGCATATAAACAATTATCAGTTCCTGCAGACTGTATAACCGTATCTATTACGTATTTATTATCTATCTATCTATCTATCTGCCCATCCACCTGTACACACGTACATACATACGCACGCACGCATCATCATCATGTGCCCTGCCGCATGGTATTGGCGATAATGGCCCTCCATCTGCATCTGTACCTTGTCGCCGCAAGCACATCTTCCTCCCTCCTTGCCTTCAGCCACTCTGCAATTCCGTCCAATATTTTCTCACTGGGTCTACCTGGTGTTCTCTTTCCCTCCAGCTTTCCTGTTGTGACCAGGTGCTCTAATTCCCCTTTCCTCGTAAAATGGCCCATAAATGTTGTTTGTCTTTTCCTAATCTTCCTTATGAATGATTTTGTGTCTGCCTCCATCAAGACTGTCTTATTTGTTTTCTTTCCATGGAACTCTCAACATTCTTCTTAGAAACCACATTTCGGCTGCCTCAATCTTGTTCTAGCTTTGAGTGTTGACTGTTCACGCCTCACAACCGTATAATATCATTGGTTCATATAACATTGAAAAACCCTCTTTCTGATGTGAATTGACAGGCATTTGTTGGTAAGAATGCTTTTCATCTTCTTGAATGCTGTTTTGGTTCGGCATTTATCTAGGTTTCTCATGATGATTTCGCTGTAAAGGGAAAACAAATTCGGTGGCAGAACACAGCCTTGCCTGACTCCTCTTTTGATATTTTGGAAAGAGCTTATGTTGTTTTCTATTTTCATTGCTGCTGTTTGTTCCCAATGCACCTTTCCGATTATTCGTAGATCTTTCCCATCAACATTCAGTCTTTCTAGATGGTTGATCAACTCTTCATGTCAACAAAGCATAAATACAAATCCTTATTCTAACTTGATTGACCACTCTATGGTAGTTCTTAGGATGTATATAGCATTGATAGTTCTTAGGATGTATATAGCATTAATAGTTCCTTTCCTTTCCACAAATCCACACTGTTCTTCTGCTATTTCTCTTTTGATTCTGTTCCTTGTCCTCATCATGATTATTCTTAATAGGAGTTTTGTTACATGACTCATCAAGCTGATTGTACGATGGCGTTCGCATTCTATGACCCCTATATTCTTTGGAAGTGCACTGAAAATTGATTTTGACATATCTTTGGGGATCTTTCCGGTGTCATAAATTTCAGTTAGGAGGACTGTTATTTTTTCAATACTGAATTCCTCCTGGGCTTCAATCATGTCTGTAGTAATGTTGTCTGGTCCTGGGGCTTTTCCTGGTTTCATATTTTTCAATGCTGCTCTAACTTCATCTTTCATTATGGGTGGTCCTTCAACGTTCTTTCTTATAATGTTTTCTTCGTTTCTGTCATCGATAAAAAAAAAAACCAACAGTCTTTAATGTACTCTCTCCATCTATCTAATATTTTGTCTTTTTCCATGATAAGCGTATCATCCTTCGATTTTAAGCAACCAGTTGATGTGCATGTCTTTTTCCTGTGGGCAATTTCTGCAGTTCTTCTGTACATACCCTGAGGATCTGTTTTGTGTCGGTCTTCTATTTTTTTGCACTTTGTTTTCAGCTAAGCTTGTTTAGCTTCATTGCACCATCCCTGATTTCTTTGTTTATCTTTCTGTATCTTTCTTCTTTTTCCCTTTGCTTTTCTCCTTTCTTCCATCCACACACACACACGTTTTTCGATCACTAGGAATTTCTCCATAGGAATTTAATGGCATACTCTAAAAATAATTTATGATCATGAAATATTCTTTGTTGAAATTCTGTACTCCTGAGTTCCCTCCGATTGAGTTTCTTCCTCGAATCTACGTGTACACGTGGCTCACGAACAGCCAAAAGACGCACACACATGCAGAAATATGCACGTGTATATATCCTGAACACAGACAAACTCGCAGACTCAACACACACACACACACACACACACACACACACACACACACACACACACACACACACACACACACACACACACACACACACACACACACACACACACACACACACACACACACACACATATATATATACACAAGCATACCACACACGCAGACTCATGGGGCACACACACACATACACACACGCACGCACGCAGCACGCACACACACACACACATACACACACACACACACTCACACGTGGGACACACACACGCACACACACACCACACACCACACACCACACACACACACACACACACACACACACACACACACACACACACACACACACACACACACACACACACATATACACACACATTTTTTTCTCTCTGTGTTTAACGTGTTTGTTGTTTTTTGTGTTTTTTAATTGTATTCATAAACCAAAACAAGTGTGACTGCCTGCGTTCAAGCAAACAGGAACCAGAAGAAGAAAAAGAAAAAAAAAGAAAAAAGAATACGAGCGCGTATTTAATACAACGAGACAAGACAGGTGTAAATTTTCGGCCAACTGGCCTTTGTCAAGCATAAGATCTCAAACAAACAAACTCCAGATACAAAAATTAGGAGAAAAAGACTGAAACTTCCCTGCTGTCCGTCCAGTGTGAGAAAAGGAACAAACTGACTAAAATGACATTCATAATGTGTTTTTGAGTAAATAGGATCTCAGAGCGGAAGTGAGATGAATTCTGCAAGTTTGAAAAGTGGTCATGCCATATTAATAGTGTTTTATCCTGAAGAAGGTCCAGGGCTAAAATTAAAACGATGATGCACTGGCTAAGAATACTGTTTGGAATGTAAAGGATCCCACTATTAAATAATGCTTAAGAGAAAATATAAGCATATGATCGACTGAATGGGAAAATACACAATCAAGAGGTATGACTGATGTAAAAGGATCGTGCCTAGTGCAACGAATCCGGTCTGACCTTGGAATAGGAAGAAAAACATCCTAAACCAACAGCAAGGGACTGAAGTGAAAACTGGAGTCCTGGAGGAAAAAATCCTTAGTCAGACGCGGCTGGGTCTGTCTTGTGAAAGGAGAATTAGAACAGATTGAATTTAAAGAAAAATGTAATGAAATAAAATAAAATGAATTACAAATAGAAATAAAAAATAGAAAGGTATATGTGCAGCCGCAAAGCCAAGACTTCACTGGGATGGGAAAATGGTGATGATATGGTCTATTTCAGTAAATCATCATGAAGGGAAAATACACATGGACTCAAGGGCACATTAAAGAAGATTGTATGCATAAATTCATCCAAGCAGTACAAGCATAAATTATACATGAAGGACAAGGAAGTTGATACCTATACATTCGTGAATACACACGCACACATACACACCAATATAGAAGTACATGCACACGGAGCCATGTCCATATAAAAGTACTTGAAGTGGCATGATAGGCTACTGAATTCTGTTGAGGAATTTTTATGGTTTGTCATTGAGGCCATGTGACTTGCCTGTTCCAAATGAGATGGGATTCTCTGTCTTTCCTTTCTATGGGGCTGTTACTGTATAGACCTTTCACTTGGATGTTGTTGATTGAGTGGTCCGACTGGTTGAAATGATTTGAGATAGTTTTATCTCTTTGATGTCGCATATCAGCCAAGCTTTTCATTGAAACGTGTATCAAGGGTACGTCCAGTTTCACCAATGTACAGTTGAAAACATTTGGAGCAGCTGATCAACTAGACAATGTTATAGGTTTGACATTCAAAATGTTTTTTTTTTTAATTTTCATATGCGATTTGGGGCCTCTGACTGTGGTGGCTGAGCACACGAAAGGACATGTCCTGTATTTAGGTTTGTTACATGGAGAGGATAAAACAATATTAATATGGCATGACCATTTTCAAACTGCAGAATTCATCTCACTTCCGCTTTAACATCCTATTTACTCAAAAACACATTATGATTCATTTTTTTCTCACACTGGACGGAGCACAAGGGAAGTTTCAGTCTTTTTCTCCTAATGTTTGTATGTGGTGTTTGGTTGTTTGTGATCTTACGCTTGACAAAGGCCAGTTGGCCGAAAATTTACGCCTGTCTTGTCTTCTTGTATCAAATACGCTTTCTTATTGTATTCTTAGTTTATGTATTTGTTTGTTTATTTATTTGTTTGTTTCTCAGAGGAGAAACCCCTGTCAAGGAAGTGTTTCGGCCCTTAACTCCTGACACTTTTAAGGGACCCGGGCCGCAACCAGGTTATGTCTCCTGGATAGCCCTCTGCTGCAATTTTTTGTGCAATGATTTTTAACAGTCTTCATCATTCATATTTAAGCATATTTCATGATTCGTTTGTTTGTTCGTCTGTTTGTTCAATATGATGCTTAACCCTTTGACTCCCGCACCCTACATGTATCCATCAACCGCAAAAACTTAACCCTTTGAGTCCCTCACCCTATCCACCAGCTTCCTGCAAGTTTTTGTCTTGCTAGTATGGTTAGCAATGCAGAATGATGGTGGACAGGGTTTGGGAGTCAAAGGGATATGAGTCTTACCACACTTAATTGTATACGACAACTAGCATGGAAAAATTGCTTAAAAGAAGCATTCTGCTTAAAAGAAGCCTTAATGTAGTATGTCTATCTCCTCTGACGAGCAAAGATTCAATTTCAAAGGAGGGGGATGAGGTTGTATAGTGTGCACAGATATCTTGTGTATAGTCAGAAAATTGGTGGTCGTGAATGTCCACCTCACACGTAGCAAGTGCGCACGCATACATATGCGCGCACGTTGACATTGGTATGTTCATTGTCTGTAGAACATCCCGCCACCCCAAAGTTTTATTGCGTCATGCCGGTCCCACCCGTAGACATCATGTGTCTTTGTGCGGCTCCACGTGGGTTTTTGAAATCGTGGAAAATACTGGAATAATTTAGACATTTATAGGCTTACATGTGTGTGTGTATATACACACACACACACAGACACACAGACACACACACACACACACACCACCACACACACACACACACACACACACACACACACACACACCACACACCAGCACTTAAGTGTACACCCATTATTGAACACATGTTCTAGCCACAACCCAAAGTTTTACGGCGTCATGCCCGGTCCCACCCGTAGACATCATGTGTGTCTTTGTGCGGCTCCACGTGGGTTTTTGAAATCGTGGAAAATACTCGAATAATTTAGACATTTATAGGCTTATATAAATATGTGTGTATACATGTGTATATATACACACCAGCACTAAAGTCTACACCCATTATTAAACGCATGTTCTAGCCACAACCTTAATAAATTACATGTAATGCATCGAAAATAAGAAATCTTCATGAGTTATGGCCACCACATTCGTCCACGTTGTCTTTTGTCTTGCTCGTTCACTTTCTCTCTCTCTCTCTCTGCCAAGTGTATGTATACGTGCGTGTGTGTGTGTATGTGTGCATGTGTGTGTATGTGTGTGTGGATATGGATGCATTGCATGGTGTGTGTGTGTGTGTGTGTGTGTGTGGTGTGTGTGTGTGTTGTGCGCGCGCGCGGCGCGTGTGTTTGAGTGAGTGTGTGTGTGTTTGTGTGCGTGTACGAGCGTACTGTGACGTTGTGTGTATGTATGTGGATGCATGTGTGTCTTTGTGCGTGTCAGTCTTTGTGTGTATCTGTTTGTCTGTGTAAAAAAAAAATATTCATCGACTTATTTTCTTCACTGAATATCTAAATCCTATACACTGTATCCAGAGAATCCGACAACAGCATCAGTATCTCACAGTGCAACAACCAAAGTGTTTTAGGGCTTCTTTGAGCAACATTCTTATAACTAGTCCTCGTATACTCTGAAAGTGATACGACATGTATTCTCTGAGAGTGGTAGGACACTAGATTCTATACACCTTCACAGAACAGAACTTCTTCTCTAAACCCTCCACATGACAACTGAAGATTGCGGACATATGACGAAAGCCTAGGGGGGGGGGGGGGGGGGCTTGCTTTTCTGCGCTCGTCGTAAGGTTGGTTACATACAAGTTTTGGTCAATGGATGAGAAATGCATTAACCCTTTGACTCCCGCACCCTGTTCACCAGCATCCTGCACTGTCAACCATGCCAGCAAAGCCAAAACTTAACTCTTTGACTCCCTGAGGAAGTCAAAGAGTTAAGTTTTTGCAGTTGGTGGGTAGGGTGCGGGAGTCAAAAGATTAAGCTTTTTTTTTTTTAATAAACCCACCCGACATAACTGCATTCTTATTAGATGTAACAAAAAAGTTGGCCATTTTATATTATTCATAAAATTACAAAACGCCGTGGCTCCAATGTTTTGGTTGTCATTTTACAGGAACAAGACAGAAACAATGAGAGTGACAGAAAAGAGGAAATTACAAGGCTTTGTCTGAATCTCTATGGTGATCCTCATTTCATTGGGAGTTTTGTTAGTGGTGGCCTTTATATGCACGTTCTGAAAGTCACAAATAGACGGTGAGTTGATAGCACAGAGAGAGAGACAGAGAGAGACGGAGACAGTGAGACAGAGAGAGACAGAGACAGTGCAGTGAATCCATGCGTGTAGGTGGTGTAAGGTAATAATGACTAATAGAGACAGAGAGACAGAGACAGAAACAGAGAGACAGAGAGAGACAAAGAGACAAAGAGATTCAGAGAGAGGGAGAGAGAGAGAGAGAGAGGTGTGTGTGTGTGTGTGTGATTGATTGATTTGGTTCAGTTTTTACGTCGACACCCACCTCAGGTGATATGGCCGACGGGGATAACCATCCCGGGGAAGTGGGGGAAGGGGAACCTATCTAATCCTATACTGACACCACCAGAACAACTATGATGTTAAGATGGGGCAGTGGATGGCCAGTTTTAATATAGCGTACCCCGGGATACGAACCCACAACCATTAGCATGTGATTCCGACGCTCAAACGAGGCCCGCGAGTATGTGTGTGTGTGTGTGTGTGTGTGTGTGTGTGTGTGTGTGTGCTTTCAACGATGATGTGTTTGCTGCGTTGTCCGAATCCCACTGGATAGTTTGAAATGGTGATAGTCATTTGCGCCCTTTATGCACACCCGATTCTTCTTGTGAGTTTTGTAGTGGTGACCTGTATACCCGTCCTGAAGGGACAAAGAGAGGTCTACTTTATAGCATTGTGTGTGTGTGTGTGTGTGTGTGTGTGTGCTCTTTCAACCATGACTTGTTCCTTGCGTTGGCCGAATCTCATTGGATAACCTATCTTGCGCCCTTTGTAGAAACCCCAACGAGTCGGACCCGTTTGCCTTCTGGCTACGCACGGTAAAGATCCCACAGCAGTTGAAAATCGTGAAGAGCAGGGCACTGCCCGGCTGCTTTGGTTAAAAAAAAATTGGAGAGATAGGTTGATTTCCTAGGTCTCACCCCTCGAAGACCAATTAGCCTTCTTGCATTTCTCAAGTCTTGGTTAAAAAAAAAAGAGTGAATATGAATATGAATTTGAAGTGAGGAAGAGGGGGACGGGCGCCGTCCTTGTAGTGCTGGCCACGGGAAAAGTTGAGGTCTCTACCACCTCACTCCCCTACGACCCCAGGGTTATGGCACTATCTAGATAGGACCTCAGGACATCAGTCTTCTTGCTATTTAGCTCCAAGCCTTTATTTTTGCTCTCTATTTCTATTATATTCACAAGGTTTTGTAGGTTCCTTTCATTTTCTGCCATTTGCAATGTTTACATCACATATTTTATAGATGTGTACTGATACAGCCATTTAGGCGACAACTTCAGTCACCCATCGATCATACATGTGTCACTGCTAATGAAGTAACTTTTACTGAAAAGACTGTATGTTTTGGATACCATAGAATCTTCAAGACAGACAAACCATCGGACCTGGTTATATTGCATGCAAAATTTTTATATTCATCAATGCAAACACAAAGACAATATTCCACATATTCATTTTTTTTCAATCATTACCAAAAAATGTGTATGACAAAGAAAAAATATGATGCATGGAGAAAAATGTCTAAAAGGTCTAATTCATTTCGTGCTAAACAGTTTCTCTTTAACCCTTTGACTCCTGCTCCCTGTCTACCAGCATTCTACATTGTCAACTATGCTAGTATCACAGGGGCCCCTCAGCCGTATCGTTACACGGGTACGTAAGTTTTGCGTAATGATCACGCCATCCATGATTGGACTGGTTACTCAACATTTTCCACCGACCTCTAGGGTGGAAGAAGATCAAGCCATATCGTTACATGGGTACGTAAGGTTTGCGTAATGAAGAGCACGCCATCCATGATTTTACTGGGTACTCAACATTTTCCACCGAACAGGATCTAACGCTCACATTGTTCTTATTCAACTATACAGGGTAGGTTATCTAGTACACAAAAGGTTTCAGCAAATACCAACGTCCAAGCGAAAAGTCCAGAAAGTTGAATAACAACCAGGGCCGCCAGGTGCCAAAGATTGCTTAGTTATTCAAATTTCGATGTCCAATGAAAGACAGGTTAGTTATTCAAATTTCGATGTCCAATGAAATCCAATGAAAGACAGGTGGGAAGGTTTGTGACAGAAACAACAGAAACGCACTGTATAAAAGCCATCTTGTACCATTTCGTATCGCATCGCATCATATTATCTCTTATCCAAGGTATCAGTTCATGTTATTTCACCTCATATGGCACCATATCATTGTTGTCTCCATGTTTTTTTCTGATGCTTCTGAGAACTACACTGGTGTCTATTGCGTACAACAACACATGTGTTGAATTTTTTTCCTAACCGTACTAATCCTACTAACGATTGTTGTTCAGTTGATTTTGAGTTTTAGCTTCATGAGACCAACATGTTCTATTTCATTATCATTCATTTAATGATCATGTAATTATATGCGATTAAAAACAATTGGTATGATGAACCTCATTTGAGCTCTGTTACAAGTTTGCAGGACTTCTTATACCCTATCCGTACCAAGGAGACATGCCACTTTATGTTACTTCTATTTTTTTTCAAGGTGCTTCGAACATATGTATTCAAGTGCTATAAGCTAATTATTGTATGTACACCATTTCTGATGATCTTCACAATTTGTAAAATGAACATTGGCAACATGAAACATTGAGTCGCTGCTTCTTCCTATGTGATGAACATTATACGTGCTACAGGTGCACTCACTTCTTCGCCCTTGTTTATTCATGAGACTCAACAATGTGTATTCGTGCTTCTGTTGATAGTTAATGTGGCACTTCTCTTTGACGAAAGCTTTTCACTTCCTTGTAATGACTTTAAATTGTCATAATGACTTCATGGTGCAGTGCAGCTTACCACTGCTTGTCTTGCAACCTTGTAAGGATATCAAGTATCGGCCTGTCAATGATCTATTGCTGCATGTCATTCATTCTTCTGAAATGATTATTGTGGTTGTTTACATGTATGAAGTGTGTTTTCAGGTATTGGTCATTTACATGATTAAGTTTCTTTTTCAACCCGCATTTCTGTGTGTATCTTGTGTTGCCAGGACATATTTCTCCATACATGCTTTGTGTTTTCAAGCTACAAAATGTTTTTTTTCTGGAATAGCATTTCCCTTGTATTCTTATTTTGCCTTTTTCATGCCATGCCTTCTTTAGTGCCTTCTTTTATGCGTTACATATCCTTATTCTATAGTACGACATAGTGTGACTTTGTATGCTACAACAGAAAACTTCAGTTATATTGTAGTTGTGGTTTCATTTCCCTATATATTGCCAAGTCAACTTATTCTTGACATGGATGACAAGCGATTGCTTTATTTGAACGCTATGTTTTCCCATCCCGTTCCCTAAAAGTCCCATGAATCAGAACACATTGTGCAAGAAGCTACTGGTCTTTAGTATTGGGAGGATTCCACGCAACTACTTATGCTCATCATTCCAGTGTCCTGTGGCTGGTCTCTGCTCCAGTCATCTCAGCTCAACAACATCCCTGAGCCATCCTCCCTCCTGGCTCTAATGGACTCCATGGACTCCTTTCACCCATGTCATCTTCACTGTGGTATTCACTGATTCAGTCACACTTGCATACGAGACACATCGACGCACATACGTATTAACATTGCTGTTATAGAGGGTGACACAGAGCGTGATGGCATGACTCTGGACATGGTCTTTGCCACATCACATATATCGCCAACTTCACGTCTTCCGTCATCAGGCAGTCTGCATTTCTTCTTTGTCTTCAGCCTGACTGCTTGCTGACAAACCAGTACACCTCCCTCATCCACGTTTCTTTGGACGTCCTTCTGCATACGTTATATGGACATGAACTATGTGTGCATGGTGTTTCTCAAGGTGCAAATACGACATATGTACACGTGTGAGGGTCTTGACTGTGTAAACCGAACTTTGCCTACAACAGCTGGTGAACGAGATTCTCCTGGAACTGACCTACCATTTTGGCTGCTGCAGTGCTGCCGTTGACATGCACATGGGTGTTCAGATTCATCCCATTTCCCATAAATTCTTTGATAAAATCCCTTATTCCCAAACCTTCCTATCGCCTGTCAATCATGTACGAGAATATGTGTTGCATTGTACCTTATTTCATTACGTTCCCATTCCCCCTATACTGTTACCAAAAAAAATGAGGACATTTTTTGCGGGGGAGGGGACATATTATCACAGGGGCCCCTCAGCCGTATCGTTACACGGGTACGTAAGGTTTGCGTAATGAAGATCACGCCATCCATGATTAAACTGGTTACTCAACATTTTCCACCGACCTCTGGGGGGGAAGACGAGTCAAGCCCTATCGTTACACGGGTACGTAAGGTTTGCGTAATGATCACGCCATCCATGATTGGACTGGTTACTCAACATTTTCCACCGACCTCTAGGGTGGAAGAAGATCAAGCCATATCGTTACACGGGTACGTAAGGTTTGCATAATGAAGATCACGCCATCCATGATTAGACTGGTTACTCAACATTTTCCACCGAACAGGATCTAACGCTCACGTTGTTCTTATCCAACTATACAGGGTACAGAGGGTAGGTTATCTAGTACACAAAAGGTTTCAGCAAATACCAACGTCCAAGCGAAAAGTCCAGAAAGTTGAATAACAACCAGGGCCGCCAGGTGCCAAAGATTGCTTAGTTATTCAAATTTCGATGTCCAATGAAAGACAGGTTAGTTATTCAAATTTCGATGTCCAATGAAAGACAGGTGGGAAGGTTTGTGACAGAAACAACAGAAACGCACTGTATAAAAGCCAGAAAGTCAATCACTATAGGCATTCACCCATTCGATTGCCACCCAGGGTGGATCAGAGAACCTTGAGAGAGAGAGAGAGAGAATCTTGAATCAGCCATTGAGTCAGTGAGCGAGAGATCTTCCAACCTATCTTAGAGGTATGTAATCCCACGTCTCATTTGATACTTTAGTTAGGATAGGGATAGAAGTAGGTAGTATGTTTGATTTTCCACAAAGCAAAGAGTAGAGTAGGACATAAGAAAGTGTTCGGCATTCTAGTGATATGCAAGTTCTGATGATTTGTAGTGCATCTTAGGATTTTAGGAATATTAGGACCCAGGACAGTATGAATGGTGAACCACGTTTATGCTGAAGTTGATTGATTAAATAAATACGTTGTAGTTATTAATTTATGTGTGGACTGCTTATGAGAATCATGTCTAGTGTGGTTAGTGCATTTCTTCTCGTCACTCTCCTTCCTTGTTGTGTGTGTGACTACTAAGTAGAGAAACACTTTGTTATATACATCCCTAACCCACCTTCCTGTTATAGATGACGCGACCCAACTATTCTTCCGACGATACACCAACCCAAATATCCTTCTTGCGACCCAACTATCCTTCCTGCGATACTAGCAAAACAAAAACTCTTTGACTCCCTCACCCTACGTTGCAGGACGTTGGTGGACAGGTGAGGGCATCAAAGGGTTAAGTTCTTGCAGTTGGTAGATAGGATGCGGGACTCAAAGGGTTAAGTTTTTGCAGTTGGTGGATAGGGTGCGGGAGTCAAAGGGTTATGCATTAGTCGACACAGCCTAATTGTTCAACGTAACTATTGTACACATATGAAAAACATCTGATTTTGGCTTATGTAAGGTTTTCTTCTGTAGAATATATTACATATGGAGCCATGTGATACAATTGTAACGAAAGTAAGGCCAAGCAACCGCGATTTTTGGAGTGACCTTGACCTAGTTACTTCTGTTTAAATAATACCCGAAATAACATCGAGAAATTTCTAAATAGAGCCCCTAAAAGTTAGAAAATGATTAATCTGTGCATTGTATTTATGCAGAAAAATAAGGTTTTGTTAATATAAATGTTATTGAGGTGAAATTTCTCTCGTTCCTATGTAAGCTAATGAATTTTCTTCATTCGTTGTGCAACATTGTTCAAATTGTCGTCTGGGGAGCCGTTATGAGCATCTAAAGTTAATTTAAAAGATTTTTTTAAATGAAATAATTGATGGAAAAATTGACATTATGATTGAGATACTAGTATTGTAATCTTTCATTTGAACCACAGCATACCTTAAATCATTAGGTTTTGTGAAATGAAATAATTTATAGAAAAATTAGAATTATGATTAAAATACTGGTATTGTAATCTTTCATTTGAACCACAGCATACCTTAAATCATTAGGTTTTGTGATAGGGAGAGTGGTTAAGGGGGCAAGAGGTGTGCGTGGTCAGAGGCAAATGGAGGACTCTTCCATCTGAAGTCACATAAAGTCAGGACGGCGGTTCCCAACAAATAAGACAGGGGCATCTTCACGGAAAAGAAAGACAGTATAAATATTCCAAGGGAGAAAAAGAATACAGCAGATCTTCATAAAAAGAAGACAGGGCCATGAATGAGTGGTGGCAGGCGGACTATGTTTGGCTTGTCGCACCGTGTGACCTTCACCTGAGCAAACAGAGCAAGAGCAGGCTTGTATTCTCATGTATTAAGGGGGCAGAACTACCCAGATTTGGGTACCAAGACTGTGATGTTCAGTGTTTCAGTTCTAATTAACCAATCACCATGATATTTGGAATGAAGATACCTAAGACAGTATTCTTTGGATTGAATTTTTTTTTGGGGGTCTGTGAGTTATGAAAGTTGACAAAAATTAATTAATTGAAAAATGTTCTCACGAAAATGAAAAAATATAGTACATACTGTGACATTTATAACTACACATATATTCAAGGTAGGAATTTGATATTTAATGAGCAAACACATCTGTGTAGTATGTATGGCATGTAGTAAAATCTTAGCTCTACTATCATTATTTTCTGTACAATCATCAAACCAATTTTTAGAATAATTTTAATAAAAAAAAAATTATAATACAACTTTTGATAAAAATGTTTCTTTCAAGCAGAACTGCAAGATTTTACTACCGGCTATAGGTACCTGTCCCTGCTATATGTGTGCCAAATATCAAGGAAAAGACAAGCAACCTATATAGGTCATTTTCTAAGTCAAGAGAAATTAGAGCACCTAGTCACAACAGGAAAGCTGGAGGGAAAAATAGCGCCAGATAGACCCAGGGAGGAAGATATATTGGTCAGACTTGCGGAGTGGATGAAGACAGAGTAGGTGGAAGACGTACAAGTTTGCAACAACAAAGAATAGATTCGTATGGATGGCCATGATCGCCAACGCCATGCGGCATGGCACATGACATGATGATGAAAATCAGACTGGCTCTTATCACATACACAACATTTGATGTGTGTTGGAAGTTAAATTTGAACGGAAATAAATAAATAATAAATGCCCCTCTCCAAACATATTTAAAGTATCAAATATTAAGCACATTACTTTATGTTAAGAACATTATTTTCACTGGGCATTAACCCTTTGCCACCTGCACCCTATCTACCAACTGCAAAAACTTAACCCTTTGACTCCCTCACCCTATCCACCAGCTTCCTGCAGGAAGCTGGTGGATAGGGTGAGGGAGTCAAAGGGTTAAGTTTTTGCTCTTCCAGCATGGTTGACAAAGAAGGATGATGTTGGACAGGCTGCAGGAGTCAAAGGGTTAAAATCTATTAAATAAAATAATAGATCGAGTCAAAGGGACACGTGACTACACATTGGAACATTCTCGTTGTTGTGATTGTTTGTAGATAGTGAGGCAGCCGAGATGTGGTTTCTAAGAAGAATGTCGAGAGTTCCATGGACAGCAAAGAAAACAAACGAGACAGTCTTGATAGACGCAGACACAAGCAGATCATTCATAAGGAAGATTAGGAAAAGACAGGCAACATATATGGGCCATTTTATGAGGAAAGGGGATTCGGAGCACCTGGTCACAACGGGAAAGCTGTTGGGAAAGAGAGCACCAGGTAGACCCAGGGAGAAAATGCTAGACGGACTTGCAGAGTGGCTGAAGACGAGGAGGGTGGAGGAGATGTTTGGGGCAACAAGAGATAGAGACAGATGGAAGTCCATGATCGCCAACGCCATGCGGCAGGGCACCTGATGATGATGATGAGTATTGTATCTTTCGATCGGAGGGCCGAGTAGTCAGTCAATCTTGCATCATCATTGTAACTAGGCCTAACGCGAGATGCTTCGGCTCCGTGGCTCTAAATCGAGACCCCGGCTCGAACAGACCTCGCTGCTTAGCAAAAAACAAGAGAGGGAGTGACGGTCTGTTTCCTTGTCAGGGTTCTTTCTTGTCGTGCAGGCTGGTTGGTTCTTTTAACCCTTTGACTCCCGCATCCTATCCACCAAATGCAAAAACTTAACCCTTTGACCCCCTCACCCTATCCACCAACTGCAAAAACTTAACCCTTTGACTCCTCACCCTATCCACCAACTGCAAAAACTTAACCCTTTGACTCCTCACCCTATCCACCAGCTGCAAAAACTTAACCCTTTGACTCCCTCACCCTATCCACCAGCTGCAAAAACTTAACCCTTTGACTCCCTCACCCTATCCACCAACTGCACAAACTTAACCCTTTGACTCCCGCATCCTATACACCAGCTGCAAAAACGTTACCCTTTGACTCCCTCATCCTATCCACCAGCTTCCTGCAGGAAGCTGGTGGATAGGATGAGGGAGTCAAAGGGTGCAGGAAGCTGGTGGATAGGATGAGGGAGTCAAAGGGTAACGTTTTTTGCTTCGCTAGCATGGTTGACAACACAGGATGCTGGTGGACAGTGTGCGGGAGTCAAAGGGTTAACCCCTGACTCCCGCACCCTATACACCAGCTGCAAAAACTTAACCTTTTTTACTCCCTTACCATATCCACCAGCTTCATACAGGAAGCTGGTGGATAGGGTGAGGGAATCAAAGGGTTAAGTTTTTGTTTTGCTAGCATAGTTGACAATGCGGGATGCTGGTGGACAGGGTACGGGAATCAAAAGAGTCAACCCGCCCCTTTCAGATCAGATTAGATCAGGTCCTGTCATATTGACAATCAATTTCTTCTGAAGGAGCTCTTCTCTGCTGAAGGGAAAGCTGAAAAAGAGAAATGAAGAAAGATAACAAGATAACAAGATCTTGTTATCTTGTTATCTTTCTTCAGTTCTCTTGAGATAATGTACATAATGGCGATGGCAAATGAAAGGAACTACAGGTGAAGTTTAACCAAAATATACATTGTGTATGTTTGTATGTATGTATGTGTGTGTGTGTGTGTGTGTGTGTGGAGAGAGAGAGAGAGAAGAGAGAGAGAGAGAGAGAGAGAGAGGGGTTGGGGTGATAACAGGGATAGGAAGGGGGTGGTCATCATCATCATCATCATCATCATCATCATCATGTGCCCTGCTGCATGGCATTGGCAATCATGGCCCTCCATATGTATCTATCCCTTGTCGTCGCAAGAATATCTCCCACCCTCTCTGTCCTCAGCCACCTCGCAAGTCCGTCCAATATTTTCTCCCTGGATCTACCTGGTGCTCTCTTTCCATCCAGCTTTGCTGTTGTGACCAGGTGCTATAATTTCTCTTCCCTCACGAAATGACCTAAAAATGTTGCTTGTCTTTTCCTAATCTTCTTTATATATGTTCTTCTTGTGTCTGCCTCCTTCAAGACTGTTTCGTTTGTTTTCTATGCTGTCCATGGAAAATAAAATACACATCCTATTATTCACAACTGCACAATTACGACTTGTGATAATACAGCTTATGAAGAGAAAGCAAGAGAGAGAGAGAGAGAGGGGGGGGGGCAGAGAGAGAGAGAGAGGAGAGAGAGAAGAATGAAAGAGAGAGAGAAAGAGAGAAGAATGAAAGAGAAACAGAGAGAGAAGAATGAAAGAGAGAGACAGAGAGAGAGAGAGAGAGAGAGACACACACACACAGAGAGAGAGAGAGAGAGAGAGAGAGAGAGAGAGAGAGAAAGATAACAAGATAACAACAAGATAACAAGATTTTATTTTAGCCTAGTGCACAGACACAAGGAAAATGTTTTGGCTATGCATGCAATCACACTCACGCCTCACAACAATTACAATATTCAACATCATAAAAGACAAATTCGTCGGTCATCCACGGAATCGAAGAAACACACGCACACAACACACTCTCACGCCAAGGCGCCCAAGTCCGAGCCACCTTAGCTGGCCACTATTGTTGGTTCTACCCTGCCAGCTAATTAACAGCGCGCATCTGTCCTTCCTCTTCCACCCTCACCCATCCTGTGGCGAGCCACAGGCACACATTGAAGCAGACCCTATAGGCAAAGAGTATAGTACCTACTTTGGTATAGGCTTACAGATTGACCTAGATTCGATAGGCCTACTCTGTGCCAGTATCAGTCACTTCCTACCCTCAGTCCCTCCCGAGAAAGATCGCAGCAGTTACAAAGCACTGCTGTAGAGTGATGGACTCTGGTCAAACCTGCCTGGCTAAAAATAGTACTCGCAGGCGATGCCGGCTGGCAAAAAGGTAGTAACTGAAGGGTGGCAGAGTGGCTGGGAAAATGCAGCCGTGACGCACGCATACACCCACACCCACACACGCACACATACACCCACACACACTCACACACACACACACGCGCGCGCACATAAGGTAAAAATTATTCTCTTACATTTGCTCCCCCTGCTCACATGCGCAAGACTGAAAAACCAAAGACAGGCGAAGAAGCTCTGATACATAACAAAATATTTAGTAAGAGTACATTCTAACGCCAAGACAGACAGACACAGAGAGAGAGAGAGAGAGAGAGAGAGAGAGAGAGAGAGAGAGAGAGGAAGAGAGAGAGAGAGAGAGAGAGAGAGAGGTTGGAGTGATAAGAGGGGTAGGAAGGGGGTGGTACTAATCTCAAAATCCATCAGATACAGGAAATCATATCTGTTGGATAAGCTTTACATATAGGCTACACCAATAACCTAGTTCAGGCCTTGCATCATTGGACGACTGAAT
This sequence comes from Monoplex corrugatus, assembly GCA_030674185.1. Taxonomy (NCBI): domain Eukaryota; kingdom Metazoa; phylum Mollusca; class Gastropoda; order Littorinimorpha; family Ranellidae; genus Monoplex; species Monoplex corrugatus. Next base: position 35,205,606 of record JAPXFY010000030.1, read on the forward strand.
GGTCCTGTGTCAATACAACAAGCATGTCTGTTTGCTTTGATACACACCACAGGTGTCAGGCTTGTCTTGTTTGCTTTGGTACACGCCACAGGTGTTTGGCTTGTCTTGTTTGCTTTGGAACATGCCACAGGTGTCAGGCTTGTCTTGTTTGCTTTGATACACGCCACAGGTGTCAGGCTTGTCTTGTTTGCTTTGATACACGCCACAGGTGTCAGGCTTGTCTTGTTTGCTTTGATACACGCCACAGGTGTCAGGCTTGTCTTGTTTGCTTTGATACACGCCACAGGTGTCAGGCTTGTCTTGTTTGCTTTGATACAGCCACAGGTGTCATACTTTCTTGTTGCTTTGGATACAGACACAGTGTCAGGCTTGTCTTGTTTGCTTGGTACACTCCACAGGTTTCAGGCTTGTCTTGTTTGCTTTGTACACTGCACAGGTGTCATGGCTTGTCTTGTTTGCTTTGGTACACCACCACAGTGACAGGCTTTCTTGTTTGCTTTGGTACACCCACAGGTGTCAGGCTTGTCTTGTTTGCTTTGATACACACCACAGGTGTCAGGCTTGTCTTGTTGCTTTGTACACGCCACAGTGTCAGGCTTGTCTTTTTTGTTTGGTACACGCCACAGGTGTCAGCTTGTCTTGTTTGCTTGGTACACGCCACAGGTGTCAGGCTTGTCTTGTTGTTTGAGTACACGACACAGGTGTCAGGTTGTCTTGTTTGCTTTGTACACGCCACAGTGTCAGGCTTGTCTTGTTTGCTTTGTACAGCCACAGGTGTCAGGCTTGTCTTGTTTGTTTGTACAGCCACAGTGTCAGGCTTGTCTTGTTTGCTTGATACAGCCACAGGTGTCAAGCTTGTCTGTTTGCTTTGGTACACGCCACAGGTGTCAGGCTTGTCTTGTTTGCTTTGATACACGCCACAGGTGTCAGGCTTGTCTTGTTTGCTTTGATACACTGCCACAGTGTCAGCTTGTCTTGTTTGCTTTGATACAGCCACAGGTGTCAGGTTGTCTTGTTTGCTTTGATACACGCCACAGGTGTCAGGCTTGTCTTGTTTGCTTTGGATACACGCCACAGTGTCAGGCTTGTCTTGTTTGCTTTGGATACATGCCACAGGTGTCAGCTGTCTTGTGCTTTGTACATGCACAGTGTCGTTGTCTGGTTGATACACGCCACAGGTGTCAGGCTTGTCTTGTTTGTTTGATACACGCCACAGGTGTCAGGCTTGTCTTGTTTGCTTTGATACACGCCACAGGTGTCAGGCTTGTCTTGTTTGCTTTGATACACGCCACAGGTGTCAGCTTGTCTTGTTTGTTTGGTACAGCCACAGGTGTCAGGCTTGTCTTGTTTGCTTTGATACACGCCACAGGTGTCAGGCTTGTCTTGTTTGCTTTGATACACGCCACAGTGTCAGGCTTGTCTTGTTTGCTTTGATACACGCCACAGGTGTCAGGCTTGTCTTGTTTGCTTTGTACACGCCACAGGTGTCAGGCTTGTCTTGTTTGCTTTGATACACGCCACAGGTGTCAGTGCTTTGTCCATGTGTTGCTTTGTTGTACACGCCACAGGTGTCAGGCTTGTCTTGTTTGTTTGGTACACGCCACAGGTGTCAGGCTTGTCTTGTTTGCTTTGTACAGCCACAGGTGTCAGGCTTGTCTTGTTTGCTTTGATACAGCCACAGGTGTCAGGCTTGTCTTGTTTGCTTTGGATACATGCCACAGGTGTCAGGCTTGTCTTGTTTGTTTGGTACACGCCACAGGTGTCAGGCTTGTCTTGTTTGTTTGGATACACCCACGGTGTCAGGCTTGTCTTGTTTGCTTTGGTACACGCCACAGGTGTCAGGCTTGTCTTGTTTGTTTGGTACACGCCACAGGTGTCAGGCTTGTCTTGTTTGCTTTGGTACACGCCACAGGTGTCAGGCTTGTCTTGTTTGTTTGGTACAGCCACAGGTGTCAGGCTTGTCTTGTTTGTTTGGTACACGCCACGGGTGTCAGGCTTGTCTTGTTTGTTTTGGTACACGCCACAGTGTCAGGCTTGTCTTGTTTGTTTGGTACACGCCACAGGTGTCAGGCTTGTCTGTTTGCTTTGATACACGCCACAGGTGTCAGGCTTGTCTTGTTTGCTTTGTACAGCCACAGGTGTCAGGCTTGTCTTGTTTGTTTGTACACGCCACAGGTGTCAGGCTTGTCTTGTTTGTTGGTACACGCCACAGGTGTCAGGCTTGTCTTGTTTGCTTTGGTACACGCCACAGGTGTCAGCTTGTCTTGTTGCTTTGTACACGCCACAGGTGTAGGCTTGTCTTGTTTGCTTTGATACACGCCACAGGTGTCAGGCTTGTCTTGTTTGCTTTGATACACGCCACAGGTGTCAGGCTTGTCTTGTTTGCTTTGATACATGCCACAGGTGTCAGGCTTGTCTTGTTTGCTTTGTACACGCCACAGTGTCAGGCTTTCTTGTTTGCTTTGTACACGCCACAGGTGTCAGGCTTGTCTTGTTTGCTTTGATACACGCCACAGGTGTCAGGCTTGTCTTGTTTGCTTTGATACACGCCACAGGTGTCAGGCTTGTCTTGTTTGCTTTGATACACGCACAGTGTCAGGCTTGTCTTGTTTGCTTTGGTACACGCCACAGGTGTCAGGCTTGTCTTGTTTGCTTTGGTACACGCCACAGGTGTCAGGCTTGTCTTGTTTGTTTGGTACACGCCACAGGTGTCAGGCTTGTCTTGTTTGCTTTGATACACGCCACAGGTGTCAGGCTTGTCTTGTTTGCTTTGATACACGCCACAGGTGTCAGGCTTGTCTTGTTTGCTTTGTACACGCCACAGGTGTCAGGCTTGTCTTGTTTGCTTTGATACACGCCACAGGTGTCAGGCTTGTCTTGTTTGCTTTGGTACACGCCACAGGTGTCAGCTTGTCTTGTTTGCTTTGATACACGCCACAGGTGTCAGGCTTGTCTTGTTTGCTTTGGTACACCCACAGGTGTCAGGCTTGTCTTGTTTGCTTTGATACACGCCACAGGTGTCAGGCTTGTCTTGTTTGCTTTGATACACGCCACAGGTGTCAGGCTTGTCTTGTTTGCTTTGATACACGCCACAGGTGTCAGCTTGTCTTGTTTGCTTTGATACATGCCACAGGTGTCAGGCTTGTCTTGTTTGCTTTGATACACGCCACAGGTGTCAGGCTTGTCTTGTTTGCTTTGATACACACCACAGGTGTCAGGCTTGTCTTGTTTGCTTTGATACACGCCACAGGTGTCAGGCTTGTCTTGTTTGCTTTGATACACGCCACAGGTGTCAGGCTTGTCTTGTTTGCTTTGATACACGCCACAGGTGTTTGGCTTGTCTTGTTTGCTTTGGTAAAACGCCACAGGTGTCAGGCTTGTCTTGTTTGCTTTGATACACGCCACAGGTGTCAGGCTTGTCTTGTTTGCTTTGATACATGACACAGGTGTCAGGCTTGTCTTGTTTGCTTGATACAAACCACAGGTGTCAGGCTTGTCTTGTTTGCTTTGATACACACCACAGGTGTTTGGCTTGTCTTGTTTGCTTTGATACACGCCACAGGTGTTTGGCTTGTCTTGTTTGCTTTGATACACACCACAGGTGTCAGGCTTGTCTTGTTTGCTTTGGTACACGCCACAGGTGTCAGGCTTGTCTTGTTTGCTTTGATACATGCCACAGGTGTTTGGCTTGTCTTGTTTGCTTTGATACACGCCACAGGTGTCAGGCTTGTCTTGTTTGCTTTGGTACACGCCACAGGTGTCAGGCTTGTCTTGTTTGCTTTGATACACACCACAGGTGTCAGGCTTGTCTTGTTTGCTTTGATACATGACACAGGTGTCAGGCTTGTCTTGTTTGCTTTGATACACGCCACAGGTGTCAGGCTTGTCTTGTTTGCTTTGATACACGCCACAGGTGTCAGGCTTGTCTTGTTTGCTTTGATACATGACACAGGTGTCAGGCTTGTCTTGTTTGCTTTGATACACACCACAGGTGTCAGGCTTGTCTTGTTTGCTTTGATACACACCACAGGTGTCAGGCTTGTCTTGTTTGCTTTGATACACACCACAGGTGTCAGGCTTGTCTTGTTTGCTTTGATACACACCACAGGTGTCAGGCTTGTCTTGTTTGCTTTGATACACGCCACAGGTGTCAGGCTTGTCTTGTTTGCTTTGATACACACCACAGGTGTTTGGCTTGTCTTGTTTGCTTTGATACACGCCACAGGTGTTTGGCTTGTCTTGTTTGCTTTGATACACACCACAGGTGTCAGGCTTGTCTTGTTTGCTTTGATACACGCCACAGGTGTCAGGCTTGTCTTGTTTGCTTTGATACACACCACAGGTGTTTGGCTTGTCTTGTTTGCTTTGATACACACCACAGGTGTTTGGCTTGTCTTGTTTGCTTTGATACACGCCACAGGTGTCAGGCTTGTCTTGTTTGCTTTGATACACGCCACAGGTGTTTGGCTTGTCTTGTTTACTTTGATACACGCCACAGGTGTCAGGCTTGTCTTGTTTGCTTTGATACACGCCACAGGTGTTTGGCTCGTCTTGTTTGCTTTGATACACGCCACAGGTGTTTGGCTTGTCTTGTTTGCTTTGATACACGCCACAGGTGTCAGGCTTGTCTTGTTTGCTTTGGTACACGCCACAGGTGTTTGGCTTGTCTTGTTTGCTTTGATACACGCCACAGGTGTCAGGCTTGTCTTGTTTACTTTGATACACGCCACAGGTGTCAGGTTTGTCTTGTTTGCTTTGATACACGACACAGGTGTTTGGCTTGTCTTGTTTGCTTTGATACACGCCACAGGTGTTTGGCTTGTCTTGTTTGCTTTGATACACGACACAGGTGTCAGGCTTGTCTTGTTTGCTTTGATACACGACACAGGTGTCAGGTTTGTCTTGTTTGCTTTGATACACGACACAGGTGTCAGGTTTGTTTGCTTTGATACACGACACAGGTGTCAGGTTTGTCTTGTTTGCTTTGATACACGACACAGGTGTCAGGTTTTGTTTGCTTTGATACACGCCACAGGTGTCAGGCTTGTCTTGTTTGCTTTGATACACGCCACAGGTGTTTGGCTTGTCTTGTTTGCTTTGGTACACGACACAGGTGTCAGGTTTGTTTGCTTTGATACACGACACAGGTGTCAGGCTTGTCTTGTTTGCTTTGATACACGACACAGGTGTCAGGCATGTCTTGTTTGCTTTGGTACACGCCACAGGTGTCAGGCATGTCTTGTTTGCTTTGATACACGACACAGGTGTCAGGTTTGTTTGCTTTGGTACACGACACAGGTGTCAGGCATGTCTTGTTTGCTTTGGTACACGCCACAGGTGTCAGGCTTGTCTTGTTTGCTTTGGTATACGCCACAGGTGTATACATACGCTATTGTCTAGGAGGTTCAATCCCTCATTGCTGTTTATCTTGTTAGCAAACCTTTGTTTCTTCAGTCCATAGTCCTGTCTGTCTGTCTGTGGTCATCACTTGCTGAGGGATGGGGGAGGAGGGAAACATTTGAATATTTGCATGTATATATATATGTATACACAGCGGGATTGTAAGTTTTTGATTTACTTACTTACATGTGAAAAGTTTGAGTGTCTTCACACATACGTGATCACTTGCTTTATTTTCTGGTCATGCTGTATTGCATATTGGATACAGAATGTGTGACGCTATAAAAGAATTTTTAAATGTATGTTCTTGTTTGGCTAGTACACTGGTCGTATACGGGTTCCAATTTATGCGATACGGCATCAACCAACAAATAAAGCAATCATGTGCCATACTGCATAAGATGGATATGGTTGAGCGTATACAATAATGCTAAACAGACATCACTGAATGGCAGCTTTACCCTGCTGGCTCCTATCAGCCTCCTATCACTACACCTTTGAATAAATTTGGATTGGTAGTGTGTCGAAAAGCTCAAATGAGCACCTTTATGGGGTATGGAGGGATCCGGCTGCACTGTGGTCTGCTCTGGTGGGTGGCCTATGACACTCTGAAATTAATTTCTCCTGAATTTCCTGGCCTGTAGACTGAATGTAATTAGATTTGCAGGTGTGTTGGAGATCTGAATGAATGATGATGGTTTGGGAATTATGTCACAATGAAGCAGCATTGAAGATGGCGCATAAAGAAATAGGCAAATATATGTATTCTTTTCCTAAAATTTGCAAAGGAAAATGTTTATAATTCACTGTAACTGCTGGTGTATTTGCACCGCACACAGACAGACAAACAGAGACAGACAGACACACACGGAGGATCAAAAGATAGATTTTCATAACCACCTCTCACAACTTTTCCACACAGAGCAAAAAACTGTATAAAATACAATTTATTCAGAAAACTGGAGCTGAACAAGTCACAACTCACACAAACACAGTCCATCACAAAAATCTAAAAATCTGAAGCATCTTTTCATTTGCAAGCACAAACACAGTCTGACACAGGTATCATCTAAAACCTGAAGTACTTCATTACTTGTAAGCACAAACATGGTTAGCATGTGTTGCTAAAATTTGGTAACAGGAAATGAACAAAACACACTGCATAAAACACAAATGAAGAAAAAAGAATGCATAAATTTTCTGACTGGGATTTGCAGAACGCCAAAGGGGCAACATTTTAATCTCCCCAAGACACCTTATTCAGGGAGGATAATTGGCTGAGTGGCCTCCTGGTTACCTCCCTCCGATTCTAAAAGCTCTGATAAGGTTTATGTAAAGTATGGTAAAACTCACTATCTGTCTGTGTGGCCAGTGTAGTCGCCTCCCGTACATTCTATGAACATTCTGATAGGGAGGCTGACACAAAGCCATAGGTGCATGTGGAGTCGAAAAATCTCCACATGAACTTTTTACAGAGCGAATAATACCAATGTGTTTTACTATAAATAGAAAAAACAATTTCCAGTAACTGAAATAATCCTGTGTACACACATGCTCCAAATTTACACTTTCTAATTCATTCAATTCATAAAGTTCAGTCACTCCCAAAGCCATTTATTGGGATGTATTTTCTCCCCTGGCAATCTCGTCTAATATTTTTGCTGCATGCAACTCGCCTCGAAAATCTCCCACCTTTAGACTGGTGTCTATACCACATGAAAAAGTCAGTGCAAGTTAGCAACACGGCTTTCTTCCAACAACAGAAAGGCAAAAATGAACAACACACAAGGGCAAAGTTTGCAAAAAAACCCAAAAAACCTCAACAATGTTGCCAACAAGATGTTTTATCTCTATTCCAGAAGCAGTGGTTGTGATCTTGTTCGCATGGACAGTATTCGTTTGTGTATGGGTCATTGCTACTGTTCCTGGCCTCTTTGTGTCAGACCTGTACTTCCTTCCAGAACACTTACCAAAAATGCTGGAATTCCTTCTTCAATATAACCAAACATACCCATGCAAAGTATAGTGGAGTTTTGGCCACCAATCTGTATAGCCTTTCCGTTTGTCATCTTGTTATTGTTGCTTAACCCTTAGCTGTTCACAAAGCCGGTAACCACCCTGTGGAAGAATGTGCCAATCTGTTCGTAGCGGCTGAGATCGCCCGACCTTTTCCGGCACATGTGTGGGGAATTTCCATCACTACTGGCCTTGCTGTCTTATTGCGTGTGTGGTTAGAATCTTGGTCAGTCTCGCATTGAATGTTCTAAAAATAGTATGAGCATTCTGGGATGCAAGGAACTTTCCATTCACTGCTGAAAGACTTTGTACTGACGCTGTGCTACATTCGAATGCGAATACTAGGAGCTAGCTTTACATCTAGCAGTGCAAATGCGAAAGGGTTAAAGCCCAGGCGACTGCGCAGAAGCCATATCAGGGCTGTAACTATCTCAAAAAGTACACCACACTTCACAGAAGATATAAAAAAAAACAATAAAAAAAACTGGAAAAGACAATTAAGTACATATATCAATGTATTTGCTCACAGTATCTTGGCCTATGTCCCTGGCGTTGACCACTCTGTCCGATTCATCGGCAGATTTATCAGTGATCAATGTATTCGCACACATTATCCAAGGATATGTCCCTGGCGCTGACCACTAGGTCCAATTCATCAGCAGACTTATCAGATCTCAAGTCCATAAGGGGACTGATATAAAGCATTATGGAGTTGATTACCATCTGTGTGGCCTTTCTGTTCATTCTACACGCTCATGAAAGCACGGCAGAGCGAACTATCACAGTACCATTCTACATTCTCCAAGAGAACAGAGCAACAACATGAAGGAAAGATCTGTCGATAAAACTTACCAGCCAATCCTCCTGCATCATCCCAGTTCTCTCCACTCTCCTTCCTAAATTAATGTCAGACAGGGGAAGTCTGTTTCAGATCTACCATAAAGGCGGTGTGTGTATGTATGTGTGTACAAGTGTGTGTGGTGTGTGTGTGTTGTGTGGTGTGTGTGTGTGTGTGCGTGTGTGTGTGTGTTTGTGTGTGAGTGTGTGTGTATTGTATGTACATGTGTATCATGTATGTATGTGTATATGGTAGTCGGGAAGGGGTTAAGTATCTGTGTGTGAGATGGAGAAATAAAGTCAAGAGGAGGTGGTATGGGACAGGGTGGTGGACACAATGTGCTAGCTAAATGTGCCAGTCATATAAAGCAAATACACAACAAAACATACTTGTCTTTGGTGTTCAACAACCACATACAGTCTCCACATATAACACAACCTTAAAATGCGGACAGACAGTTTTATTCACAAACAGAACCTTAAAATGCAGACAGACGTTTCATTCACAAGCAGAATCTTAAAATACAGTTTTATTCACAAACAAACAGAACTCTTACAATACAACTTCATTCACAGACAGAACCTTACAATACAGACAGAATTACTCACAAACAGACAAAACCTTAAAATACAGTTTTATTCATATAAGACCGAACCTTAAAATACAGTTTTATTCACATACAGACTCTTAAAGTGCGGTTAAACTAGTGGCATCCCATAGTTAAAACACATAGTACCAACATAATTAGACAAAATAAAAAAAGTTGTAGCGTTACCCTGAAAATACAGTAGAGTGAGGTGATATAGAATAAGTACTGACCTAATAACAGCACCCTGTGCATAGCCAACAGAAAAAAATGGAGATTAAAAAAAAAAAAAGATTAAAGACAGAAAGGACAATGTTGACTCTGAAGTAATCTGATAAAGTGACGAGGGTAAATCCTTGCCAGACACCAGTGGAAAGCTGAAAAAAAAAATCATCTAAAAAGGTGCAGATCTAGTTTAGCAGGGACGTAAGACCTCATTCAGTTGTGCCAACGGGAATGGGAGAAGCAAGTTCTGGTGAGACAAGCATTACACTAACATAGGTAAAAGTGTTAAGACTTCCTGCCGCAAGATCTTGGTTCAATCCTGCCAGATACCTCCAGCCTGATGGGTAAACGGTGGAGATTTATCTCTTGCATCAAAATGCATTGTACAACTACTAATGCCTACCCCACCACCCCCATTTTTGTGAGTATACTCACACAAAAACCAAATATGTACATTAAAGCTCCTGTCAGTGTCTGGTGTCTTACAGAAACATGCATACCACCGAAAACAATGTACGTAGACTGTGTGCAGCAACATCGTGCTTGACAGTATGGCCAAAACAACTTACACACACAGCCGAGAAAATCGAAATGCATAAAAAAAAAAGTTCTCATAAGAACAGGATACTACAGGCTCTGATATTGGGAACAGCACAAAATGTTGATTTAATTTTCTTTTAAAAAGTATTATTTTTGTACAAGGACATGCTGAGACAACTGCTGCCTTAATTAAGTTGTTACCATCAGCACTTGCATGACATGGTCAGTATGTGCGATGAACGGTTTCACTTCTTCTTCCTTTTTTCTGTCTGTTCGCCTGTATCATCTGGGGTGTTGTGGGAAGATCAGAGTTGAAAGTCAGCAGCGAATCTAAAGGCCTAAGAGGAGAAATGTGGTGTGACATCAAAGTCTCCTTCACATCCATCGATCCGGGTCTTCCTTGGTCTGCCTCTCAGGGTTAACCACGAATATTTCCTTGTTGTATGCTTGTTGAGACAGTCGGTGGGGTTCTGGTCAGAGAACAAACCACCGTTTTCTCAGCTGCGAATATGGTGGCAGACTTTTGTTGCATTCGATGTTTCTCTGTTCTTGATGTTTCTCATCATGTCACATCTGGTCTTGCTCAAAGCTCTTCTCAAACAATGCATTTCACTGGTAGTAGTTTTATGCTCCAAGGGCCTTGGAGGTTCACTAACATTTGATAAACATAAAGCCGTTTTCACTAAAGCTTGATAAACATAAAGCCTTTCCCACTAAGACTTCATAAACATAAAGCTTTTTTTCACAAACACTTGAAAACATAAAGCATTTTCCATTAACCTTTGATTCACTTGGTAAACATAAAACCCTTTTTTCACAAACACTTGATAAAGCCTTTTTCAGTAACACTTCACAAACATAAACCCCTTTCCCACTGATAAACATAAACTCTTTTCACTAACACATGATAAACACAAAGCCATTTTCACAAACACTTGAAAAACAAAGCATTTTTTCCATTTACATTTGATTAAGTTGGTAAACAAAACCCCTTTTTCACTAACACTTGATAAACATACAAACCTTTTTACTGACACAATATAATAAAGTTCATAAACACTGAAGCAAACATAAAGCCTTTAATCTGTGTATCACTAACAATCAAAGAGAGAGAGAAACAAAAATTGCAGATTTATAAAGTTGGTGAAAAGGTTTAAACACACGAACAGTTTCTCTGTGCAGCAAAATAGTTTAAACTCACACATAGTGTTTCACTGTGCTCTACCCTCCTCCCCCTTCTCCTCTCCCCAAAGCATAACAATCAACACAACCAAATATGTACAATTATACTACAAGCAGTCATTTCAAGACAGACTACATACCTGGTAAAGTAACGCTACAAATATTTCTTTCTTTTCAATTACCAACAATACCTAACACATTCAATCCATATTGTTTATAAAACAACCAAACACAGGCAATTTCTGGGCAAAATGAACAAACAAAATAAATAAAGAACACATATATGAATAAATCGCTGCATTTATAAAAGACAGTCTGAAAAATATGATACTAAATCAGACCTATCCGACAAATCTAATTATGTCTTAAGTTGATAAAGCTGATATATCTCATCACACATTATGCATATAGGTGTAAGTACCAATGACGGTCAAGACCACAAAATTTCTAAAACATGTCTCACACACACGTACACACGCGCACACATACACACAGAGAATCCAAGAAAACTTTATAACATCAAAGTTTCAGTCTGCCAAGTTTGCTCAATATGTTATGGAAGAGGTGGGGGATAGGGGGAGAGGAGGGGGGGAGGATGGCTGATATAATAAATTATGCTATGCTATTCATTCAATTCCTGATGCCACAAGCCTGCGTATAAACCCTGTTGCTGGCCATGTCCTGAGGTTCTCTTCAAATTATGAGATAAATCTACAATATAATTCATACGAATCCTTCCTGTATCTAATTATGTGTTAAACCTACAACTGTATCATACTCATACTAACCCTTTCTGTATCTAATCTACGGATTAAATCTACAATATAAATCATACTCATACCAATCCTTCCTGTAACTAATTCTGGGTTAAACCTACGATATGAATCATACATTAACCCTTTCTGCATCTAGCTAAGGGTCAAACCAACAATACAAATCATACACTAACTATTCCTGTGTCTAATTGTGGGTTAAACTTAAAATATAAACCATACTCATATCAACCCTTCCTGTATTTGTGACCTGTTTTGTTAAAAAGTTTAATAACTCCGATTTGATTAAAGTTTGGATTTTGATATCACTATAATCTACAGTTTTGTAACTTTCATTTGATATATGACTCGCAGCTGCAGCTTGTTCCTGACAAAATTTACAGGCATTTCGAGCCTGGAACTGTTTGGGCAGCTATTTTGAGAAAATGGTTTCAAAGTCCAGAGAACAAAAATGAACAAATACTCTTAGCAACTGGCTTCAGTCGATTTGAACAGCTGAAATTTACAATCTTCTACACAATTCTTTGTTTAGTCATTCAGATAAAGAAGCATACTTGGTATCTGAATTCTATCTGCTTGACAAAACCTGCTAAAAACCAGTATGTTTCAAAAATAATTCAATAATTTTCAGTAGTAATATTAACAATTTTAGATCATTCATACTTTTTTAACCCTTTGACTCCTGCACCCTATCCACCAATGAGGGAGTCAAAGGTTCAAGTTTTTGTTTTGCTAGCGTGGTTGACAATTCAGGATGCTAGTGGACATGGTGCAGGAGTCAAAGGGTTAAGGTCTCAACTTTTAGGCGCTGAAAACACCGAAAGCTCAAAACTGCGTCAGCCCTAAGTGATGTCTTAGACCCACTGTGGAATAAACAGTGCACCTCGTCTTCTTTTTTAACATCTTTGAAGGAATGAGACACATTCAGCCATCCACAAGTGGCAGCAAATGTCAATGATGCAAATCATTCTAATCTCAGTCACTGATACAATGTTCAAATTACTTTATGATACTGACCATGGATTGCAATTTCAGGGACAGCATGACGCAAGTTGCGTGACCAAAGTTTGGTCATGATGAACCAATGTACAATTGTGGCGTATGTGAAGTATGACCACCGTAAATCACTGAACTATGAAAGTGGTAATCACTGAAGCATGAACAAAGTGAATCACTGAAATACTGAAATATTAAAAAAAAAAAAAGTTACTGAAATGTGAATGTAGTAAACTGCTGAAACATGACAGTGGCGAATGAAGGAAGATCTGTGTGATCATCGGATGGGGGCAGACGACCCCAGTAGAGTGCTGTCCTCTTCCCGTTCCGTGGCCTGTTGCTTCATTTCCTGCAGTGTCCGCACAAACTTGGACCACTCGTCTGCCTTCGGGTTGGCTATGTGCTGTAAAACACAAACACACACACACACACTTTTCAACTAGTTTAATTGCAAGAAATGTCATAAATATCATACAAATCACAACAGCTCATTTACTGAAGCCTGCAACATAGCAGCTCATTCATCACAAAGACGTTTATACAGTACTGAGTAAAAAAGCAGTATCCATGGTCACAGAATACAATTTTCGCAATTCTCCTCTCTTCTACATGCACTCACATGTGTAAACACACGCACACACACACACACACACACCACTACACACACACACACACACACACACACAACACTCTCACACACACACACGTGTGCACACACGGAGTCCCAGCTGTCAATATCTCGTAACACAGTCTGTGATACAGCAATGAAAACAGAACAGACCCCACTCTACCAGTCCTACTATGAACAGACTATTCCACAGATCTCTACCACTACCACTGTAATCTCAGCACCCACAACACTGTACAGTCTGACTGTCAACAGATTATTTCATGGATTGTTGTTGTTATTTTAGCCCAGCCGAATGCGTAGAGCCATATCAGGGCTATAACTGCTTCAAAACATACAAAACTTCAACAGGAAAAAAAAAAGAAAATTAAGTACACATATCAATGCATTTGCATACATAATCTAAGTACGTGCCCCTGGCATTGACCACTCCGTCCAATTTATCACCAGAGCCTGGAATTGCTAAGAAAAAAAAAAGAGGAAACTTGTAGGGGGGTCCGGGGCATGCTCCCCCGGAAAATTTTTAAAATCAAGACCAAAATCTGTGCATTCTGAGGCATTCTGGAGACAAATTTAAAGGCATCTAACACACTGAAAATCACAATGAATATCAGTCAAAAGAGTATTTAATAAACATTGGGCACAAGATCAGGATCCATCATACACAGCAGATCGTTTCAGTGTGTTCATACACAGACATATTCATCAAAACTAGCTAGAAGGCTTATCCAAGTCAGAACGACGAAAGAATCTTGCCAGAGATGTTTGCTTTTTTTTTCGTTTGGTTTCTGTCTGTGCTTGATCAGCTGTTTTTTTCTTTTTCTTTTTTTTAAGTATGGTCGTCGATTTTTTTTTAACGCGAAAAATATTTTTTTGCGCGATTTTCGATTTTGATTTCCGCGGAAATCCTCGTTTCCACGACGAATTCCAGGCTCTGATCACACAGGGGATCTTAAAAAAACAACAACCTGAATACAAGTTTAATCACGACTAAGAAAACTAAAACATATATAACAACAGGCTTAAATTACCTAACATTGCTTCTGCATATCTCATTTCCCTACAGTCAAAAATGCACTGAACACATGTACCCTATTATCAATCCTAAGAGAATGTACGTAAGACTTTATCAAACATATACAGGTGAATGGACCAGCAAGGCAGAAAATTTCTAACACAGAATTTCCAGAAGGTGGGGATACTATTTATACTGAAAGAAAGCCCAGCATTCCACAGATCACTACGACTACAACTGTAAACTTTGAACCTACAACACTGTACAGTCTGATTGTCAACAGATCATTTCACGGATCATTACCAGTGTTTCCCATATATCTAAGGATCATAATAACCTCTACTAGTAAACCTTAGAGCAACAAGCTACTTTGTAAGGATTCTGTTTCCAACACTAGAAAATAACAGGTAAACTCATTTCTCTCTTTGTAACTGGATAATAAAAGCAATGGTACAAGTACACAGAAGTGAACAAACACAAAACTCACCTCTCCGACATCGTAAATATAAATACGCCCCATGTCATCAGCTACACTGATATGATGTCCTGTCCCGTGCCAGCGAGATTTGTTCAACGCCACGTTGGCGTCCACTACCACAGACGCTGTCGGCACCTGTTAACCAGCTTAGTATTAGAATAAAATGGTCTTGGTTTAAGTCTCACCGCCACAAAAATACAAATTCCACTTGTGTCATGATTAGCTCCTGACCACTGCAGATATACTGAAATAAACATGTTTACTGTCATTTTATTGTTATTTTTGTTTAAAGCCCAGCCAACTGCATAGAGCCATATCAGGGTTTTAACCGTTTCAAAACATACGTAATACTTGCAACTGGACAAAAAAAAAAAAAGGAAAAGAAAATTAAGTACAGATGTCAATGCATTTGCACACATAACTGACTACTCTGTCCAATTTATTACACAGGGGATTTAAAAACACACATGAATACAAATTTAAACAAAAGTAAGGACACTACAACATATAAAAACGGGCATAAATTAACTTAAATAGCTTCTGCATATCTCACTTCTCTAGAGCCAAAAATGCACTTAATAATGTACCCAATTATCAATCCTAAGGGAAAGTATGTAAGACTTTATCGAACACAGTACAGGTGAATGGACCAGCAAGGCAGAAAATGATAGGAAGAAATGACAGAAAGCAAAAGGAGGATGGCAGAAACAAAGAGAGCGACAGAAAAGAGGAAATTTCTAGCACAGAATTTCCAGGTGGTGGGGATACTATTCATATTGAAAGAGCCCCAGCATCCCCACAGGGGAATGTAAAGATGCCACACACAGCATACAAGGTGTACAAAATGAATATGCTTATTACTCTTTTTTCATGTATTAAGTCCCCTTGTACCATTTACTACCATGAAACTGTTTTCTAAACTCCATGATGCCAAACAGATGGCATTTTCTCTGATAGCAAGATGTTGATATTGAGGTCATGTTTGTTGACTGATCAAGGTTCCTCCTCTTACCATCTTTACCAATGTTCCAGTACACACACACACACACATTCCTGAGTTGCCATGTTCCTCTTTATGCATATTCTCTCTCTCTCACACAGCCTCTCTCTCTCTCTCAAGAGGCATAGCCTTTCATGAAGTAAAAACTTATGCATTCACAGTCTCTCTCTCACCCCCCCCCCACACACACATACTCACAGAGGGCCAGAATGAGAAAGAGAAAACTGGGCCAGAATGTGCCCCTAGTTTTCATTCACCCACCCACTCCACACATACATCCAGAGACACAAACACAGACACATCACACACAAAGATTTGTTTACTTGAATTTTTATAAACCGATTTGTTTACTTAACTCTTTGACTCCCACACCCTGTTCACCAGCATCCTGCATTCTCAACCATGCTAGCAAAGCAAAAACTTAAGCCTTTGACTCCCTCACCCAATCCACCAGCTTCCTAAGGGTGAGAGTCAAAAGGTTAAGTTTTTGCAGTTGGTGGGCAGGGTGCAGGAGTCAAAGGGTTACATTTATCACATACTGATACAGTAACTTTCCTAATCGTCTACCACTGATACTGTCCGCACCTGATATCACTGCCAAAACAATGCTTTTCAACAATTACTACACAAGCACTGAGGTACAAACCTTTAGTGCGACCACTGTCTCTCTCTCTCTCTCAAACACACACACACACACACACACACACACACCTCAGTCTCATGGTTAAGATGCCAGAGGTCAAGACGACCCATGATATCCACACTGGAGAAAAGGGCGGGGTTTGTGGGCGACCACTGCACGTCCGTCACGTAATCACAATTGTCTTCAAACGAACACAGAAACTTCTGCTCCTGTAGACAGTAATACAGCATTATGTACATTAATCACCTGTAGACAGTAATAGGGCATTATGTACATTAATCACCTGTAGACAGTAATACAGCATTATGTACATTAATCACCTGTAGACAGCAATAGGGCATTATGTACATTAATCACCTGTAGACAGTAATAGGGCATTATGTACATTAATCACCTGTAGACAGTAATACAACATTATGTACATTAATCACCTGTAGACAGTAATAGGGCATTATGTACATTAATCACCTGTAGACAGCAATAGGGCATTATGTACATTAATCACCTGTAGACAGTAATAGGGCATTATGTACATTAATCACCTGTAGACAGTAATACAGCATTATGTACATTAATCACCTGTAGACAGTAATACAGCATTATGTACATTAATCACCTGTAGACAGTAATACAGCATTATGTACATTAATCACCTGTAGACAGTAATACAGCATTATGTACATTAATCACCTGTAGACAGCAATACAGCATTATGTACATTAATCACCTGTAGACAGCAATAGGGCATTATGTACATTAATCACCTGTAGACAGTAATAGGGCATTATGTACATTAATCACCTGTAGACAGCAATAGGGCATTATGTACATTAATCACCTGTAGACAGCAATAGGGCATTATGTACATTAATCACCTGTAGACAGTGATACAGCATTATGTACATTAATCACCTGTAGACAGTAATACAGCATTATGTACATTAATCACCTGTAGACAGTAATAGGGCATTATGTACATTAATCACCTGTAGACAGCAATAGGGCATTATGTACATTAATCACCTGTAGACAGTAATACAGCATTATGTACATTAATCACCTGTAGACAGTAATAGGGCATTATGTACATTAATCACCTGTAGACAGCAATAGGGCATTATGTACATTAATCACCTGTAGACAGTGATACAGCATTATGTACATTAATCACCTGTAGACAGTAATACAGCATTATGTACATTAATCACCTGTAGACAGTAATAGGGCATTATGTACATTAATCACCTGTAGACAGCAATAGGGCATTATGTACATTAATCACCTGTAGACAGCAATAGGGCATTATGTACATTAATCACCTATAGACAGTAATACAGCATTATGTACATTAATCACCTATAGACAGTAATACAGCATTATGTACATTAATCACCTGTAGACAGTAATACAGCATTATGTACATTAATCACCTATAGACAGCAATAGGGCATTATGTACATTAATCACCTGTAGACAGCAATATGGGCATTATGTACATTAATCACCTGTAGACAGTAATAGGGCATTATGTACATTAATCACCTGTAGACAGTAATAGGGCATTATGTACATTAATCACCTGTAGACAGTAATAGGGCATTATGTACATTAATCACCTGTAGACAGTAATAGGGCATTATGTACATTAATCACCTGTAGACAGTAATACAGCATTATGTACATTAATCACCTGTAGACAGTGATACAGCATTATGTACATTAATCACCTGTAGACAGTAATACAGCATTATGTACATTAATCACCTGTAGACAGTAATACAGCATTATGTACATTAATCACCTGTAGACAGTAATAGGGCATTATGTACATTAATCACCTATAGACAGCAATACAGCATTATGTACATTAATCACCTGTAGACAGCAATAGGGCATTATGTACATTAATCACCTGTAGACAGTAATACGGCATTATGTACATTAATCACCTGTAGACAGTAATAGGGCATTATGTACATTAATCACCTGTAGACAGTAATACGGCATTATGTACATTAATCACCTGTAGACAGTAATACAGCATTATGTACATTAATCACCTGTAGACAGTAATACAGCATTATGTACATTAATCACCTGTAGACAGTAATAGGGCATTATGTACATTAATCACCTGTAGACAGTAATAGGGCATTATGTACATTAATCACCTGTAGACAGTAATACAGCATTATGTACATTAATCACCTGTAGACAGTAATACAGCATTATGTACATTAATCACCTGTAGACAGTAATACAGCATTATGTACATTAATCACCTGTAGACAGTAATACAGCATTATGTACATTAATCACCTGTAGACAGTAATACGGCATTATGCACATTAATCACAATCAGCAGAAACCCAGGTTTCAGCACATAACAGTTCTTCAGTGCAGCATCCCCAAGTGATTCTTCATGGAGCTTCAGAGAAGAGAATATGAATAACATAACACTGAACGCCTACTCAACAAATACCACTTTTGTTGGACAGATTATATTATATCCGTATGGAAGACAATCACATCCCAAAGATGCTCCTGTAAAGACAGCTGAAGCAAGGAACCATGACCAAGGAAGACTGCTAAAACAGTACAAGAATAGTCTGCAGGCCAACCTCATATCAGAGCATCAACAAAAGAAACTAGAAGAACACTGTCAGTAACAGCTGGATTTTTAACAGGGCTGTGTTTTAAATTTACGTTTTCATGTTATAGAATATAGTAAAAAAAAATACAAGCAGCATATTCTTTCAAAACTGCACTGAAAACCTACTTATTCAAACCATGTCTTTCTTCTTTATCTATATAGACAAAAGAAAAAGAGAGAAAAGAGAAAAGAGAGAGAGAGAGAGAGAGAGAGAGAGAGAGAGAGAGGAGAGAGAGAGAGAGAGAGAGAGAGAGAGAGAAGGTGTGTGTGTAATCCTTATTTCTGTCAATTCAAGCTTAACACTATGCTTAGCTTTATTATTATCAGAAGTGTGGTTCTACAAATATTCCCTATTATTAGAGGATAGTGATGGTGATGGTGGTGCTGATGCTGATAATAACAATTATGATGAGAATGATGATGCTGATGATAAGAATGATGCTGATGATAATAGTGATGCTGATGATAATGATGAGGCTGATGACGACGATGATGATGACGACAACAACAACACAATGATGATGATGATGGTGATGACGACGACGTCGATGATGATGATCTTACCTTGATGTTCCACAGTTTGACAGTCCAGTCAAAGGAAGCAGTCAGGAAGTAAGGGGAGAAGTCGATCTGTCCGGCCACGCGATGCGTGTCAATCGCAGTGATGGGACCTTGGTGACCTTCGTATGCCTCGTTAATGCCTGCCTTGCTGTCATGGCAACAAGTTTTATATCATATCAGCATGAAGGCCTTACTGATGCCTGAATTACAATGATATATATATATTTTTTTACATCACATAAGCATTTTTTTTTTACATCACATAAGCATGAAGTCCCTGCATATTAGTATATGAGTATCTGTGTGTGAGCACACATGCTTACATGTGTGTGTGTGTGTGTGTGTGTGTGTGTGTGTGTGTGTGTGTGTGTGTGTTGTGTGTGTGTGTGTGTGTGTGTGTGTGTGGTGTGTGTGTGTGTGTGTGTGTGTGTGCGCGGTGCAAGTGTGTGTGTGTGTGCGTGCAAGTGTGTGTGCATGTGCTATGTACGCGTGTGTGCATGCATGCGTCAGTATCTATATACCTGTACGTGGATGTTTGTGTGTGCATTTGTACAGAAACACATTCTTGTGTATCATACACCCAAACAATTTCTCTTCTGACGAATTTATTCCAGAGTTTCTTTTTCTTATTCCACGCCATGTTACGCTTACATGAAATATTTCCTGTAAAAGTGAAAAGTGCTTGGAAGCTTTCTTCCCAGATTGTACATTCCTCAGAACACACATAAAGCTGCTGGCATCCCCCCATCCAACACACACACTTATGCATACCTGTCACAGGTGATGTTACCACCACCTACTTCCAACACACAAACACACCTGCCGTGGCATCAAACAGAACATACTACACATTCTTCACAGCTCTCAATACAGTCACTGTTATCGTCCCATTCCATCCTTCAACACACATGCACACCTACCTGCCTTGGCCTGCAGTAGAACACAGCACACATTCTTCAGAACCCACAAGGTGTTGGCATCAAAGCCCCCCCCCCCCCCCCCCCCCCCCCAAAATACATACACACACATTCCTACCAGCTATTGTATGAAGGAAAAATGACTATACATTCTTTAGAGTCAACAATAAAGTTGTTGTCATCACCCTCAAAACATAACATACCTGCCTTGCCGTGGCACAAAGCAGAAGACAGCATACGTTCCTCAGTTATAATTATGTTCGTACAGTGCCATTCACTAAATTCATTCGACTCACTGCGCATTACAAATAGTCAGACTCTTACGGTGTAGCACAGAGAACTCAAGCTGTTAAGCAAGTTGATCACATGCAACTATGTTATAGGCATCACACACACACACATACGGACACACACACGCACGCACGCGGCACACGCACACACACACCCTACCTGCCGTGACGTGATGCGGAGTACACCATACACTCCTCACTTCCCACAATGAAGTTGTTGGCGTCACCGGACAGAAAACTGAAGCAAGTGGCGGCCACAGCTTTCGACTGTTTGTGCTGCAGCTCCATAGAGTCCTGGGGCTGAGACAACATGTCAAGGCTCCACGCGCACAGCTTCCCGTCATTGGACACCGAGATCAGGTTGTGGGCGTTTTGCGTTCCCACCACCGTGACGCAGTATACTGGATGCTGCAGCGCAACACATACATAAACACATTAAATAGGCATGGGGGTCAAGGGGGTAAATAGCAACTTCCAAAACAGGTCTTGGGTTTGATCTGCCTAGATACCTCCAACTGGCGAGTAAAGAGTGAAGACTTTTCAGATCTCTCAGGTCAACATATGCACAGACCTCATCATCATCTTTCAGCTGTCAAAAGTCCATTGCTAGGACGTAGGCCTTCCCCCAGCTGCTTCCATTCACTTGTTCCAGCACTTTTCCTCTCCAGTTCTTGTCAAATCTGTCTAGGTCGCCTCTCCATCTAGTTCTGTGTCTTCATCTATTGCGAGTGCTGTCTCTTGGGTCCAGAATGTGGTTTTTTGTTGTTCAACGATCATCCATTCTCCTGCCCAGTTCCATCTCAGTTTGTTGATGGTTTCCAGATGTCTTGCACTTTTGTTCTTTCTCTGATCCACACTGAGCCGTTTTGCGGTCTTTTTGGGTGATACCAAGCATGATTCTTTCATGTGCTCACTGCATGGTTCTGAGTTTCAAACTGAGTTTTTTGTTGATTCCACACTTCTGCACTGTCGGTGACTGTGGGCAGAATGCATTGGTCGTAGACTTTTCATTTCGGGACAGTTGGAATTTTGTCATTCTTGAAAACCAAACTTGCTCTTCCAAACGCTTGCCAGCCAAGGGTTATCCTATGTTGTATCTGTTTGAAAGTCTGATGGTAATACAGGCAACTCCCCATGCAGGACAAAAACAAATACAAAACAGCGCAGACCTACTAGTGCCTAAACTCTCCTTTGTTTGTAAACACATGCAGAATATTAAACAGGCACGTTTAAGATCCTGTAAGTCATGTCAGTGGCTGGCTGATGGAAACGCTGCCACTTACTTTGATACTGAAGTATTTATAATCACATAAAAAAAAAAAGTCATTTACTGAAATATTCATCATGAAAGATCTTATATGCTCATCAAAAAATGAACTGTCTCTATTTTTCAATGATACAGATGATGACATAATATATTCAGTATAATGAACATTCTATTATGAATATCCTAAACAGAGAGCTTGCTGCGGGATCCGGGAGCTTTGGAGTGAGGTACTTTGGACAATCTGCAAGCAGAGCACTGCAATAGTCCTAACGAGAAAGAGCAAAAGCACAGAGAAGGGTTTTGTGACAATTTTTTGGTAAGGAGATGATGACATGTGACAGATGTTGACTACATGATGGTGGATAAAGGGGGACTGGTTGAATGTGACAATGAGATTGCAGACAAAGGCAGACACAGTGATGGACAAGACATTCTGATCAACAGATGATAGAAGACAAAGACATCTGAGGGATTTCAGTAAGCTGATCAGAATCATTAAAGTTTTTGTCTTCACTGAGTTTTCGGCTTGTTCATATTCATCCAAGTTTTTAGCTAACAAAAACACGACTGAGTAGAAAGAAATATGCTGGGAAGTTCAAAGGCAGGTCCAGTGACAGAGAGTTGGCTATCATCAGAGAAGCTATGGTGAAGTAGAGTGAGCACTGACAATAGTGCAGACAGGGTGGCTGCTGAGAACAAATAAAGGGGGTCCCAGAACAACACCCTGGGGAACATCATACTGCAGAGGAGAAGAATGAATGAATGAATGAATGAATGAAAATTTATATCGCGCAACAAAAATCTCCATGCTATAAAAGCATGCTCGCGGCGCACGGTGGGGGAGAGGGGGGGGGGGGGGGGGCACAAAAACAATTCCACACAGCCTTTGCACCAACATTCATAAAGGCATTCAAGGTATTCACATTCAAATAAGCAATCCCATACAACATTAGAAAAAGTGTGTCTTGAGACTAGATTTAAAGGATGAATGAGTCTTTTTCTCCCTGATGCTCATGGGAAGCATGTTCCACTTGGTAGGGGCAAGGTATTTAAATTCTCGCTGACCATATCTTTTGGTTTTAACATCCCTTGTCCCAGGAACATGAACAAGAGACTTGGAAGCAGATCTCAGACTGCGAACAGGTTTATATTCAGAAAGAAGATCTTTAAGATAAGAAGGACTACTAGAGTTGAGTGCACGGTAGGTGATAGTTAGTAGTTTGTGATTGATGCGTTGTTGAACTGGGAGCCAGTGCAGATTCCGTAAGATGGGAGTTATGTGTTCAGTCTTCCTGCATCTAGAGATTACTCTGGCAGCTGCGTTTTGTACAGCCTGCAGACGCTGTATTTTCACCTGAGGGAGACCAGCAAGTAGACTATTACAGTAGTCTAATTTTGAGAGTACTAGTGTGACAGCAACAGTCTTAGCAGCTTGAATAGTCAAGTACTGGCGGGCTTTACCAAGAGATCGGATATGGCAGTAGCAAGTTCTGATGATTGAATTGATCTGATCACGCATCGAGAGATTAGCATCCGGAAACACTCCAAGTGTTTTTTTCTTTCTTCGAGAAAGGGATGTCTGCACTACAGACCGAAAGTGAAGAAAAAGGGACAATTTCTCTTTTAGGAGCAGTTCCGACCAGCAGAACTTCAGTTTTCTCTTCATTCAACTTCAACCGGTTTGCAGACATCCAATGTTTTATTTCCAGACAGCACAATTCAACATTTTTCTTTGATTCAAGAGCGAGAGTATTGTCGGAGGGAAGGCGGGAATAGAGTTGGGAATCATCCGCAAAGAAATGAAAGTCAACATTGAACTGTTCAATCAGAGAAGCCAGGGGTCTTGTGTATAGAGAGAAGAGAAGAGGTCCGAGGACCGATCCTTGCGGAACGCCTGTAAGAAGAGGTGTTTCTTTCGAATATGAAGACCGGACAAGAACTTTTTGAGATCTCTCAGAAAGATATGAAGTGAACCATAACAAGACAGTTTTGTTCAGGCCGATTTCAGTGTGAAGACGCTGCAAGAGAAGGATGTGATCCATGGTATCAAAAGCAGCGCTCAAGTCTAGCAGAACAAGAATGGCATTGTCACCGAGATCAAGAAAAGAAAGGAGGTCATTTAATATGCGGAGAAGTGCAGTTTCAGTACTATGTCCACATTTGTACGCTGACTAAAACTTCACTTCGAGATTGTGTGAGATAAGATGTGCTGTCAACTGATCCACAACGGCTCTCTCTATAAGTTTTGAAAGAAATGGCAAGTTCGAAACTGGACGGTAATTATTTAGGATCTCAGGGTCTAAACCAGGCTTTTTGAGTAGTGGTTTGACAATAGCTTGCTTAAGAGGTTTGGGTACGGTTCCCGACTGAAGGCTGAGATTTATGATTTCCTGAATTACAGGAAGCAGAATGTCCGAAAATTCTAGAAGGAGTGTTGTCGGAATTGGATCTACAGCTGCAGTGGTTGGTTTGGACTTATACAACAGTTTCTGGATGGTTTCAAGTGAGATGGAGTCAAAATCAGACATTGCATCAGGACCACAAGCAGAGGATGCAGCAGTTAGATTGTGATGAATTTGTGGGAAAGTCTGCATGATTTTCTGAATCTTGTCAAAAAAGAACTGAGAGAATGCGTTTGCAGCTTCTTCAGAAGGTAGATCAGGAAAAGTGGTCGACTTATCAGTATTATTTAAAACAGAATTTAATACTTGAAACATTTTCCTTGGGTCAGATGATGCGTTACCGAGCTGGTTGTGAAAATGAGCTGCTTTAGCGTTTTTGATTTCTTGAGTAAGCGCATTCCTTGTCTGTTTATAGATATCTCTATGAATCACTAGTCCTGTTTTGCGCATCTTTCGTTCAGCCCTACGTTTAGCCTGCTTAAAATGGAAAGGATTCCATTTACCAAGAGAGTCTGGAAGTGATCTGTAAGGTATAGTTTGAACCATGAAACTAAAGGGCCAGAAATATCAAAAAAGCTTTAACAAAAGATGTATGTGATGTGACAAATGCATGACAATCAAAACATATTTTCATTCCAAGTTAAAAAAAAAGTAGATCATACAATTTTTCACTACATCATCATCATCATGTGCCCTGCCGCATGGCGTTGGCGATCATGGCCCTCCATATTATCTATTCCTTGTTACCACAAGCACATCTTCCACCCTGTCTGTCCTCAATCATGCTGCAAATCCATCCAATACTTTCTCCCTGGGTCTACCTGGTGCTCTCTTTCCCACCAGCTTTCCTGTTGTGACCAAGTGCTCTAATTCCCCTTTCCTCATAAAATGGCCTAAAAATGTTACCTGTCTTTTCCTGATCTTTTTTTTATCAATGATCTTCCTGTGTCTGCCTCCATCAAAACTGTCTCGTTTGTTTTCACTACACATGAGACCATTGATTTTCAGGCCTAAGTATGCCCCGCCAAGCAAATAAAAAGATAAATAAAGTAAAACATCTAGCGAATCTGGTCCTGCAAACAAGAAAACCTACTTAAAGTTGGGTGACATTTTACTTCTACTAAAGTAAAATTATCTTCTTCCCGTCCTTTTCAATTTTTTTACATCTAATGTATCCATTTCATCTGTAAGAAAACGCATCCTTGCTTCCAGTCATAAGGAGGGGGACGTTCCAAGCTCAAGAGTCAAAGGTACGCACTGTGTGAGCGGAGGCAGAGAGAGGAGTGCGTTGAACGGGGGTACGTTTGTTGACACGGTTGTCCCACAGCACTATCTGTCCGGAGTATGTCCCTCCCAATACCAGGTTTGGGTGGAACTTGGCAAAACAGCTAGACATCACTGGGGACTGGAGAAAAAAAAGAGACATGTACATACAAATTGTATCTTTCTTAAAACTTTTAAAAATCATTATATTTTGTTCTACAAACAAACTAACATCAATAAACAATGCAGTGAAAGACGAGGATATATATTAAAAAACTTGTACATTACACACACACACACACACACACACACACACACACACACACACACACACACACACACACACAAATATCTATCTAATCTATATGTGCCACATCTTTGAGAAACCTACATTTTCCGAGAAACCCCCAAAACAACATTACAACTTAACAATTTTTTTATATTAACATACACCACAATATCAACATCATACATTTACAAAGTCTAGACTATACTGGTATCAGTCAACTGATGCATGTATACATTCTGATGCAGTTGTCTTTTGGTTGTTTTCCTTCCATCTTGTTTCTGTTTTTCATATAAATAAAAAATAAAATCCACACATTTAGGTAGCCCCCAAAATGAAACCACCAAGGGGATTTTTGTGAGCGCGAAGTTTGCAGGTGTTTAGAGCTTAATCAAGAGGGATTCGTTACACTCACACAATTCCAAATATGCTCCACCAGTTTGCCATCTGTTATTTGGCAGACTGCTTGAGCCAGCACAAGACCCTATTCCCCAACAAGGTCTTATGTCATGTTATGTTATTGTTGTTTAAAGCCCAGCCAACTGCGTAGAGCCATATCAGGGCTATAACCACTTCAAAACTTACAAAACTTCAACGGAGAAAAAAAAAAGAAAAGAAAATATGAAGTACACATATCAATGCATTTGCGCATATAATCCAAGGACATGCCCCTGGCGTTGACCACTCCGTCCAACCCATCGCACAGGTGATTAAAAAAAATGCCCCAGACCACAAATATAAGCATACCTAAGGACACCAAAACATACATAAAAACAGGCTTAAATCACCTAAAACCGCTTCCGCATATCTCCACTTCCCCAGAGCCAAAAATGCACCCAACACATGTACCCAATTATCAATCTAAGAAAAAGCATGCAAGACCCCATTGAACACAATATAGGCGAATGGACCATCAAGGCAGAAAATGATAAGTAGAAATGACAGAAAGCAAACGAACAAAGCAGAAACAAAGAGAATGACAGAAAAGATGAAACCTCTAGCACAGACCTTCCAGAAGGTAGGGATACTACTTATACTGAAGGAGGCCCTGACATCCCTACAGGGGGTGGGTGGTGGGTGGTAGCATATGTTAGACAAGGTAACTGCACATGAGGCTAAAAAAACCAAACCTGTGTAAGCCACCACTCACCTGGCAGTGGAAGACATATTCAGGTGTGTCCTTCTTGTACCGCATGTTCCAGATGAGAACCACACCATCAGGTACATTGGTGGCATCTTCATTGGCGCTATATGAAGCCAGCAGTAACTCTGGGTGCTGTACACACATACACACACACATTACAGAGTATTGATAATCACACTGTCAGGTACTATCTTACCAGATTCTATGGCACACTATCAGGTACTATCTTACCAGATGCTATGGCACACTGTCAGGTACTATCTTACCAGTGGCTATGGTGTAGTGTTAGCACAAGGGACTACTGACTGGAAGGTTGTGGGTTTGAATTTCCATCAGTCTCTCCAGAAATCAAAGTGGAATTTTCTGTTTCCGACCTGATCCTACCCAGAGCTGAGCACGCTATGGGCTCATTGGGAATTTGGGGGCCACACAGTGAAGTCTCGTCTACTTTAGGGATGCATCACTGTGGGTGTTGCTCAAATTGTCCAACCAACAGCGCAGGTGTCTGTATCTCTTGGGCCTGGTTGAGGTCAGGATATATTATAAGTGTACACCATTGCCCTGTCATGCAGTCTCAATCCTTGATGGAACTCCACAGCATTTCGGTTATCCTCCTAATCATCATCATCATATTGTAAAAACTGAGCCAGCTTCTCTGGCCATAATGGGGGTGGGGAGTAGTTGGGGTGGGTGGGAAGAAAAACATTGGTGACATATTCAGTTGGTGATGTGTGATAATAGTTCTGCGCTAGTTCTGGAAACTGCATAGTTCATCTGAGTGCCACACACAGTACAAAGGTAAACACTGTCCCACTGCCTTGAGGTCTAAGGGTATGATGTGGAAGAGACTTCAACTTTTCTCAGGACCAAATGGTGGTTCTGATTTCATTTTCTTTACTGCTTTACCTTCCCCAACCCTAAACAAGGACTGGTAATCATTCACAGCTGGCTGAATTGGAGGCCACACACAAAAGATTTTCTTGATAAGCAAATTCACATCTATACAAATACATGTAGTCAAATTGAAAGGCAAAAGTGCTAAGGCCAATTACACAGGCGCTTGCATGAGTTGACATACCTGTGAGGACCAATCCAGACTGGTGATGATGCGATGTTTGGACCACTTGTCATCAAAGAAATCTCGATTCAGCTTCAGTCTTTCACCTGCCATTGCCTCACTGTCACACACACAGACACACATATGTATATATACACATATAAATTTAATCCTATGTAATCATAATTACAAACCTGATGACCGTAATACACTTGGCACAAAACAAAACAAAAACAAAAAAACAAAAAAAATCATATTCAGTGTCTGTTTCTTCAGAGCTGTCTTTTAAGTCTACTTACTTTGTGATTATGAAACCTCACATGTTTTTCATCTCCCTGTCTATATGTATTGCATATAAGTAGAATGTCTGTACAAGACTCTATTGAACAAAATGTGCTGGCAGAATTTCTCAGCCACTCATGGATGGATTTCCACGAAACTGGATTCATATATCTATTTTCATGACTGGTCCTGAATCTGACTCCTATGTCCATTTCAAAGAGTAGTAATACATGAAAATATGATTATGTATTCATATAGCAGTCATGAATGCACTAATATGGATTGGGGTAGTACAATATTTGAACTAGGGCGGTCCAAATGTGAACATCATTTTTACTTTACTATGTGTTGGCTCTCTGAAAGCTGACTGGTGAAAATGTGTACTGTCAAACAAACATTTTAATTCAGTGACAGAAGCAAATAACAACAGCAAAACAAAACAACAAAGAAAGTGAAACCTGAAAAGCTAACAAACAGTAAACACCAACAAAAAGTTAAAAGAAAACAAAACAACAAAGAAATTGAAAACAGAAAAGCCAACAAAGACTGAAGAAAACAAACAAAAACAACAAAGAAAGCTAAGATAGAAGAGCTAACAAAGAGAAAGAGTAAAGAAGATCTGATTCAAATATTAAATGAAGACCACACCTTCAAACCCCAATACCTGTTCACTTTGGATGTGACCTCTCTGTACACCAGCATACCCCACTCCGACGGGTTAAAAGCTCTCCAACATTTTCTGGACAAACGACGTGACCAAACATTGTCCACTTCAACCCTTGTCCGACTTGCCGAACTGGTTCTCACCATGAACACATTTTCGTTCGGAGATGAGACGTTCTGGCAAGTTAGCGGAGTCGCCATGGGTACTAAGATGGGCCCCAGCTATGCCTGCTTATTCATGGGATATTTGGAGGAACATATCCTACAACAATACAAGAAACCCAAACCTGAATTATAACAAAAGATACATAGACGATTGCATTGGCATGACATCCCTCGATCATGACCAACTTTTACAATTCATCCACTACGTTCAAACGTTTCACCCATCCATCAAGTTCACATATGAAATTTCAAACACATCCATAAGCTTCCTGGATATCGAAGTTTCCCTTCAATCTGAACAACTAGTCACTACAGTCCACTACAAACCTACAGATTCACATTCCTACCTGCACTACCAATCATCTCACACTTCCAACACCAGAAACAGCATTCCCTACTCGCAGTTCTTGAGACTACGACGCCTCTGCTCAGACGAAGACAATTTTCAGGACAAAGCAGTTGAAATGACTAGATTTTTCCTGCGCAGACATTACCCACCCGAGGTCATCAATGAAGCCCGGAAAAAAGTCAGCTCTGTCTCTCAGCCAAATGCCCTCCATTCAAAGCCCAAAGCTGTCACAGAGGATCGGCCAGTCCTCAGTCTAGTTTACCACCCGTCCGTGCACCTCATAAAAAGGATCATCTTGTCCAACTGGAACATTTTGCGATCCAGTCCCACTACAGGTGAAACCTTTGACAAGCGCCCTTTGCTCGTCTACAAGAGAGACACCAATCTCCGCGACTTGCTGGTGCATTCCAATCTCAGCAAACCAGTCAGCCAACCTCCAGGAACCTCTCCATGCAACAAACCTAAATGCAAGACTTGTCCTTTCTTGTGCTCAGCCACCACAGTCAAAGGCCCCAAATCTCATATGAGAATTACAAAACATTTCAACTGTCAAACTTATAACATTGTCTACTTGATCAGCTGCTCTAAATGTTCCCAATTGTATATTGGTGAAACTGGACGCACTCTTGACACACGTTTCAAAGAACACTTGGCTGATATCCGCCACCAAAGGGATAAAACTATCCCCAATCACTTCAACCAATCAGACCACTCAATCAATGACATCCGAGTGAAAGGTCTGTGGCTTCTACACAATAACAGCACCATAGACAGGAAAGACAGAGAATCCCACCTCATAAATAAACTTGGAACACGCAAACCACATGGTCTTAACGACAAACCATGAGTAACAAAATTCAGACATGCCGTTTCATGTCTCTTCCTGTTCCCACGCCTACCAGATTCTTGGCACCGGGCACAATCTACTCCCTTATCTCTTGGCTCTTGCCCTGTGCCTTCTTCAGAACAGGGCTATACCGATATAGCATGGCCACTTCTCAAAATTGCAGAACTTATCTCACTTCCCTTTTGACATCACAGTTGCCTCCCCTCTCCCCTTTTCTTACTACTGCTCATGATGACATGGGCATTCCATCTCTTACCCACTGGACGAGGCGGCAGGGAAGTTTTTAGTCCCGTTTTTATTATCCATTGTTTGGTGTCTGTGATTTGTCTGTGACCGTGCGTTCGCGCTTGACAAAGGCTAGTTGGCCGAAAATTTGCGCTTGTTTTGTTTTGTGTTGTCTTGTTGGAGATGCGCTTACATTGATTTTCTTGTTCTTCTGGTTTGTGTTTGCTTGGGCGCAGGCAGTCACTCTTGTTTTGGATCTTGTAATATACCCCAAGACTGCGTTTTATCTGTATAAGTGTCTTGTACTAAGTCTTTTATTTACTACATTTTAAAATTGTTTTAGCCTTTTTTTATCCTCTTGCTTTTATCTCAGATTCTTACAGAATGTCACATTTTCCAACCTACTTACATTCCCGTCTTCTGTCTGGTTTCCGATCTCTTCCTCCTCCGCTTTTTTCACTCGCTGTATCCTATTCTAAAATCTGTTTCACCAAAACAAAAACAAACAGTCATTTATACTTTCTGCGTTGTTGCTTACGCAGAAACTTCATCCCGAAAGGGTTTCAACTCAAACACACTCCTTCCGACAGTGAAAATAAAAAACTTTTGCAGGCCACTAAAAATATCCTTCTTAAAGCAAGCAAACAGATCATGAAAACCCACATAGTACACTTAGAACGCAAACTGTCCATCACCGACAAATCTCAGAAATACTTCAGTTCTGTAATCAGCAGAACACTAAACCCAACTCTCAGTCTCTTCATTAAAACCACCGTCATCAATTTCAATGCGTCACTACAAAAACACATGCAAACAATAAAAGACAAAAAATTGACCAACTTGAACAAGACTACAAACCCGTCTGCACCGTTCTTGACACCTATCAGCAACCCAGCCCCCTCTCCACCTTCCTCTAGCTCTGCACGTCACCCCCTTGTACATTGCATTCCTTCAAACTTACCACTCTCTGAGGCGGAAGTGTCAGCCCTTTCAAAGGGCCTCAAATTTGTCCCTTTAAAACCATCCGCCAGTAAATACCAAACTATCAATAGCTGCCAACGATTTTTTAGATCCCTACGTTGGATGGCAGTACTGGGACATCCTCCCAAACAAAAATTGAATCCTGATGCTGACTTATTCACAAAACTTTTCCATAAGCCTTCTCATCGGGAACCTCCCCGCAACACCTTTCCCGAAGTTGAACATTACATCAACAAATGCCACCAAGAAATAGACTGTCTCAACATGCGACCCAAGAAACATTCCAACATCTCCAAAGAAGAAAGGGACGCACTACACTCCCTCAAAAACAGAGACGACATTGTCATCAAACCAGCAGACAAGGGGGGTGCAATTGTAGTCTGGGACAGACATCTGTATATCAAGGAAGCCCAGAAACAACTCCACCATCACGCCTTCTACAAAAAGTTGGACCAACCTGCCCACATGACCAATCATGCCAAGATATCCAAACTTATCAACAATCTCATAACCTCTAAGCAGCTGCCCCCCACTGCCAGACTACTCATCAAACAACTTCCAGTCCAATCACTTTTTTATTTACTTCCCAAAATACATAAAGCCAACAATCCTGGCCGTCCTATCGTGTCAGCTTGCAACTGCCCCACTGAAAACATTTCTCAGTTTCTTGACCACATTTTGCAACCTATAGTCCAGGCTTTGCCTACCTTCATCAAAGACACTAACCATACATTGGATCTGATTCAAATATTAAATGAAGACCACACCTTCAAACCCCAATACCTGTTCACTTTGGATGTGACCTCTCTGTACACCAGCATACCCCACTCCGACGGGTTAAAAGCTCTCCAACATTTTCTGGACAAACGACGTGACCAAACATTGTCCACTTCAACCCTTGTCCGACTTGCCGAACTGGTTCTCACCATGAACACATTTTCGTTCGGAGATGAGACGTTCTGGCAAGTTAGCGGAGTCGCCATGGGTACTAAGATGGGCCCCAGCTATGCCTGCTTATTCATGGGATATTTGGAGGAACATATCC
Organism: Monoplex corrugatus; assembly: GCA_030674185.1. NCBI lineage: Eukaryota > Metazoa > Mollusca > Gastropoda > Littorinimorpha > Ranellidae > Monoplex > Monoplex corrugatus. The sequence continues at coordinate 35,238,323 of JAPXFY010000030.1, forward strand.
TACAACAATACAAGAAACCCAAACCTGAATTATACAAAAGATACATAGACGATTGCATTGGCATGACATCCCTCGATCATGACCAACTTTTACAATTCATCCACTACGTTCAAACGTTTCACCCATCCATCAAGTTCACATATGAAATTTCAAACACATCCATAAGCTTCCTGGATATCGAAGTTTCCCTTCAATCTGAACAACTAGTCACTACAGTCCACTACAAACCTACAGATTCACATTCCTACCTGGACTACCAATCATCTCACACTTCCAACACCAGAAACAGCATTCCCTACTCGCAGTTCTTGAGACTACGACGCCTCTGCTCAGACGAAGACAATTTTCAGGACAAAGCAGTTGAAATGACTAGATTTTTCCTGCGCAGACATTACCCACCCGAGGTCATCAATGAAGCCCGGAAAAAAGTCAGCTCTGTCTCTCAGCCAAATGCCCTCCATTCAAAGCCCAAAGCTGTCACAGAGGATCGGCCAGTCCTCAGTCTAGTTTACCACCCGTCCGTGCACCTCATAAAAAGGATCATCTTGTCCAACTGGAACATTTTGCGATCCAGTCCCACTACAGGTGAAACCTTTGACAAGCGCCCTTTGCTCGTCTACAAGAGAGACACCAATCTCCGCGACTTGCTGGTGCATTCCAATCTCAGCAAACCAGTCAGCCAACCTCCAGGAACCTCTCCATGCAACAAACCTAAATGCAAGACTTGTCCTTTCTTGTGCTCAGCCACCACAGTCAAAGGCCCCAAATCTCATATGAGAATTACAAAACATTTCAACTGTCAAACTTATAACATTGTCTACTTGATCAGCTGCTCTAAATGTTCCCAATTGTATATTGGTGAAACTGGACGCACTCTTGACACACGTTTCAAAGAACACTTGGCTGATATCCGCCACCAAAGGGATAAAACTATCCCCAATCACTTCAACCAATCAGACCACTCAATCAATGACATCCGAGTGAAAGGTCTGTGGCTTCTACACAATAACAGCACCATAGACAGGAAAGACAGAGAATCCCACCTCATAAATAAACTTGGAACACGCAAACCACATGGTCTTAACGACAAACCATGAGTAACAAAATTCAGACATGCCGTTTCATGTCTCTTCCTGTTCCCACGCCTACCAGATTCTTGGCACCGGGCACAATCTACTCCCTTATCTCTTGGCTCTTGCCCTGTGCCTTCTTCAGAACAGGGCTATACCGATATAGCATGGCCACTTCTCAAAATTGCAGAACTTATCTCACTTCCCTTTTGACATCACAGTTGCCTCCCCTCTCCCCTTTTCTTACTACTGCTCATGATGACATGGGCATTCCATCTCTTACCCACTGGACGAGGCGGCAGGGAAGTTTTTAGTCCCGTTTTTATTATCCATTGTTTGGTGTCTGTGATTTGTCTGTGACCGTGCGTTCGCGCTTGACAAAGGCTAGTTGGCCGAAAATTTGCGCTTGTTTTGTTTTGTGTTGTCTTGTTGGAGATGCGCTTACATTGATTTTCTTGTTCTTCTGGTTTGTGTTTGCTTGGGCGCAGGCAGTCACTCTTGTTTTGGATCCAACAATAAAGAAAGCAAAAACAGAGAAGCCAAAACAACAACAACAACAAAAAGGTAAAGAAAGCAAAACAAAACAAAACAAAACATAGCAAATTAGAAAAATCAACTGAAAGTAAAGAAAATCAAACAACAAAGAAAGCTAAAACAGAAAAGTAACCAAAGAATGAAAGAGTCAACAACAAAACAAAGAAAAACAACAACAACAGAAAAGTAACCAAGAGTAAAAGAACAGAGAAATAATCAAAAGAGTAACAGAGATATACCCAAATAAGTATAAGTGATATCATCAAGAGTAAGTAAAAGAGAAGTACCCAAAACTATTTACGAGACGAACAACAAACACGAACAACAACAATAAACAGTAACCAAGAGTAAGAAACAGAAGTAACCTGGAGTTTGTAACAGAGAAGTAACCAAGAGGAAGTAAAAGAGAAGTAACCAACATCAAAGTAACCAAATGTTACACAGAGGAAACCAGGAATATGCAACTCGGTATGAGAAAAGTGATCAACAGTAACAAGGATGTAAACAAGAGTAAGTCAGAAAACAAACAAACCAACCAACAAACAAAAAACCGAACACAATAACAAAGACAAAACACAGAAGCTAAGAAAAGTAAAAAACACAACATCAAAGACAAAGACAAAACAAAGAAGCCAACATAAGTACACAACACAATTCCCAAGACAAAACACAGAAGCCAAAAACAGAGAGAACAATGACTGACTCGTCTTTGCCTGTGCCATCCTTGCCAGCATAGTCGATGAAGATGTCAACGTCCTCAGCCAGTGCTCTCTCCATGATGCGGGACGATGTCTCAAAAAACTTCTGGAAGTTCTCCGACATCATGATTTGCTTCTTCTCCTCTTCACTCAGTTCTGGCAGAGCTGTACATCAAATATGAATGAATAAATAAAAACAAATACTCTGCTACACTGTACATCAAATATGAATGAATAAATAAACAAATACTCTGCTACACTGTACACCAAAAATGAATGAATAAATAAACAAATACTCTGCTACCAACAAACAAGATGGTCAAGCCAGTTTAACACGACTCCCTTTACATATAAAAATCGTTACATAAAAATTCATATTTTGTACTTTTCCAGGTCGCTGTTGCCATGAAAAAGTTTGAATTAAACTGGATGAACAAAACAAAGAAAATAGATTTTCAATATTGTCAAACTTTCCTGAGAAAGTGCTGTTCAGTATCTTCCTCAAAGACAGCTGATTTTAGACACGTTTTGGGTCTGTGTGATATTGACCTTGACACCTATCCTTCAGAACATAAGCTTTTCACAACTCCTCACGGATTCACACATTCGACCGAAATTTGATACAGGTCCACAAAGAAAATCCTGCTAACAAATTCTAGTAACTCACACACATACACACACAAAAACAAACACACACAGGCGTGCGCACGCACACACACACACACACATGCACGGATGTGCGCAACGCCCACTCACACACACACAGACACACACACACATGCACACACACACACCCTCTCTCTCCTAGGTCATACTAAATAATACACCTTTTTTTTTAAAAAGAAAAAAAAAGAAAAGGCTCTTTAAAAAAAAAAAAAGGCAAATGTACTCCCATATCCTAAGCAGGGTTATCAAGGAGTGAGGTGGTTTAGACCTCACTCTTCTCAAGTCAGCTGTTCAATGGTTGGCTCCATTCCTGTCCCCACTGTTTTACCTTACCGCCTATTCAAAGGTGAGTGGATGGATGGCTATTCGCTTAAATTTCCCTGACTAGAGTTGAACACAGGCACTAACACTGGCAGGCAGGAGGAGCTCTGTCTCTATGCCCACACAATGTAAGCATTTATCTCTTTTTCTTCAGTGTGTGTGTGTGTGTGTGTGTGAGGGGGGTGGAGAGCACATGTGTGTGTGTGTGTGTGTGTGTGTGTGTGTGTGTGTGTGTGTGTGTGTGTGTGTGGTGCGGTGCGTGCCTGTGCGTGCGTGCGTGGTGCGTGCGTGCGTGGTGCGTGTGTGGTTATTTAATTTTGTGAAGAGAAAGAAGAAAAGATAATATGAACAATTCACTTATGCTCCTCCCCCCCTCCCCCATCTTCTAGGATGGAATCTCCCTTTTCGCACATCCAACCATACACACAAGCAAGCAATCTCATACTTCCAGAAAAACACCCATACACACACCCACAAGTACACACACCCACACCCACCCACCCACTCACACACACACATACATTCGTACATACACATACACACATGTATATGCACATACATACACACATGTTAAAAAAAAAGAAACAATAACATGCACAGTTCATTTACATTTCTTCTCCCACGCTCCCTCTCTCTCTATCCAAACCCTCCCACCCACACATACACACACACACACAAACAGAGGCATTAACAATAATGTTTAATTCACCAATTCAAAAGAGAAGAGTTATTAACAACAATGGCATTTTATCACTAAGTTTCTTTTCTCCTGTCTGTGAGGGAACTCCCCCCACCCACCCACAAATATAAAAAACAAAAAAACAAAAAAGAAGAATTAATTCACTTACGTTTCTTTTCCTCTTTCTCCTGCTCCTCCTGTGTCGTTGCTGGGGCAACCATCTCCACCTGTGGCATTTTGTGGCTATGACCATGACCCCTGAAGTGTGCCCCTGACCCCTCCAGCTCCATGAAGTCAAGGTCATTGTCATCATCTGGGGGAGGGACAACAACATCACACATGGTTATGTTGTGTTGTGGCATCATCACAAAACATGAACTTCAGTGTTACAGTACCATTGTAACTTCCACTGTTAGTGTTTGATTATTTGAGTGACAAGCCATCCCAATAAATATGCTAAAATGTGACATCATCATACAGTACAGGATTAAACAGTGTTAGGTGACATCATCACTTTGAATTTTGTGACATCATAAACTACAATGTTGGATTATTTTTGAGTGTTGTGACATCATCACAGCTTGAAGAAATGTGAAATCATCATTGCTAATGTTGTGACATCATGACTGGCTGATTGTTGTGACATCACTGTATGAACCTTGTGACATCATCTTTGCTTGAGTACTGTGTGATATTATCACTGAGTTTGTTTACATGTCCAGAGATAATCACACAGAGTGTTGACATTATCACTAAATGTACCGCTTATCACTGATAAGCGTAGTGACATCATTCTTTAAATGTTCTGACATAAAAAGACTTATACAATTTAAGATTGGATGCCATGATCTCATTATTGAAATCATGAACAATGTTAATCCTTTGACTCCTGCACCCTGTTTATCAGCATCCTGCATTGTCAGTCATGTTCGTGAAGCAAAAACTTAACTCTTTGAAAGTTAGTGGACATGGTGAGGGAGCCAAAGGGTTAAGTTTTTGCAGTTGGTGGATAGGGTGCGGGAGTCAAAGAATTAAAATGAGAGCTCTGACATCATCAAGAATAGTGTTGGTATGGTAGTCTGACCCACAATCGTCTCAGAGCACCAACATCATCATACTAAACAACAGTGGAAGACTGATAGTTACAGTATGACAGATTGAAGTAATGTCTCCGTCCACTGTTATTGTTGTCATTTTAACCCTTTGACTCCCACACCCTGTCCACCAGCATCCTGCATTGTCGACCATACCAGCAAAGCAAAAACCTGACCCTTTGATTCCCTCTCCCTATCCGCCAGCTTCCTGCAGGAAGCTGGTGGGTAGGGTGAAGGAATCAAAGGGTTAAGTTTTTGCAGTTGGTGGACAGGGTGTGGGAGTCAAAGGGTTAAGCCCAGCTGACAGTGCAGAGCCATATCAGTGTTATAATCATCTCAAGAAGAACACCATATCTCAATGGAGGAAAAAAAGAAAGGAAAAGAAAATCTGGGTACTCATATCAATGCATTCACACACATAATCTAAGAATATGCCACCTGGCATTGACCACTGGGTCCAATTTAACACCAGGGGATTAAAAAAAAAAAAACCCATCCTGAATACAAATGTAAAACATAACCAAGGACACTAAAACACATATATAAAATTGGGCCTGCACATCACATTTCATAAGAGCCAAAAATGCACTTAATATATGTACCCAGTTATCAAATCCTGTACCCAGTTATCAAATCCTAAGAGAAATACATAAGGCTTTATGAAACACATACAGGTGAATGGACCAGCAAGACAGAAGATGATAGGAAGAAATGACAGAAGGCAAAAGAGAAGGGAGAAACAAATAGGATGACAGAAAAGGGGACACTTGTAGCACAGAATTCCAGAAGGTGGGGATAATGTATACACTGAAGAGTTCCTGGCATCCCCACAGGGGTTCTCAGTGCACCGACTTCATCATAATAAACAACAGTGGCAGACTGACATATCTAGTATCACACACCCCTTCTAAGTCCCCATGTTTTTATTCCCCATCCCACCCCCACCCCCAGCTTTCACACACAAGTAAAGACACACAGATGCACACATGACGCACACAAAATGTGAACTTATCACAATAAAGAAAAAGAAATATAAGGGTGGCATAGCAAACAGTATATGCAAAAGCACAACATGCACATGCGACACAGTTCAGCAGCATTATGTATTCAGACTAAAAAACAAGAACAAAATTCAGAAAGAGACAGAGCAATGGACAGATACATGGAGTGTGAGAAAAAAGAGAAGCAGAACACCAAACACTGTTCAATGTATTAACAAGTGTGAAAATATCTCCACATCAATGTTAGTACAGTACATGTACAAGCCAGTCAGCAGTCAGTCAATCAATCAGTCAGCAGTCAATTAAAAAGACAGCAGCCAGTCAGCAGTCAATTCAAAATAGACTGTCGGCAGTCAATTAGGCACAGACAGCAGTAAATCAGTCAGCAGTCAATTAGAAATAGACAGCAGTCAGTCAGCAGTCAATTAGAAATAGACAGCAGTCAATTAAAAATATAAGTCACAGTCAATTAGAAATAGACAGCAGTCAATAGATCAATTAGAACATAGCAGTCAATCAATCAATTAGAAATAGCATCAGTCAACAGCGTCAATTAGAAATAGATGGCAGTCAATCAGTCAGCAGTCAATTAGAAATAGAATGCAGTCAGACAGTCAGCAGTCAATGCAAGACAGCAGTCAGACAGTCAGCAGTCAATCAGAACATGACAGCAGTCAGCATCAATCAAATTGACAGCAGCAAGATACCATCTGTGAAATTTGGAAGAAGTGGGAAATCCTTGACTTTCTTGACCAAGTTCTGAATAAAAGGTTTCGAAAACAAGGAAGGGGTGAAATCCTTTTTATGAACAACAAGATCAAAATAATCAAGCGGGTTTTCAAGGGTCCACATAAGAGAGTTACCAAGAAAATCTCAGAAATCAGAGACAACTCCAACATCCATGTCAGTTTCTTGGCGAGTGAAACAAGATGCGGATTTCAAGAGAAGACATGGAACTGGGATTTTCTTTATATTCATTATTATATTTATTAACAAACTGGAAACTGAAGGTAGGTACAGTCATAAGTGTGGCTATAACATTCAGAATACACTGACACGGCTGCATTTTCCCAGCCATTCTGCCACCCTTTAGCTGCGAGCCGACGTCGCCTGCATGTGCTATTTTTACCCAGGCAGGGTCGACCAAAGTCCGTCAGTGTAGCGCGTCTTTGTGCTTCCGCACTAGTGATAAAGGACGGGTGAAAAGGGTGTGGGGAGTGGAAGGGAAGGGGCGTACTATTAATAGCCGGCAGAAAGTGGCCAACTAAAGTATCTCGGATTTGTGCGCCGTGCTGAGTTTTTTGACAGTTTGAGCTTTTTGACAAGTGCCATCCTACGGTGAAAACTCACAGTTATGAGATAATGTTTGCCTTTACTTGCGAGATCTCCACTATCTATCTGTTAACAACTACTACACAATTATGGGACAAAGTTTACCTTAAGGGATGTGGTCTCCAACTTACTGTAAACAACCTTACAGTTCTGTGACAACGTTTACCTTTAGTACTTTGGTCTCTACTGTCTTACTGTCCACAACAGACTTACAGTTATGGGATACTGTTTAATTCAATGGCAAGGTCCATGTCATTTTGATGGTCAACAACAACTTGACAGTTCCCAGATAATGTTAACAGTTAGTGGTGAGGTCTTTATTGTTTATTTCAATAATCTTACAGTTATGGGACAGGGTTTACACCTGTATGACTGAGGTGTCCGCTCTTTTCCTGGTCAACAATCTTATGGTTATGAGACAGTGTTTATCTTAACCCTTTGACTCCCACATCCTGACAACCAGCATTCAGCATTGTCAAGTATGCTAGCAAAGCAAAATTTTAACCCTTTGATTCCTTCACCCTGTCCACCAGCTTCCTGCAGGAAGCTGGGTGGATAGGGTGCAGGAGTCAAAGGGTTAAGTGGTGAGGTCTCCTATCTTACTGTCAACAACATTACAGTTACAGTACAATGTTTGCAGTCATAAAACAATGTACTACCTATTGTGTCCAAGTCTGTACTATCCCACTGACAACATCTGTTCACCTACGCAATCACTTTGACTTCAAGCCACTCTCTCTGCTTACTTCAACAAATAACACCAATACAGGAATAAAAGCAAAAACACCAACAACAAACTAAACCTGACACAACTTGGTCAGCTTTGTGCAAGAACAATAAACACTGGTATCATTCACTCTGATAAGAAAAAACAAAAAAACAAACAATGTATACCATATTTGCTTTGAACACACACACGCACACACACACACACACCACTCTCTCTCTCTCACATGTACGCACTACGCACGTACACACGCGCGCACACACACACACACTCACACAAGTACAAGCACATGGCGCATACACACACACAAAACAATAAACACTAGTATCACATTCACTTTAATAACTTCAACAATACTGAAACATATCAACCAACAAACAATCAACACCCACAGACAATTTACTCCAACATCTATGACAATATTCAGCACTAAGTAACAAACCCAAACAAAAACGCTGATACCATATTAACTCTAATAATCCCCAATATCAAACATCAAACAACACCAACAACCAATAAACATTCACATTATATTTGCTCTAATATCCAAACAGTATTAAGTACTGAAAAACAATCAACAGGGGATAGTGCTTGTTCTAATGTCAACAATATTAAACACTAAAAAACCAACAAAAACATGGATACCATATTTGCTCTAATTATAAAACTAAACACTAAGTCACACACACACACACACACACACACACACACACACACACACACACACACACACACACACACACACACAGAAACAAACAATAAACACTGGTACCACATCTGCCCTACCGACCACAACACTAATAAGTCAGCTGTCCAACACAAACTGTAAACGGACACTAGCTTGCAAAACACAGCTGAAAACAGGACAACAGAGTTACGAGTTCCTCAAGCAGGCTGAACTTAGAATTCATTAGTTTTGTCACAAGAACCCTATTTACGACAAGGCTAACTAGTATAAGTGGATTAACTTTATACAGCTTACAAACTGTTCACTACACCAGTGTAGTTTAGTCTATACCAATATTCCTAAAACGAACACTGTACGTTATTGTTGTTTAAAGCCCAGCCAACTGCGTACAGCCATGTCTGGGCTATAACGCTTCAAAACATACAAAACTTCAAAAGGAAAAAAAGGAAAAAGGAAAAGAAATTAAGTACACGTAGCAATACATTCGTGCACATAATCTAAGGACATGCCAATGGCGTTGATCATCCTGTCCAATTTATCGCACAGGGGATTTAAAAAACATACTTGAATAAACATTTAAGCATACCAGAGGACATCAAAACATATATAAAAACGGGCATAAATCACCTAAAACTGCTTTCGCATATCTTACCTCCCCAGAGCCAAAAATGTATTTAATACATGTACAAAAAATACCTAACTTTATTGAACACATACTGGTGAATGGACCAGCAAGGCATGAAATGATAGGAAGAAATGACAGAAAGCAAAGGAGGAAGAAAGAAACAAAGAGAGTGACAGAAAAGAGGAAATTTCTAACACAGAATTTCCAGGTGGGAATACTATTTATACTGAAAAAGCCCCCCGCATCCCACGGGGGAAAAAGGGAACACCAGCAAATAATCAGGTATACTGGTACCATGATTTGTGCTGACACACAGTTAAAGAATTAAGGAATTTAATGTGTAAGCTCTAGACACTTAGCCCTTATTCAAAACAACATCTCTTGTTGGCTTGAGTTTGAATGCAGTTTGCCTTGAAGATGCTTTTGTCAATTTAGCAATCACACCTTTTGTAAGGACGGGACAGCACATAAAACCTGGTAAGACGCTCACTACAGAAAGTCAGTGCAAAAAAGATCAAGCATTGCTGCCAATTAAATGGATGACTGAGGTTCAAAATACTAATCGTGCCTCATCTTCCATAAAAATATAAGCAAGGCTTGATAGTGGGCCTGAATGGACAACACATGCAAGATGGTGAGACACAACCAGAAAGATGAAAAGATGGGATCAGAAAGTGGAAGACACAAGACAGAAAGATGGAACAGACAGACCAGAGGATGGAACAGACACGATCAGAAAAATGATGAGACAGGACAAGAGAGTCGGGACCAGACAGATGGAAGAGACAGACCAGACAGATGAGAGACAGACAGACAGATGAGAGACAGGACCAACGATGGGAAAAGACAGGACCAAAGATGGAAGAGACAGGACCAGAAGATGAAGAGTCAGGACCAGACAGATGGAAGAGACAGGACCACAAAGATGGAAGAGACAGGACCAAAAGATGAAAGATCAGGACCAGACAGATGGAAGAGACAGGACCACAAGATGGAAGAGACAGGACCAGCAAGATGGAAGAGACAGGACAGACAGATGGAAGAGACAGACAACAGATGGAAGAGACAGGACACAAAGATGGAAGAGACAGGACCAGAAAGAAAACAAGGAGCAATGACAGGATCATCGAGATGGAAAAGACAGTTCAAGAAGGATCACGAGTGACACAATAGGACAGAAACAGGTAATGGCCAAGTGAACACAAAATACACATACATTTAGTAGCCAGAAACGGGAAAACAACAGCTTTACCTTCATCATCTGATTAAGACAGAACACCAACACAAGAAGTCCACAGGCCAAAAAAGACCACAAGACACATTAACACATTTCTGACCATGCAATGTCTACTGAGTTTGCTGCCCCTGACAGTCTAATTCTGACGAGCAGTCTAATCATTAGGCTGAGTCACATAAAATCCTCTTACATGCTTGTTTCTGTAATAGATCTGCTTTAACCCTTTGACTTCCGCACCCTGTCCACTAGCATCCTGCATTGTTAATCAAGTAAGCAAAACAAAAAGTTAACCCTTTGATTCCTTCACCCTATCCAGCAGCTTCCCGCATGAAGCTGGTGGACAGGATGAGGAAATCAAAGGGTCAAGTTTTTGATGTTGGTGGATAGGGTGCGGGAGTCAAAGGGTTAAAATTTGTGAAAATACGTAAAAATACCTGCTTCTCATGGAATTATCTATTGCAAAACAAAATGATATTGGAATAGTCAATTCGACCATATCTATGTACAGGCCCCTATTGGCACTATGAACATTCGGATTCTTGTTAACAGTGAATCAGCATCACCATCACTGACTTTGACACATCACTTTCACTACTTCTGATATTTTCGTTATAACTGTCACCAAAATGACTGTCAGAATCATCGTTCAAAATCTTCCTTGTCTGCAACATTAGCTTTATTCCTGAAGATTTCAATGAGCACTTCTCAAGCTCTGCAAAAACTTCACTTTGTTGTGATTTCAAAGAAAGAAAACAGTAACATTTACGGGAAGTTCAGGGAGTTCTTTCTCCCTAAATGTCTCAAGCGCTTAAGTCCTACCTTCTTCTGCTGACCCCGCAAACCATAAGTGGAAGTCACAAATGGCAATTTGTCAATCGCAGGCCACAGGTGCAGTTCTGTGCGGCCAGCAAACTGATGACTGTGGTCACAAACTACGTTAACTTAACAATAGCTTTATCTTCATCAACTGGTCAGAATGAACAGAACACAGACATTCACTGCATCAAACTGACCACACAACACACTAATTTGACAACAGTTTTACCTTCAGAATGAAACACACAAAAAAGACATTCAGCGCATCAAACAGAACACACTGACACAAGCTCTACCTTCATCGACAGGCCAGAATGAACAGAAAAAGCCATTCAGCGTGCTAAACAGAACACACTGAGACACAGCGGGGACAACACAAACAGCGTAAAAACACTACCAGTTTTACCTTCATCATCATAAAACTCATCATCCCACTCCAGGTCATGAAAGACAAACTTAGGAGCGTAGGCGCTAAATTTGGGAGAGCCTGAGCAGCAGTAGGAGAGAATCAAGTCAAGTTAAATTGGTACACCCGAGTATTGAGAACAGTCAAAATCAGGATCATGTCTCAGCAACCAAATCGGTCAGATCAGATTAACAGGTTACACCTGAGTATTGTCAAAAGTCAGGATTAGCCCTGTACCTTGTCCTAAGCAGTCAAATCAAGTTAAAGGGATAAACCCAAGTACTGTCATCAGTCACGATTAGCATAACACTTCAGCCTTCTAATCAGTCAAATCAAGTTAAAAGATTATACTTCAGTACTGTCATCAGTCACGATTAGCATAATACTTCAGCCTTCTAATCAGTCAAATCAAGTTAAAAGATTATACTTCAGTACTGTCATCAGTCACGATTAGCATAATACTTCAGCCTTCTAATCAGTCAAATCAAGTTAAAAGATTATACTTCAGTACTGTCATCAGTCACGATTAGCATAATACTTCAGCCTTCTAATCAGTCAAATCATGCTAAAAGGTTATACCTGAGTACTGTCATCAGTTAGGATTTGCATAATATCTCAATGTCCTCTTCAGTCAAATCAAATTACAAGGTTATACCCGAGTACTGTCATCAGTCATGATTAGCATGATACCTCAACGTCCTCATCAGTCAAGATATGTTAAATCAATATTCATGAGTGTGGTACACACACAGGTCATTATTGCAGCTTGTGAGAATCAAGTGATCTTTACTATTAAACCTCAATCTTTTAAACAGTCGTGTTCAGCATCTGAACATCTTTATCAGGGAAGGCAGGTTAAAACAGTATATTCCAATCATGATCGCAGTTTTGAGCATAAAATATACCCGAGTATTGTAAACAGTTAAGACGTGACATTGGAGAGATGAAGCTATGTTACCATATCATAACGACATAAATAGTATTGTAAACATTGTATAACTGTTTTGAGTGAAGATTTTAAAAACCAGGTCATGTTAAAATATAATAAACAGCCTAGTATACCTGTATAATGTCACAACATATCAATCTAAGTGCTGTAAACAGTCAACATATAAAATTATTGTTCCTATCGTCAACAGTCATCATAACAGTGTTGACAAATAAAACATGCAACTACCCTACACACAACTATGAGAGAGGAGAGAAATACATACAATATATGTATTTCTCTCCTCTCTCACAGTTGTGTGTAGGGTAGTTGCAGAGTATAAAGGTAGGCTTGGGCGCTCCTTTTTTGAGGAGTGTTCTGAGCTTACGGTTTTTGTGCTTTGTATCTGCTTCTATGCTAGCTGAATGGGTAGCGCTAACTGTGTTGGATTTGAGAGGTTCTATACAACATGGGAGATAATTCTCAAGAGTTATGTCCTTTGATTATATTAAACAAAACATGTTACACACAAAAAAAAAACAAATGCTGCAACATGGCATAGTTGAATTGTAAACCTGTCATCTAATATTCCCAAGCCAAATTCTAATAAAAACAAACAAACAAAACAGACAAGCCCAAGATTTACTTCACAAATGAAACCAACAAACCAATACAGCAAAGTTAAGAAACTGTAGGTCACTTCAATACAAACATGTCAAGCCAATAAACAATCTGTCACTTCAAGACAGATTTGACTAATGTAAATCAAGATGACATTCAATCTGTCACTTCAGTACCATCTATTAATTAAGCTAAGCTAACACTAGTAACAGTCTGTCACTTCAATGCTGATAAAAGTCAAGCTGTATGTCACTTCAACACTGATATTATGTCAAGCTAATGATCTATCACTTCAATATCAATTTAAGTCAAGCTAGTAGTCTTGTCACTTCCAATACCAATATAGGTGTAGCTTATGATATGCCACTTCAATACGTAAGTTTAACAATCTGTCATTTCAATATTGTTGTATATCAAGCTAACAAACCCTATATCACTTCAATGCTGATGTAAGTCAAGTTGACAGTGTCACTTACTGATGTAAGTCAAGTTGACAGTGTCACTTCAATGCTGATGTAAGTCAAGTTGACAGTGTCACTTCAATACAGATGTAAGTCAAGTTAACAGTGTCACTTCAATACTGAAATAAGTCAAGCTGACAGTGTCACTTCAATACTGATGTAAGTCAAGTTGACAGTGTCACTTCAATACTGATGTAAGTCAAGCTGACAATGTCACTTCAATACTGATGTAAGTCAAGCTGACAATGTCACTTCAATACTGATGTAAGTCAAGTTGACAGTGTTACTTCAATACAGATGTAAGTCAAGTTGACAGTGTTACTTCAATACTGATGTAAGTCAAGTTGACGTCACTTCAATACTGATATAAGTCACTTTGACAGTGTCACTTCAATACTGATGTAAGTCAAGTTGACAGTGTTACTTCAATACTGATATAAGTCAAGTTGACGTCACTTCAATACAGATATGTCAAGTTGACAGTGTCACTTCAATACAGATGTAAGTCAAGTTGACAGTGTCACTTCAATACGAGTAAGTCAAGTTGACGTCACTTCAATACAGATATAAGTCAAGTTGACAGTGTCACTTCAATACTGATATAAGACAAGTTGACAGTGTCACTTCAATACAGATGTAAGTCAAGTTGACAATGTCACTTCATATATGATGATAAGTCAAGTTGACAGTGTCACTTCAATACTGATATAAGCAAGTTGACAATGTCACTTCAATACTGATATAAGTCAAGTTGACAGTGTCACTTCAATACTAAGAATTAAGTACAAGTTACAAGTGTCACTTCAATACTGATGTAAGTCAAGTTGACAGTGTCACTTCAATACTGATATAAGACAAGTTGACAATGTCACTTCAATACTGATGTAAGTCAAGTTGACAGTGTTACTTCAATACTGATATAAGTCAAGTTGACAGTGTTACTTCAATACTGATGTAAGTCAAGTTGACAGTGTTACTTCAATACTGATGTAAGTCAAGCTGACAGTGTCACTTCAATACTGATGTAAGTCAAGTTGACAGTGTTACTTCAATACTGATGTAAGTCAAGCTGACAGTGTCACTTCAATACTGATGTAAGTCAAGCTGACAGTGTCACTTCAATACAGATATGTCAAGTTGACTGAGTCACTTCAATACTGATATGTCACTTTGACAGTGTCACTTCAATACTGATTCAGTCTTGACAGTGTTATAGTCATTGACTGTCACTTCAATACTGATTAGCAAGTTGACATGTACTTCAATACTGATATGTCAGTTGACAGTGTCACTTCAATACTGATAAGAAGTTGACATGTCACTTCAATACTGATTAGTCAAGTGACAGTGTCACTTCAATACTGATATAAGTCATGACAGTGTCACTTCAAACTGATTAGTCAGTTGACAGGTCACTTCAATACTGATTAGTCAGTTGACAGTTTACTTCAATACTGATTAAGTCAGTTGACAGTGTACTTCAATACTGATTAAGTCAGTGACAGTGTACTTCAATACTGATTAAGTCAAGCTGACAGTGTCACTTCAATACTGATATCAACTATTAGTCATTGACAGTGTTATTCAATACTGTATCAAGTTGACTGTCACTTCAATACTGATTAGTCAGTTGACAGTGTCACTTCAATACTGATATAAGTACAAGTTGACAGTGTCACTTCAATACTGATATGTCAGTTGACAGTGTCACTTCAATACTGATAAGTCAAGTTAACCAATCAGTGAACACTTCAATACTTATGTTAAGTCAATACATGTGTCTTGACTTCAATACTGATAACAGTCACCAATTTGACAGTGTCACTTCAATTGATCAGTCAGTTGACAGTGTCACTTCAATACTGATTCAGTCAGTTGACAGTGTTACTTCAATACTGATTAAGTCAGTGACAGTGTCACTTCAATCTGATAAAGTCAAAGCTGACAGTGTCACTTCAATACTGATATAAGTCAAGCTGACAGTGTCACTTCAAACTGTATAAGTCAAACTGACAGTGTCACTCAATACTATTAAGTCAGTGACAGTGTCACTTGCAATATGATTAAGTCAGCTGACATGTCACTTCAAACTGATAGTCAGTTGACAGTGTCACTTCAACCTAATAAAAATTAATAACCATCATGAAAAAATTACTTTATATCTGTTTGAACAATACTGATAATCCTCACCACAATGCCTTTTGTGGTTTTTGTTTCAATTAATTATTTTTTAAGTTCATCATGTGTCTGTCACCATGTTAAACAAAACTGATGAGGCATAAACATCAAAACATGTGTAACCACTGCCATAAACTGTTCCTCATCTAAACAAAAGACTTTATCATGCTTTATTGTTTAAACAGCACAATACCCTCACCAAATACCACTATCTAAAAACGATAACATGAAATCAGGCCTACTCACATCTACACACAAAGTTTTGTGTCCACATACATCAAAAAGACACAAAATTAATTGATTCAAGAACTGATAAAATACGATTTGTTTTGTTGTTTGAAAACACTGTTCCAGAATTACAAGTTTCATGCAAGATAACAGAATGGAATCACAGAAGAGCAACGTGAATGAAGAGAGAGAGAGTGAGCAAGGGAGGGGGGAGGAGGGAGGGGAGAGAGAGAGAGAGAGAGAGAGAGAGAGAGAGAGAGAGAGAGAGAGAGAGAGAGAGAGAGAGAGAGAGAGAGAGAGAGCGAGCGTGCGTGCATGCACGCATGCTTCTCAAAATGAATTTTGCGTGTAAATCTTTATCAGGTAGATCTAAAATTATTTTCTTCATGTGGAGTTGTTTTTTTATAATGTGCTCTGAACATATACTACATACAGGATTTAGTTTATCATGTCTATGGAAAGACTCACGTCATCGGAAAAAACTACCTGTCATGTCACCATTCTACCGCAAGGGAAAGAAATTGGATCTGAACCCAATACCCCTCAATTCCTGGGCAGACGTTCTAATCAACAGCCACTTGCATGGTTGCATATATGTATGTATGCACATGTGTTTGTGTATGTGCTTGTGTGTGTGTTTATGTGATTGAGGGTGTGTGTGTGTGTGTGTGTGTGTGGTGTGTGTGTGTGTGTGTGTGTGTGTGTGTGTGTGTGGTGTGTGTGTGTGTGTGTGTGTGTGTGTGTGTGTGTGTGTGTGCGTGCGTACGTGCGTGCGTATGTGCGTGCATGCGTGCGTGCGTGCGCGCGCGCGTGTCCCCAGTGTGCGTGTTTGTATGTGTGCATCTGTGTGATAAACTTGCATGCTTTGGACAGAAATGAATAGAAAGAAAACAGGACAAACTAATCCATGTATACCACAATAATAATAACGTCACTTATATAGTGTGCTGGTCTACAAAAAAGGAAGGAGGAATGGAACGGAAGGGGGAGGTGGAGAATGCTCTTCTCATACAGACACAGACGGGTGGGGATGGGGGTGTGGGTGTGGAGAATGCTCTGGGAGTTAAAGGGGAGATAAGCGGAAGAGAACGTGAGCACAAACAACACAAGAGTAGGAGAATTTGAAGAAAACTAGTATTAGCAACATTATTACCCTATAAAATAACAGTACCGTCTTTGAGTCAATCAAACTAAAAAGCAAAAAAAGTGCTCAAACCATTAAAACTAAAGAACAGAATACCGTTGGGGCCAGGGAAACTAAACAGCAGGCACCAGTCATTGTGGACAAGTGGTTAGCACAAAAGACTGATGCCTGGGGTGTTTGCAGTTTTAACCCCGTCAGTTCACATCCCTGTGCTATTTTTTCAGTCTCCACTGGAGCCTTCCCGGAACTGAGCATACTGCACGCTCATTCACATATTGGACAGACTTTTAGCATACACTTAAGTTTATCCCCTTACCGGTCGCCATGGTGTAGTGATTAGTGCAACGGATACTGACCGGAGGGTTGTAGGTTTGAATCCCCATCAGTCCCTTCAAAAATCACGTGGGATTTTTCGGCTCTAACCGGCTCCTACCCAGAGTTGGGCATGTATGGGCTCATTGGGAAGACTGGGACCACACAGTTGAGTCTTATCCATAATGGCTACCTGGCTAAACTTCACGGGTGCGTCACTGAGGGTGCTGCTCAAATCTAACCAGCACCGTAGGTGTCTGTATCTCTCGAGCCTGGTTGACGCCAGGATATATCATGATATTAAGCATAGAGTACAGCCCTGTCATGCAGTCTCAATCCTGAATGGAACTCCATAGTATCATGATTATCACCCTCATCGTCATCATCATCATCACATTGTCAAAAAAAAAAATGTTTCAGCTTCTGCGGCATTAAGGTGGCGTAGACAATGGGACTTTAAAAGTTTCATCCCCTTTATGAATATGCTACTGAGTGTGCTGCTCAAATGTCCTTTTGGGCCTGACTGGTGTCAGAAGATGCTGTAAAAGGAAACACAGAGCACAGACATGTCGTGCAGTTTCGATCCCAAATGGAACAAAATACTATCATCAACATCATCCCCATTCTCAAGCATCACTTCAGCACTGTGAAAAGCTGTCCAAGATTCTATGGCCCTTCATGAATTATTTTCATGGTGACCTCAGTTCTGATGGGTTTGGAAGTGTGTAAAAGAGCCAAAACAAGCAGAGGGAGGGTAGGAACACAGAGGTGGTGCAGAAAACTGGACAGTAAAACAAACTCAATCTAACGAGCAGAATAATGTTAAGACAAACAAACTGATGAACAGAACAGTGCCTGAGCTTATCAAACTAAGGAACAAAATAATGCCTCAGCCAATCAAACTAAGGAACAAAATAATGCCTCAGCCAATCAAACTAAGGAACAAAATAATGCCTCACCAATCAAACTAAGGAACAAATAATGCCTCAGCCAATCAAACTAAGGACCAAAATAATGCCTCAGCCAATCAAACTAAGGAACAAAATAATGCCTCAGCCTATCAAACTAAGGAACAAAATAAAATAATGTCCGAGCCAATATAACTAAGAAAAGATAGTACCTGAGCCAATCAAACTAAAGGAAAGAATAGTACCTGAGCCAATCAAACTAAAGAACAAAATACTGCCTCAGCCAATCAAACTAAAAAACAAAATAGTGTCCAAGCCAATCAAACTCAAGAATAGAATAACACCTAAGCCAACAAAATTAAAGAACAGAACCTTGCCTGTGACAATTAAACTAAAAACAGAATAGCGCCTGAGTCAATCAAATCAAAGGATAGAACAATGCCAAAGTCAGTCAACCTAAAAAAACATAACAGTGCCTTTCAGTTCATACTGCATATAGCCCAGCCGACTGCTAGAGCCATATCAGGGCTAACACCACATGGACCCATTAAATTAAAGAACAGAATCATATTAATAACTAAGTCACTCAAAAAAGAACATAACAGTGCCTGGACCCATCAAACTAAAGAACAAAATAATAACTAAGTCACTTAAACTAAAGAACAAAATAATAACTAAGTCACTTAAACTAAAGAACGGAACTGTGCCTGAGCCAATCAAACTAAAACACAAAACAGTACCCAAGCCAATGAAATTAAAGAACAGAATAACGATAGAGACACTAAAAAAAAAAAAAATAAAAAAGTTGACAAAAACAGTAACATACAATGTACAAAATCCAGTGTAACACCTGGAGCTGAAAGTACGGAAATGACCACGGCCAATAGAAACAGTACCATATTAAAATCATACACCATCACTGACCAAGCCAACGGTAATGCACCAAACAATTTAACACCAAGCTAACTGTAACAGCATCAATACCATGTAAGAGCTGAAAGACACCTACCCTGAAAAGAGTTGCTGGATTCCGACTTTGATCGCACTTCAGAGTAAAGAACAAAGAAGGCCAGACTTATCTTTCAGATTATGTGTCAACAACGCACTACAAGTATCAACAAGTTTCAGAGACATATCACGCACATTATGTGTAAACATCACACACCAAGTATCGGTATCACATACTACTGATGTAGTCATTCGATTCAGTAACAGAACCTACCAAACACATAAACAAAACAAAACATAAAACAAAAGATTTCATACAGCAGGTGTATGATAAACTGATGCTAACAAGTACATCTGATATATATCACTCTTATCAACAATAAATCTGGTAATCACATCTCTCCACTGATCAATACCTAAGGTAGTCGTTCACCAATACTGCACTTCCAATACAAAATGACACAATACAATACAGTAAAATACATTCAATATAATACAGTACAGTTACAAGTTATCACAAGACAGAACATTACAAATGGTAAAGTATGCGTACAGTATCAAACAATGTCACATGTCCTTATGCTGACAGGCCAGTTAGTAAAACCAGAAAAGAGGTCAACAACATCAAAAGTTCTCACAGAAAGCTGGAATATGCAGATGGCAACATAGAGCAAGAACATCCCCACAACATCCACCATGCTGATCAAGCAATATGTAAATGGAACTACACAACATCTCACATAACTACAGCACGTCAACATCCCATAAACTGATAAAGCAACATGTCACAAACACTATGCAGTGTGTAACAGTAGATCAGCAACAAACCAACCCTAATCTTCAAACCTAAACCAACCCTAATCTTCAAACCTAACCCTAACCTCAAACCATACACACAGGTCTATGCCTGAAGTGTGACTGTAACACTATACTCTCTACTGAATCTGACATATCAATTAACCACCACAGTAAGACAAATTATCTACCTGTCTGCGTAAGTCTTAGTGTCTGTAAAAAAAAAGTATGAGTCAGTCTGTCTCGGCATCTGTCTATACTACAAGTCCACAATGTCTGACATCAAACAAACACCAAAGTAAAAGAATCAGTCCACTCTGTCCTATATGAGTCTCTGGTGTGCCAGTAATCACACAATTTGATTCCCTCACCCTATCCACCAAATGCAAAAACTTAACCCTTTGACTCCCTCACCCTATCCACCAGCTTCCTGCAGGAAGCTGGTGGATAGGGTGAGGGAGTCAATGGGTTAAGTTTTCGCTTTGCTTTCATGGCTGACAATGCAGGATGCTGGTGGACAAGGTGCGGAGGCAAAGGGTTAATTCATTGCAGATGAATTCCAGGACAACTAGGAGCAGCAAAGCATAACTCTGAGCCTTTTCAGAGTATACTCATAGAAGTGGGCAACTTCACACAGAACTGCTCTTGGGCTTCAGCCAGCACTGAACTAAATAGGTTAAGTCTTGAGTTCAGCCCTTTCCTCCCTTACCCTATCCAACAGCTGCAAAAATTTCATTTCTTCACCCTATCCACCAGCTTCCTGCTTGCTATCAAAGCTGATAATGTAGTAAACTGGTGGACTGAATGAGAGATTCAAAGGGATATATGAATTATGTCTCTGATAACCATCATTCATTCAACAAACAAGTCATGTCTCTGACAAACCATGGTTCAAGCAAGGTAGATACTTGAATATCTGTCTTCTTTCTAAGAGTTTTGGTTTTTCTCAGATGCATGGACAAAAACTGGACATGACTTACATATCTCTAATAGTAATACGCATACTTGACTTTCTGCATACATATACATAAGAAGGGAGTGTGGGAATGTATCTGTGTGCACACTGACCAGGGAGATTAGTAGAAAAATCACCATCCTTTGTCCACAGGGCAGAAAGTACCTGAGCAGGATCCAACCCCAGACCTTTTGACTGGAAGTCTTAACATCTTACACACTTGACTATGGCACCTGTTATGTGTCTGGCTAACACATCCATAATTCACACAACAAACAGCTGAGTCTCTGTCTAATCAACCACAGACATAGTCACAAAACAAATAGCTGAGTCTGTCTAATGAAAAATAGTTCACACAAAAATTGTTACTGCTATTGTTAATTAAAGCCCTGCTGACTGAATAGAGCCTTATCAGGCTATAACCACTTCAAAACATACAAAACTTCAACAGGAAAAAAGAAGGAAAAGAAAATTAAGTACATATGTCAATGCATTCATGCATATATTCCAAGGACATGTCCCCAACGTTGACCATTCTGTCCAACTCAACGCACTGGGGATTTAAAGAACACACATGAATACAAATCTAAGCATACTCGAGGACACCAAAACATACACAAAAACAGGCACAAATCATCAAAAATTGCTTCCACATATCTCACCTCCCTAGAGCAAAAAATGCACTTAATCAGGGGTGGAATTGGAGGAAAGTCAAAAAAGAGGAAAAATCAACCTAATCTAGGGGTGTCCTGCCGGCATGTTCCCACGTAAAATATTGAAATCTAAACGCAAATCTGTGCAATCTGGCGCATTTCGAGGCTCTTTATTCACTTTTGTACTGAGTCAGAAAATAATTAAATTTTGTCTGAATTTAACATAAAAATTGCCTCACTGTTATTTCTCACATTAAAACTTATTTCTCACATTAAAACTACATAAAATATAACTACAGTAATTGTATTCAAATTAAAAAAAAAAAGCAGGAATGCACAACTGGCAGTGTAAAAATACTTTTAAATGACAAAAAAGTGTGGGAAAAGAAGAAAAATTCTGTCAAGCAAATAAACATAATCATGCATGCTTAGCAAAGCAAGACTTCAATGATTAACCTTTCTTTTTCTGCAGAAACAGCTACTGGAACACGCGGATTTGAGATTTCGATCTGCGGAAATCCGCCCATACACAGAAGAATCCCACCCCTGCTTAATACATGTACCCAATTATCAATCCCAAGAAAACTTACGTAAGACTTTACCAAACACATACACTGATACAGGTGAGTGGATCAGAAAGGTAGAAAATGATAAGAAGAAATGACAGAAAGCAAAGGAACAAGGCAGAAACAAAAAGTGTGACAGAAAGAGGAAATTTCTGGCACAGAATTTCCAGAAGGTGGGGATACTATTCATACTGAAAGAGCCCCTGGCATCCCCACAGGGGACATCACACTGGCTAATGCACCAGTTCACACAACAAATAGTAAAGTTTCTGTCAATTAAACCATAGTCACAAAACAAATAGCTGAGTATAATAAACCATAGTTTACACAAAAATCAGTCTAGTCTCTTGTGTTTCGTAAACTACAGTTTACGCCACAAACAGGTATATCTGCCCAATAATGCCTGTATTATACCATCATTCCCAGAACAAACAGTTAAGACTGCCTAATAAACCCCAGTTCACACAACAAAAAGCTGAGTATGTCTAATAAACCATAGTTCACCCCAAAAAACAGTCCATATCTAATAAACCCTAGTTCATCCAAAAAACAGTCCACTATCTAATAAACCATAGTTCACCCCCCAAAACAGTCCAGTATCTAATAAACCATAGTTCACCCCAAAAAACAGTCCACTATCTAATAAACCAGGTAGAAAGAAACTCTAGGGAGAGCTAGACAACAGAAGGTCTTCAGAGAAGTAACCCCCTTTAGACAAGTGTTTCGGCCCTGAACTCCTTACACTCTCGGGGGGCCGGGCCACATCCAGGTCATGACTCCTGGATGCCCTTCTGCTGTTGTCTATTTTTTTTTCCCCCCACGCCAGGGAGCGAACCTGTGCGATTCTGCGCTTCAGAACTGCGGTACGCGGTTTTTTACCAATGTGCTAACGGGGCACACATCATCTGTAGGGAATTTAATCCTTATGAAGTTCATTTTTGGTTCCTCCTTGCCCAGATCCAGCTTGAGCTCCTTTCTGCTGCCTCTGCCATCGCTTTAAGGGCTCTAGTCCTCTTCTTCCCAGAAATGGCGAGTTGTTTCATGAGATCATAAGCGGAGGTGCCCACAAACCCTCTTGCCCCAACCTCTATGGCGAAGATTTTGACCCGCAGACCTGCTTTCTTCAGGGTGCTGGCAAGACCGGAGTATTTTTCGGTCTTGTAGATATGTGCTTCTTCCATTCTGCTTTCGTATGGCACAGTGAGTTCTATCAGAATCATTTGTTTCGAGGAGTCAGAGTGGAGAGCGATGTCTGGTCTCATGCCTGTCTTGCTGATGACATCTGGGTAATTTCTCCACTCTGGGAGGTCTGCTGTACACTCCCAGTCGACTGCTCCATCCAGAAGACCCTTTGGCAATGTGCTGGTTGTCATAGCAATTTCGGGCCAGACCTGTTTCCCTCCTGCTTTGTAGAACGTTGTCATAGCAATTGGTGCGTTTGGGGTCATGGTTTTTTCGCTAACCACGTCTGTGATTACTTTCAGAACTTGGTTGTGCCTCCATGTATACCTTCCTTGGGCTAGCGCTACTTTGCAAGAGCTTAGGACATGTTCCACTGTTTGTTTCTTCTGACAGAGCGGACATGCTGGGTCATCTGATTTCCCCCATTTCACTAAGTTTGCATTCGAGGGGAGCAGGTCATATACAGATCTGAGGAGGAAGCTTATCCTTAGAGGAGCCATGTGCCACATATCGTTCCAGCTGAGACTTCTTTGGAGTGCACTGTCCCATGTTGTCCATTGCCCCTGTTGACCTTGCTGGACTGCCTTCTGCACTCTTTTGACATCTTCTTCTTTCTTCAACTCCTGTATGATCAGGTCTCTTTTTTCCTTCCCTTTGGCTTTGGACCACCACTGCATTTTTGTTGCTCCCAGTCCCTGTCTGTTGGTTTGCGTGTGTCCAATTATTTCTTTGATGCTGAGGTTTCTCTTGGCATTGTTTACAGCCTCTTGGACTTTCCATTTGTTGCCAGTTCTCAGCTTTGGCTGAACTGATCTCATGATATTGTCTTTCGATTCCTCCAGCATGTTCAACAGTTTTGCTTTTCCAACTTTGTATTCCTCCACTATG
The DNA here is from genome assembly GCA_030674185.1 of Monoplex corrugatus. NCBI lineage: Eukaryota > Metazoa > Mollusca > Gastropoda > Littorinimorpha > Ranellidae > Monoplex > Monoplex corrugatus. The sequence goes on from JAPXFY010000030.1 coordinate 35,262,984, forward strand.
GATTTGAGAGGTAGCTTCAGCATTGCTTGACGACAGTAGAATGCAACATCAGTGAGACCAGGTGGGACACCGAGCCACTTTCTTGTGTATTTGTTGATTTTGGCTTCCATTGCTTCCACTGTGCTGGTGCAAATGTCATAGATTAGCAGTGGCCACAGCAGCTTTGGTATCAGCATGAACTGTAGACACCAGACTTTGTATTTGCCTGGCAGTCCGCGGTTATCTATTTTCTTCAGGCCTTCTTCTGCTGTTTGCTTGGTTTCACATCCCCTTTGTGTGTCTTTCAGGGAGTCATCATACCATCTTCCAAGACTTTTTACTGGCTCTTCTGTGACAGTGGGGATGGCTTGGTTGGCTACCATGAATTTGACTGAATCTGCCACTTTTCCTTTTCGCAGTGAGAGACTTCGGGATTTCTTTGGTTTGAACCTCATTCTTGAAGAGGCCACCAGCTCATCCAGCTGCTTTAAGATTTGGTGTGTCTCTTCCTCATCCGTGGACAAGACTGTTGTGTCATCCATGAAAGCTTTCACCCCAAAAACAGTCCACTATCTAATAAACCATAGTTCACCTAAAAAAAAAAGTCCAACATCTAATAAACCATAGTTCACCCCAAAAAAAAGTCCAGCATCTAATAAACCATAGTTCACCCCCAAAAACAGTTTACTATCTAATAAACCAAAGTTCACCCCAAAAAACAGTTCACTATTTAATAAACCATAGTTCACACCCCCCCCCCCCCCCCAAAAAAAAACACAACCAAACAGTCCAGTATCTAATAAACCACAATTGACCAAAAAAAAAGTCCATTATCTAATAAACCACAATTCACCCCAAAAAACAGTCCACTATCTAATAAACCACAACAGACCCCAAAAAGTCCACTATCTAATAAACCACAACAGACCCCAAAAAGTCCACTATCTAATAAACCATAGTTCACCCCCCAAAAAAGTCCAACATCTAATAAACCACAATTGACCCAAAAATCAGTCCAGTATCTAATAAACCACAGTTCACCCTCCCCCCCAAAAAACAATCCAATATCTAATAAACCATAATTCACTACACAATAGTTGATTCTCTGACTTTTAAGCCACATAACAAACAGTTGACTTCTGTCAAAAAACATCTGTGGCTAAAAATGGCAAAACTGATATATACACACAGCATCCAGTCTCTTGTCTTTGTCAATGCTTGTCAAACAACAGGAAAAAAAAACACATTGTAGTCTGCAGTTCAGAGTCCAAAAGTGAATTTGTCAGTCTGCTTATCTGCCTGCCTACCTGCATACCTTCCTCTCTGCCAACATTTATCAGAGACTAGCAACAGTTAGCAACATTCTACGAAGAGCCTTAGGATTCTCGGTGACCAACACAACACCATGAAATGTTACAAACATTGCACAGGTATACAATCAACAACAATAACAACAACAACAAACAACAACAACAACAACAACTATGAAAGACAAACGAAAGATAGTGTGAACAGTTAGTGTGGACTTTTGCGTCATGCGGCACAGACTCGGAGAGAGAAGGGGCAGTGAGGATGTAAGTCTACGCAGATGCAAGAGTGCTTTTTATTTTAATTCTAACCCTTTGACTCCCGCATCCTACCCACCACCAGCAATAATTTAACCCTCCGACTCCCCCACCCTCTCCACGGGCTTCCTGCAGGAAGCTGGTGGACGGGGTGAGAAAGTCAAAGGGTTGAATTTTTGCTTTGTTATCCTGGCTGACAAAAACAAGATGCTAGTAGATAGGCTGAAGAAAGTCAAAGAGCTAAAAGGCAGACATCAAAAAGGTTGACAGCAGTTGAAGAAATACTGTAAGTGTGTGTGGCACAGACATGAGATAGATGGGGAAGGGAGGCGGTGGTGGAGAGAAAGAGTGGGAAGGGGGCGGTGGTGGAGAGAAAGAGGGGAGGAGAGAGAAAGAAAGATTTTCAGTGTGGCAGAGACAGACATGGAGACAAAACAGCAAACAGCACAAACAGCAAACACAGCACAGACAAATAGCTGTGTACAAACAGCAAAAAACAGAGAGAGACAGACAATAAGAAAACAGTAGTAGATGCACATGTTTTTTACCAACACAATGTACTACTGACCACAGTTCCCAAAGCTCATTCACATGTACACACTCAAGCACCACCTACACACCATCAGTGTTCAATTTTGCAACAATGAGGGCTGGGACAGCTCATTCAAGAGTGGTGGTGATGAACTTTATATACATACACTGTGCAAGTGTTGTTCTGTGTAACTGTAGTGCTGGAGACCATCTTACGATTGTGACTTACCGTAACAGTCCCAAGAATTTCGTGCTTTGTAAGCATGAACAGATGACTACGAACATTACATACAATACATGACCGTTTCCCTGCCTCTCTCCTTTTCTCTCACTCACTCACACACATACGCACACACACACGTACATACACACACACACTTACACAGAAAACCCATGTTATCAAGACTTACACCACACACACCACACACACACACACACACACCACACACACACACACACACACACACACACACACACACACACACACACAAGCCATGTCACAATCTTAAAGAAGTTTTCCTTTACACCTTGAAAGTTATTTCATGACTTTTCCATATCTTATGTTTTTTTCATGACTTTGCTGGGTCTCATGTAGCTTCATGCCTTTGCGGTCTTCTGCTGTTTTACGACTTTACAGTGTCTTGTGTTACTTCATGGCAAGGCACGTCTTCAGTTTTTCATGGCTATACTGTGTCTTGTATTGTTTCTGTCATGTCTTGCTCTGTTTCAATGACTGCTTGTGACACTGGGGATTTAAATACAAATTTGTCTGATAGACACTGGGATTTAAATAAGAATTTTAAGTAGAGGATGGAGCAAAGAGTACTACTCAGTATAGTACAGTGATTACACAGGATTTAAATACAAATGTTCCACACTGGGGATTCAAATACAAATTTGTGGTACAAATTTTCAACACAATGATATAAGGATTATTTGGAAAAAAAAAATTCACACTACAGCAATTAGAGTACTTCATAGTACAGCCATCAGAGAACTTCACATAACAGCAATCAGATAACTCCACAGTACAGAGGTCACCAAACGCGCACAGGTCAGCTAGGATTATACCACAAAGATTACTTAGGGAAGGATTAAACAGTGATACAGTGATTACAATGTAACGGAGGGGACATTATGACACAGGACAGTGATTACTTTGAAACAGTGAAACAGGACAGTGATTACTTTGAAATTAACCCTCTGACTCCTGTAGTCTATCCACCATTGCAAAAACTTAGCCCTTTGACTCCCTCACCCTATCCACCAGCTTTCTGCAAGAAGCTAGTGGATAGGGTGAGAGAGTCAAAGGATTAAGTGTTTGCTTCGCTAGCATGGTTGCCAATGCAGGACGCTGGTGGACAAGGTGCGGGAGTCAAAGGGTTAAAATATCAAACAAATACCCAGCCCTCAGCTAGTGAAATGTTTAATTTCTCCTTCAGATGTGACTGCGATGACTCCAAGAATACAGAAAAGTGATTTAAGGGATTACTTTGTTGAACAGAGATGATTTAGTTAAGAAAAGGTCCAACACAATACAGCAATTATTTCAGAAAATATTACTACACAGAGATAATTCTGTAAAAAAAAAAAAAAAAAAAAAAAAAGGATTATTACAAGGTAGGGGGGTTATAAATATTTCAGATAATATGAGTAATACTATAACAGTGATTACTTACTGGTGTAGCCTGCACCCTCCCTTGTTCCTAACAGCAATCAATACAGCCACACTCATGATCAACAGAACACAAAATGAAAACTTCAGTCACACACAATCCACATGCCCCCATAAACTGAAAAACTTCAATCACAGATTCAGCAGCTGCATACATACACACATATACATACATAAATATATATATATATATATATATATATATATATATATACATATATATACACATACACACATATATACTGTTATTATATATATATATAAAATATATATATATATATATATATATATATATATATATATATATATATATATATATATATATATATATATACTGTATGTATGTATGTGTATATATATGTATATAATTATGTACACACTGCACCTGTTGCGGCCATCCTACATATGGCAAGTAACTGCATCTGTGGAACTAAAAGCATCAATAGGCAAGGAAAGGGGAGGGAATTGCACACACCCTCCACACTTGAAAAATTCCTTGTACTGGTCAGGCATACATATATGCAAATCAGGAAAACGAAGCAATCCCAAAGACGCCCCTGTCTGAAGAGCTGAAAGAAGGATATGAGACCAGTACTCTGAAGGCCAATCTTATCAGCTATGGCATCAACACCACCACCTGGGAAGACATTGCCTACTACAGAGCAATTTAGCAACAGCAGCACAAATTGGGCACAATCACATCTAAATAGTGCAAAGCAGATGCTACTCAACAGAAGAGGGACTGGCGGAAGCAGACCCCTAAGCCACAGGACCCCTTCACTATAGCATCTTGGGAAGAACATGTACCTCCACGATAGATCCTGTATTCCACATGAAGACCCAAACCAGGTGGTGAAGTACCAGTATGCCTACTAATCTGCTGGATCAACAGGACACTTCCATCATACATACACAAATGGCATAAAAGGTAGAGCTCTTGCCTGCCAGTTTGACTGTGCAAATTCCACCCTTGCTGGGGAAACTTAGTACCAGTGGCCTTCAATCTACCCACCAGTGGACAGGTACCTGAATTTCTTCATAGTTAACGAAGGGAAAGCGCTGATGGAGAGGAAGTGGGCTCTGCCATCATATTGCTGGCCCTGTGGAATGCTGGTCTTGACCATTTCACTTCCATAGGACCTCCATATTATCTGACAACCTTAAGCTTTCATGTGCACAATAAGCCCCATGGCCCAATTAATATCATCCTTCAGCAACATATTACAAATAATAACACCCTCATCACAAACCCATTGCAACACATGAATCTTTTAGCAACACAGAACAAGCCTCAAAGCAATGCACAACAAATACCAAAGCAACGCACAACAAATACCAAAGCAATGCACAACAAATACCAAAGCAACGCACAACAAATACCAAAGCAACGCACAATACCAAAGCAACGCACAACAAATACCAAAGCAACACACACACACAACTGCAAGACACCACACAGTGAGCTCTAAAAACAAAGAAAGACTGACATCATTCCAGGCAGCAACACTAAAACTTTATGAAAATGTATGAGTCAACCCACTACAAAGACCATGGTCTCTCCTCAACCTGTCTGCACTGATCACCCTAGCTTGCCATTGTTTCAATGTTATTTGCAAAAAATCCAATCCAACAGTGGTGGAAACATACAGAAAGTAAAACAGAGGGCACTTCGAACTTGTGAAAAAATGGACATATGGAAACAGTTTCATGGAATCTGTCTTACTGGGATGGATGCGACAGCCAAGTGGTGAGGATATCACATTCCAATTGGATGGTCCGAGTTCAATCCTGCCTCTATAACGTCTGGTGAGTAAAAAGGGTAAAGATTTTTCAAATTTCCCAGGTCAACATATCTACAGACCTGGTAGTGTTGACCCCCTTCATAGGCATATACACACTGGCAGAACATCAAATATGCATGTAAAATAATCCTGTAAGACATGTCAGTGTCTGGTGGCCTATGAAAACACATATAACAGTACGCATACCCACCAAAGACGATGCACGCAGACTATGCAGCAACATAACATCTACACAGTGTTGCCCACAACATTGTGAATACATTCATCTGATAAAACATTGTTCAGAATTCTAAAAATATGTAAATAAATACAATGTTGGTGTTGGGCATACAGGAAGACTCCGAAGAGAGCAACTAGAAACATGTGGCCATGGTCTGAAATGGGCTGACACACACAATATAATGAATATATATAAACATATCAACGCTTGTACAGTCAACAAGTGTGTGCAAGGCCATAAACATGCATTTACATCAAATATGAGAGTCACATAAGTGCATATATATGCAAGAAAATTAAAGGTCAAATAATGCAGATATATGCAAGAACATTCAAGGTTAGGGGTCAACTAATACACATCAATATTAACACACTCACTCAGACACAAAGCATAACTGAACATCAAGCTGAGGGAACACAGCACTACTGTGGTGACTGATGGAAACTACTTACCTAAATGCAAAACAATGAAAATTAGATCAGCCACTAGCCATATTTTACATATCTATGTGTAAATAATTCACCATTAACGCATTTAAAAGATTCACAACAGATAAAAATATTCCTTACAAAACAACCAACAACTAAAACACTGCTTCAGTTCTTAATCACTGAAGTCTACCCTACCCCTACATACTTTCCATCGCTCTTCTAACCTACTCCTTACCAGTCCCAATTTCACTCCTCTCCAATTTTTTATTTCAAAACAATTCAGTGTGACTTTAATCTCAATTTCTGTCAACTAATCCCCATGCCAGATTTCAAGTAACTGGATTACATAATTCCTAACCAAAAATTGTACCGTATTCCCAAATTCAGACTTCAAACAATGACCTTTGCTCATCACAAAAATGCTCACTGCCAATTTATTCCCCAATTCTTGACTACAGTGAAACTGTGTAACTTACTCTAGGTCAATACAGAGTGAGCATATTTCCTTTTTCAGTTCAACCCAGTAAACTATATGTAGGTACACCAAAGTCAGCCATTCTGCTGTCCACCCCATAGAATTTGAAACCACTTTAAAAATGTTTAGCTTCATTGAGATTAGTTCCTGTGACATTGTGTGAATAAAGATTTACTGCATAAAACAGAAAAGAGTCTGATTTTGCCTTATGTTCCATGTAACTGTTGAAATGAATGAACGATCAAAACCACACAAAAAAATCATTGAGTTTCAACATACTGTCACCAATGTGGCGTGTGCATCAGTCTGTTTTCAGATGGCATTGTCTCACACCAACTTGGCAGAAAGTGAAACCTCACAGCATGATTTTTAAAATGCTAAAAATAACCATCAACAGTCGCCAGAGCACACCCTGAGCCTCATTTCTGACTCAAATATGGTATTGTTAATGCAAATATTTCTAGGTAAGCTTGTTTTGAAAAGTCTGACTACAACAGCAAGATTCCATTTGTGACAGCACTTCAAAAGAAAGTGTGACTGTAAGTGTATAGTATATTCCCAAGTTCAGGACAATACAGTGCGAATATATATGTCATTTGCACAGAATTTCTCTTTACAAAATGACTTTTGAAATGTGAATATGTGAAATCTTTGCGACCTAATTTTATGTGAAACCTTTGTAGTCTAATTTTATTCACAGTCACACACACATATACACTCATTCACATATTTGTTACCTCATGTTAAATGGAATATTTTTTTCAATAAAGCTTTAAAAACCAGCCCATAGTCCATCTAATTTACATTTGTTTTGTCCACACACCACACACTCAAACACACAAACAAAAATGTACCAAACACAAACACACAGACAAAACCAAATAAAATACAAACATAATGACAAAAACAGAAGACCACATATACACATACAAAAAGAGATAAAACACCAACACAAAAACAAACACAAGCACAGACAAAAACAGACAAAACACACACATCAACACAAACACAAACCTAACACATGGGCAAAAACAGATCAAAAAGGCTGAAACAAATTAAACACACACACACACACACACACACACACAAAACAGATCAAACCCACAGACAAAAACAGATCAAACACAAACACAGAGACTAAACAGATCAAACAAACGTATAAAACACTTACAGCCAAAACCAGATCTAACACACACAATCAAGAATAGCTCAAACACAAAGACAAGAACACATTAAACACAGACAGACACAAACAGATCAAACATTGACAAATACACAGGACAACAACAACGAACCAAACGTACAGACAACTACACAAAGCAAACACAAACCGAACACAGTTCAAAACCAGACTGGACACAAGAACCCACCAAACACAGACTGAACAGACATCCAATCAGACAAATGTATCATGAACACAATGTGACAGACAATCCAGACAATGCCGGACAAAACAGAGGAAAGGATATAGAGGGGACTTACCATCCTACGCTGTAACAGACCAAACGAAAACCAAATAAAGCAACAAACCAAACAAAGGCTGAGAGACAAAGAACGTCACAGCAAAGAACAAAGAGATGACTCACCATCCCTCTCAGCCGGTTCCACCACTATAGTCTGTGTCTCTTTGGCATACGTGACGTTTTCTCGAGGGGGGATGCTGGTCTCGTTCACCTTGGCAATGCTCAAGCGTACCTTTCTGGATCTGCATAATCATTTATTTGTGACCTCCCACCACCAATTCAGTCTTAACTCACAGTCAGTTGAACAGCACTAGGAGCTGAAAAGGTGACTGAGGGTCTGTCTGGGGTGTTTTGACTTTTTCTCAAAATTGATTTCTGTCGACAATAATCTATCCCCCACATAATTTTTTTCTTGAAAAAATGTCATTAATCATAATGAAATGGTATTTTAATGCACTGACCGTAGCAGAAAGAACGCAATTTCTTACCAAAAGTATCTCTTTTTGTCTCTTATTGCGAACCATAACCTGTACAGACCCTCACACGTAATATACTGACAGAAAGCTCTTTAGTGCACCTTTTGGATATGACAGTTATAATTAGAAACAAACCGTATCAAAACCACTAAATAAAGAAATTTAAAGAAATGTGTAGGAGAGTACATAAAAACTTTAGAGGCCGTTTTCTCAAAATGGCCGTCATACAACTTAATGACTTTAAACATACACAACATCTACATTTTTTGAGTACAAGCTTCATTCAATTTCAAGTACCAAAACAATCAGCAGAATGCACACTTTCCAGTGATATGTATATCTCAAAATACCCAGAATGCTAGTTAAGACTTGATTTCGTGCTGGAAGGTCACATTTATTTTATTTATCTGTTCTTTTTTCTCAAGATAAGATACACATATCATTTTTCATGTAACCAACATTGTTCCAGTAATAGACTGATACAATACTAGTTAAAAATAAAAGTAGGCTAGGTAAAGCACAGGCCAGGCTGGACATAAGGACCTGGCCAGCTCATGGGTTTATCATGTGGAGGCTTAAGGCTTGTGCCATGATCACCATCACATGGCACCTGTGAGATTAGTGCATATGGAATTAATTCCGGGTGCGGAGACGTCCTCTTGAGAAACTAAAACTGAAATTGAAACAGCATGATACAGATGATGAAGATGGTCCTCAGTTAAGATATCAGACATACAAAAAACAAACATAACAAACAACCCCCCCCCCCCCCCCCCAAGAAAAAAACAAACCCCATCATGTTGAAGTGTCAAAAATATAAAGAGTGAAATGATCAGTGAAACAGCAAGGGCAGTTGGAGGTTTGATCCCCATCAATTCATATCACTGCAGGATTTTTTGGCCTTAACTCCTGCTCAAAGTTGAGCGTGTATTGGGCTCAGTGGGAAGACCACACAGCTGAGTCTCATCCATTTAAGATGCCTTACTGAGGATGTATACACTTCTTGACCAACACTGCAAGTGTCTGAATTTCTCAGAGGTCTGGTTGATGCCAGGACATGATATAGGAAAAAAAAAAACCTCCTCCGCATCACCAACATTATCTGTTCTCATATATCATCTTAGTATTGTGGAATATGGTCCCAAATTCTGTAACCCTTTATGTTCTGCATATCCAGGGTGACTTTTGTTTCAGTAGGTTTGAACTGAAGGTGTGCAGTAAAGCGCCAAAACAAAAAGTCTGGGGAAAGTGACACAACATGAGGAGCAGCAAAAATATGTACTCTGAAAAAAAAGAGAGAATGGACAAATGTACAAATGGGCTCCAAGGAAAACAACAACAACAACAACAAACAAACAAGACAGAGATACAGAGAACAAGGGCAAAAATTGTGACGTACGTTGTGGAGCTGACCGTGGCTGCAGCACCAGAGTCCTGTGTTCCTGATGATGCCTGGTTTACACCTGGCACGGGTGAACTGCTCTTCACTTCTGTAAAACATCATAATTCACTTTTGTAACAACACATTTTCACTTCTGTAACTACACATTACATAACACCACTGACTTAACTACATCATTCTTTTGTCTTTGCCAGAAACACTCCATCAGACTAATAATGTGTCACATTCTGTATGGTACATGGGTAAATGAAAGTAGAAAACACATACTAAATGGAATATTTCAGTCTTTGAGTACTATAAAACTGAGCCACTGGATAGATGTACATGGTAGGCCTACCTGGATAAATAAATGTAAAATACATACTAACTGGAATGCTTCAGTTCTTAAGGACTATAAAATTGTGCCACTGGATAGATGTACATGGCAGCCTACCTGGATAAATAAGTGTAGAAAATACATATTAACTGGAATGCTTCAGTTCTTAAGGACTCTAAAACTGAGCCACTGGATGGTAGACCTACCTGGATAAATAAATGTAGAAAATACATACTAACTGGAATGCTTCAGTTCTTAAGGACTATAAAACTGTGCCACTGGATAGATGTACATGGTAGGCCTACCTGGATAAATAAGTGCAGAAAATACATACTAACTGGAATGCTTCAGTTCTTAAGGACTATAAAACTGTGCCACTGGACATATGTCTCAAGGGTGCAAGCCTGGGTGTATGCTACAAAGAACTTGCTTTCACACATCCAGCACACTCTTCCTTTCCACTACGCAGGTGGTGCAGAGGGAGAGGCTAAGGCTAATACACTTCTAAGCCAGTGAAAGGGGAATAAAATGCTGGTTTCTGCAAGCCATTAATACCAACATGGCTTACATTCACTGCAAATTCTTCATTGTGCATATTTGATATTCTTGTGCAAACACACAAAGGAAAGAGGCCTATAGATACTAAACATCTCCATGTAAGTTGGAGACCTTGGAGGTCTGAAAACCTCCACCATCAACTAGCAGGCCGAACTGAAATCTTGTGACAGGAACAGTGGAAGTCTTATGGCCTAATCCACTTGGCTCGATAATGAAATCTATGGCCTATTCAACTTGGATGGATTGGAAGTCTGACGGCTTAATCAATTTGGCTTAACTGAAAGTCTGATGGCCTAAACAACTTGGCTGTCATGCCTGTCAAAGCATAGTGGGACTGCTGCAAAACACCACATGATGTCAGGTAGGGAATCTCTCTCCATCTCCAAACTAGACCTTGAGAAGTGATCTGGGTGCTAGTCTTCAAGATGAGATGATTAACTGAGGTCTCATGTGCAGCATGCATTTACTGGCTGCACACATTACGACACTCCCATCCCCCACCCCCATTCAAGTCTAATCAGATATGTGTACAAACTGAATAATGTCAACGACTATTAGCATAACTCTGCAATGAATAACCACACTGCTGTTGTACAGTACAAATCACTTATTGTCTCCATTCTCCTTCTCAGGTGTGAAAGTTGAACATTGCCTGCTGACTCAGCAAAGAGCATTTAGAACTTGCAGACTAGTATTAGGAAACTGCCTCCTACACTCTACCGTCTACCTTAAACATAAGAACAAACATGTACAGAACAAAATCAATATCTTGGTGACCTAAAGGAACTGCTGCAAGCAACAGTGAAATGACACCTGCTTCTTTGGTTTGGTCATGTCACACTCCATAAAACAACGTTCAAGACCATCCTTATGGCATCCTAGAAAGAGACTGTACAGGAGTATCTCTTACAGTTACAGTCTTAGATGCAGTTGTCTTCCATATGGACAATATGTCCTGTCCAATGAAGCTGGCATTTGATGAGTGAACACTATATACTCGGCAAGCCACATTCCTTCAGAACCTCAAGGATGGACACTCAATCTTGTCATGCAATGGTGCAGGTCCTGCGCAGGCCTGTTTGGTAGAACCAAAACTGCTGCTGAATGAGCCATCAGTGTTCAGTTCTGGTATCAAATCAGCGTAACAGGGCCTTCAGGACTATTGGTCTGTAAGCAGCAATCTTTTGTTGTTCTAGCTTGGCTGTAGCCTCACCAGTCTGGGGCATTCTTCAAGTGTGGAGAGGATGTGCAATCCTATACCCACTCTCTTGCCTACTGATGCTCATAGTTAGACTACAAGTGCAGTGACTTCAAGTTCAGTGTACAGAACAACGTCAACAGATGTAACATGTTCACTCACATGTATGCAGACACAAATGCACATGCACACATATGCACTCATACAAGCACGTGCAAACACACACACACACACACACACACACACACACACACACACACACACACACACACACACACCACACACTTCTTCACATGCACAGACATGCCCATCAGAATACATACAGATGCCTATGCACACACACGCACACATACACATACTATACAAGTGCATGTACGCACTCATGCATACAAACATACAGTGATACACACCCGCACAAAACACGTTTCAATAACACACCCGCACAAAACACGTTTCAGTACATGATTGCGGGTTCCCTTACTGTTCAGACAACTTGGGCACATGGACATGGCAAACCAGATAGGCCTGAGTTTAATGTAACAGTGTAACAGCCTGCCTAGTATTAGTGTCAAACTTTGTTACTTAAATGTAAACAGCCTTTTTGGTAGTAGTGTCAAACATTTAGTGTTATTGTATTACACATAACAGCCTGTCTAGTCACAGTGTCAAACTATTACTATTAGTTGTATTAGTGTTGCTGTTACTGTTAGTGAAACTGATGCTGAACCTGTGGTGGGGAAGTCAAGTGTCACGTAACATGCCAAGAAGAGACAATGTCAAATTCTTCAAGAATCATGAGAAAGTCATAAGTTCTGTTAACAGGGCAAGTGTAACTGCAAGTGTCTGGGATAAACTCGGCTACACAGTACATGAGTCTATGGCCATCCACAAAATCTTGCTGCCTTGGTGTGATATTTGGAAGAAGAAAAGGCAAAGGAGTAAACCTGACGTAACTCTGGAGCTCTAGTCCCTAGACAGCAGTTTGCTGGTATTTTCAGTCTTGTTTCAGCAGGCAATCCATTCAAGCAATAGGCCCCCCTGGCGGGGTCCAGGGGCAGAGCCCCTGGTGGGGGACTGGGAGCAAAGCTGAAGCATTTTAGTCTAGTAAATGGAAATTTAACCCCCTCTGGTGAAAGATAAATCAAGTATTTTAATAAAAGAAAAAAAGGGACAAGCATTGTTAACAATGAACAAAACATGCAAATACTTCCCTTTCGCAGATATCCGCGAATTCGCGGACATGTGGATCGCCTGTTCAGTGACATCACTGGCGCTAAGCTGTGCTGGGTCTTGCTTTCCCTTGAACTTCATCAAAATGTGGGGAAGGGAAACATGCTTCATGAGCAAAAATTTGTCTTGTTTATATACCCCTGCACAGGTCTGTGCACTGGAGTGCAAAATCAGATGTACCTAAAAACCCACCCAAGCACACAATTCCATGATCTTTCAACACCCATGGATATATTATTTCAGTCTGACCCATACTGTATTTGTGGCCAGGAAACTAGAATTTCTTAACTGAGATTATACCTGTACCAGGTGAAATGCCAAACTCGCGCAGAATGTCATCAGGTTGTGCAGCATACATGTCACCTCCAGACTTGGCATGGCCCTTTGGGTCATCACCCTGACAACACAAAAACACACCATCACTATGACAACAAAGAGACAAACACACCGAAACTATGACGACACACACCCACACTGATGATAACATGTAAATATCCACCATGATTATCACTGCCTGGACAAAAACACTGAAGACAACATATCAACACACTGTGATTACCACTGCCATGATGTTAGACAAAACACATCTCTATGTTGAATGTGTCATTATGTCAGCAAGTGGTGTTTGTGTGTGTGTGTGTGTGTGTATGACCCATTTGCCATTATAAATGTGTGTGTGTGTTGTGTGTGTGTGTGTGTGTGTGTGTGTGTGTGTGTGTGTGTGTGTTTTGTGTGTGTGTGTGTGTGTGTGTGTGTGTGTGTGACTTTGTGTGCCTACTCATAACCATAGATCACAGTCATACTGTAGGGCCTACTGTATATTTCTCCATGAAATTGTACACTGGTATTTGTCTAACATATCTTGTCTGTTAGAACTCAGAGCAATGTAAGCAAAGCAAACTATGATTAATATGAATTATCTCAACAATAAAAAAAAAATGTACATTGCACAATTAATCCAAAAAATGCATCACTGATAAGAATTCTGGATTATTAAGATGGACAGTTTACCCTTTGACTCCCGCACCCTATCCACAAACTGCAAAAACTTAACCCTCTGACTTCCCTCACCCTATCAACCAGTCTCCTGCAGGAAGCTGGTGGATAGGGTGAGGGAGTCAAAGGGTTAAGTTTTTGCTTTGCTAGCATGGTGGACAACACAGGATGCTGGTGGGACAGGGTGTGGGAGTCAAAGGGTTAAACAAACTGCAAGTGAATGATTTGAAAATATGTCAAACAAGGAACAATTATTGCTCCCCCTCCCCCCTTTCTTTGCAATACTTTACGAATACATGCAACAACAAAGAATAAATCAGACCAAATATGTTGCTCCTTACCCACTCAATTAGTCAGTCATCAACAATAGCACTACAAACAGGGTTCATCTACTGTCTAATGACTAGCAATTGCAGCCTAGCTGAGCAGTACACAAAATCAAATTTGTACACATCCAAGAGGTAGGCCTGAATATTTTAATGTTTATATATTTCACTTACTGTCTAATGAGAGAAGTTGCATGCATATAATTTGCACTGAAATACAAGTACCCTACTTTCTACATAAAACTGCTGCAAGTCTTCTGGTGCTTTCTCAACAAACCTTTTTGCATCAAAGCCATGGGACCTGCTCTCTGCACTGATCTGCATTTTGTTGTTGAGACTCAGAGACATTCTGATCTGCCATCAGTTCATTTCCACTGTCTTCAACACAAGGTGTGGGCTGTGTTTTATCTAATACTTCATTTTATTCCACAGATCATACCTTGAGACCTGTTAACCAAATTGAATATGAAATGATTGCATTCCAATGAATGACGCCAAACTGCATATGGGACTGAGTGAAGAGGTCTAAACAAGTAACAATCATGGGTCTGACCCCTGACCCATCTTTATGGCCAATCACCTTCGCCAGTACCTGTTGGCTAGCAATTTGTTTTTGTTCAAGTTTAGCAGTGACTACTGCTGCTGATTCTGATTTGAAGCCCTTGGCTCCAATGCTTCTAAACTTTTTGAAAGGTTGCAAAAAAATTTTTTTTCAGGATGCGGTTGTGATGAAAATAACTGTGCGTCATCATGATGTACATATTTGAAATCTGTGCATCAAATCTAGAATATGTGCATAATACTTAATAGGCCCCAAGTTGTCCATAATCAGCAACACTGAACACCACTGAACATTACATAACTATAAAAACAATTGTCAAAAATTTCAATCAAGAAAAAACAATGACATTGACAAAATATGAAATGAAAAATAAGAATTACTATTAGGAACCACAGCAGTGTTAGTATTTGGAACCATAGTTTTGAAAACTAAAAATAGTATAAACTAACTAATACCAAGTTTTCACAAACACACTTACAGCCATGTGAGTGTACACATGCATGTGAGCACACACACACACACACACACACACACACACACACACACACACACAGTGACACACAAACCAACACACGCAAAGCACACTGCATACATATATAACACCACTGGCATTATGTCACCTGTGTGATGAAGTGACCAATACAGCTTTTAATCATGCTTGAACAAATCTTGTACAATGCACCGATTGTTGTATTGTACATGCAGTGAGTGATGTTGAGCACTTGTACAAGTCTTGCGTGCTTACTTGTTGCAGGGCAAAACTACACATAGCAAGCTCGGCCTTTGGGAAACAACACCTGTCAGTGTCATGTATGGAAACTTGTGGTAGGCAGGTTCATTATACTAAATAGGCGGATTTCAGTGAATACCCACACACACACACACATATCTAACACTAGTAACAGTAACATTTAGGACACACTTGGCCCGTTATGCATGTGACCCTTGAACCAAGTTGTCATCCTCTCTTTCTGAGTTTCTCTCTCTCTCACACACACACACACACACACACACAGGATACTGGGCTAGAATACTCTCAGCCTGTGACTCTGACCAAGCTGAAATCTTCTCATTTAACACATACAAAGTGGATCCTGAAATAGGGTACGCTCAGCCTGTTACTACAGTTAGGCATATGACATTTGTCATCCTCTGTCTTACCACTTGGCTTATCCTGGTCAAGAACATGAGGCTCGCTGGCTGTTATACTCCAGGTAACCCTTACACCCTGGCCTTTCACTTCTTTTTTTTAAAGGAAGAGAGTCCACAAAAGGATGCCATGTTAACATCATCCCCTCACTTAGTCTGCTAGCAAAGGCGGTGCACCAGGGAGGGTGTGGCATTTGAAGCCAGCCCTGAGAGATTTTGTAGATAGGCCAGATGGAGACCAGTGTTTCTATCCTACAAGTAGGATGCATCTGCCAGAGAACAAAACTTCTAACCCTATCCAGAGCCCCATACACCCCAATGGGGCAATTACACAGTAGACCGGAACCATACGCAACAGTGAAAGAAGAACTTCAGGAAGCGGGCAGGGCACCACAAATTGTTTACGTACACGGAGCAGTACCTAACCTTCACTTGTTAATACACCAAGCACAGTTCTCTTTTCCGCCGGATTTACGCCTATCGTGGTTTCACCGACGTAATTAAGAAGATTGCAGATGAAGACAAATTTTGGGTGTCAGGCTCAGCCTAATTATGGGAAAGAGGGGGAGGGGGGGAGTGGTGAGGTAGAAGAGACAACGACTGTTTATCATGTTTACCTCTTTTCCTTTCTTGGAGAGTTCCTTTTCTTTCCTTTCTCTTCGCATCTGCTCGAGTCGAGCTTTCTTTCGCTCTAACTCAGCTTTCCTGTCACCCATGACTCAAAAAATGTCAATAACTCGTCACAAATCAGAATGGCATTAAACAATCAGCTACCAGTATAGGTAAGCTTCCATTTGCAATCTATTTACTGCGGAGTGTTACAGGAAATTAATTTTGAGAACTGAAAAATCATAACATTTTGTGTTATCATAAAATGAGCAAAAAGAGTTCAATCGTTGACAGGAAATTACTGTTTACTGTTTAATTAAAAAAACAAACAGAACAATTTTTTTCTCCTCCGCTGCACCTGTGACAACCAATGGAAGAACAACTTTAGCCATCCAATCAGCATAGAAGTTCAGCCGTATGACTTAGCCTACCAAGCAGACGACTTCAGGAGGAGTGTGAGTGAGTATTGGGGTGGGGGCACTCTAATCAACCTCTTCACAACAGGCGCTGGAAAAGGCTAGCCTCAAAGACGTTTTAAATAGAATACGGAAACGCCTTCGATCTCCAACTTAGTAGGCTAGATGGGCGACATTCCCAACCCAGCCGATGCGAATGGCCTTCAGATATATGGAAGTTACTTGCGAAGTAAGTCAGGCTTGTCTGAACGAATAAACAGTCACGGGCCGTTTAGCGATGATTCCATCAGGAGGGGGTGGAGCGTGGCCTTCGCGACATAAATTATGTCGCGAAGGCCACAGGCGGAGTGGCACTGGACAAGGCCGCAAGTATTGGAATGCTCTTACTTTTTTTAAAGATGGATCTGGGGCCCCTGCTCTCAGAGAGTTAGGGTAGGTCTTTTGGACATTAGATAAAGTCGTGGAATCCACACAGAAATTCAGGAGGGCCGAAGACGGTTAGACTGATTATCTTTTACAGTATGAGGCATGCAGGTACCTTCTAATAATACAGGCATGAGACCAGACATCGCTCTCCACTCTGACTCCTCGAAACAAGTGATTCTGATAGAACTCACTGTGCCATACGAAAGCAGAATGGAAGAAGCACATATCTACAAGACCGAAAAATACGCCGGTCTTGCCAGCACCCTGAAGAAAGCAGGTCTGCGGGTCAAAATCTTCGCCATAGAGGTCGGGGCAAGAGGGTTTGTGGGCACCTCCGCTTATGATCTCATGAAACAACTCGCCATTTCTGGAAGAAGAGGACTAGAGCCCTTAAAGCGATGGCAGAGGCAGCAGAAAGGAGCTCAAGCTGGATCTGGGCAAGGAGGAACCAAAAAAGTGAACTTCATAAGGATTAAATTCCCTACAGATGATGTGTGCCCCGTTAGCACATTGGTAAAACCGCGTACCGCAGTTCTGAAGCGCAGAATCGCCCAGGTTCGATCCCCGGCGTGGGAAAAAAAAAAAAAATAGACAACAGCAGAAGGGCATCCAGGAGTCATGACCTGGATGTGGCCCGGCCCCCCGAGAGTGTAAGGAATTCAGGACCGAAACACTTGTCTAAAGGGGGTTACTTCTCTGAAGACCTTCTGTTGTCTAGCTCTCCCTAGAGTTTCTTTCTACCAGTCGGGGGTGGGGTGAGGACTGGACCTGTTTTCATCCTTTAATGATTTGTTTTGTTTTTGATGTTTTTTATTGTGTTGCTTTGCTTGTTTATTTTTCTAGACTACCAGTGGAGGTATAGGGCCTACATTTCGCTGCAACGTAGCCTAGTTTATTTCAGTGACTGGACTGACTCGGAGATGAAAGTTTACATAAAACCGGACGCTAGACAGGACATCAAGACCTTGGCAGGGCATAGGGCATAAGTGCAGGCTTATGTGCCATGACCATTTTTGGATCTTCTCCATCACATGGCATCAGTAGCGTCAGTGCATACAGAATCTATTCCGTGTACAATGGAATCCACATCAGATCAGAATGGCGCCCGCCCATAGAGGTCCATTTACAGCACGGTGGAGCAGTGCAAGGTCCTGTACCTAAACAGGATTTACCCAAGGTCAAACTGATGCCTTCCTCAAACGAATCTGGTCCAGCGGTCGGCATCTGAGCGCATATTGCAGCGATGTTGTCTCTATCACTCAGGGAGATCGACAGGAGATTTGGCTAAATGCAGCACTTCTGACCACCAAGCTGCGTGATGGCCAGCAAGAGCTGGAGGAGGAGCAGCCACATTCAGCAAGTCGCCAGATGTGGCCTCTCCACTTTGTTGAAGGCGAACAAAAGAGAACTAAAAGACCATTTCCACATGTTTATACTACGCTGATACTGTACAAAATTTACTCGGCTGCTAACTGGCTGTAAATAACATGAAAACAGAAACAAGCAAAAACAAACAAACAAACAAACAAATCTTCTGCCTTAAAGTTGCCGCTGATACCAGTGACTCTACCGACTATTGTCATGGTGTCCACATCTGGACTTGTCAAGCAACCTGTGGTAGTTCTGTTCATCTTGATTGTTATACTATTTTGTTTTATTTTCCATTCTTTTCCTTCTGTTTTGTTTTCTTTTGTTCTGTTTGTGACACTTATATTGTTTGGTTTTCAGTGATTTTCTTCTCTAATCCATTATCGCCCGTTGTAGGTGGAATGGGTAGGGGGAGTGGGGAGGGGGACAGAGGTAGCGTAGGTGACTGATTTGTTACGTTTCAGCCGGAGTTGTATTGTTTGTTTTCTTAGTCTCCTTTTTATGGGGAAAAAGTTCGATTATTTCATATAAATCGGGTGAGAGAAAGAGTGGTGTGTGTGTGTGTGTGTGTGTGTGTGTGTGTGTGTGTGTGTGTGTGTGTGTGTGGTGTGTGTGTGTGTGTGTGTGTGTGTGTGTGTGTGTGTGTGTGTGTGTGTGTGTGTGTGTGTGTGTGTGTGTGTGCGTGCGTGTGTGTGTGTGTGTGTGCGTGCGTGCGCGCCCGCCAAAAATGTATAAGCAAGATTTCTTTTAGCTAGATATCTGTCTGGATGAATTTTTACCAAAGCTGGGTCAAAGATGTGCACCGTGGGGTATGGCGCTTGCTTAAGTTTGGAAGTACTGGCTTGAAGGTTAAGGCCACAGGTCAAAAATGTGCCTAAAAAAGCACTTATCAGGAAGGTGTGTGAACTGTACTTTCTCAGAAAGTTTTCAGATTGTTTTATGTTTGTACTGTTCAGGCAATTGTTTTATGTTTGTACCGTTCAGGCAATAGTTTTATGTTTGTACTGTTCAGGAAGTTGTTTTATGTTTGTACTGTTCAGGCAATTGTTTTATGTTTGTACTGTTCAGGCAATTGTTTTATGTTTGTACTGTTTAGGCAATAGTTTATGTTTGTACTGTTCAGGCAATAGTTTATGTTTGTACTGTTAGGCAATTGTTTTATGTTTGTACCGTTCAGGCAATAGTTTTATGTTTGTACCGTTCAGGCAATAGTTTATGTTTGTACTGTTCAGGCAATTGTTTTATGGTTGTACTGTTCAGGCAATAGTTTTATGTTTGTACTGTTCAGGCAATAGTTTTATGTTTGTACTGTTCAGGCAATTGTTTTATGCTTGTACTGTTCAGGCAATTGTTTTATGTTTGTACCGTTCAGGCAATAGTTTTATGTTTGTACTGTTCAGGCAATAGTTTTATGTTTGTACTGTTCAGACAATTGTTTTATGTTTGTACCGTTCAGGCAATAGTTTTATGTTTGTACTGTTCAGACAATTGTTTTATGTTTGTACTGTTCAGACAATTGTTTTATGTTTGTACTGTTCAGGCAATAGTTTATGTTTGTACTGTTCAGAGAATTGTTTTATGTTTGTACTGTTCAGGCAATAGTTTATGTTTGTACTGTTCAGAGAATTGTTTTATGTTTGTACTGTTCAGGCAATAGTTTATGTTTGTACTGTTCAGAGAATTGTTTTATGTTTGTACTTCTCAGGCAGTCAACTACTGCCCTGCTTTATGTTAAGTTTTATTTTATCTGATGCTTCTTTAACCATTCGATTCTAGAGGTTTGTCCAACAGCTTCTGGGGACAGACCGTATGAATCAAATGGTCAACCCTTTGACTCCCGCACCCTATCTACCAACTGCAAAAACTTAACCCTTTGTCTCATCCTGATAGGGTGAGGCAGTCATGTTTTTGCTTTGTTAGCATGGTTGACAATGCAGAATGCTGGTGGACATGTGCGGGAGTCAAAGGGTTAATTAATGTCACAGTGACAGCGAGAAGCAAAAAATCTTGATCTTCTTTTAAGCAGCTACATGCTCAAACTGAAATTTCTCAACCGTTTATAAATTGATCGCTCTGATGGTTGACCGACTCATTGTACGTACATAGACAGTTTCAACCGTTGGTTCAAATACATGTACTGTGAACAAAATATTCTCTGTTTTTAAAGTCTAATTGAAGAACCCTTGTCTCAGAAGAAATGGTAATATATGTGACGTCATACTTTTTGTACGTCAGACTGTCTACGGTACAGAACTGATCCAAAATGTGATCAGCTTCTACGACAAGGAAAACAAACAAACAAACAAACAAACAAACAAACAAACAAACAAACAAACAAAAAAAACAACAAACAAACAAACAAACAAACAACAGCGTTTCCCACAGAATTTATTTCTCATGGTTCCAGGAACCTTCTTTGGAGATTTCTGAGGTCCTATTTCAAATTTCAAGTGTCCCTCGTTGCCAAAGGTCCACACATTGCACATCCCTTTCAAATCAACTGAATCTTTTTCATTTAACTATCACCAGAAACATCATACATTATCCCATTTTGATTTTTTGCGTTCCATTTTCGTGTTATTTACTTTCTTTCTCTGTATATTCTGTTAAAAAGTTTACCATTGCAGCTGCTGTGAAATCATCAGGCACTGGTTAGCTAATGTCCTCTGCTTGACGCCTCTGATCCAGCCTACGACTCAGAAGTAATCAGCACCTGTTTGTTCATGTGTTGTTTACCTGTTCAGTTTAACCTCCGAGCTGTTACTTTTGTTTCTCATCCACCAGCTGGAACTCTTTTCAAAGAGTCTAGTACCTACGGTACATAGGCACTATTCTCTTTGCTCTTTTCAGCTGCTTCTGCTGTTGCAAGTGGGCTCTGTTCCTCTGTTTCCTAGAATTCGAAAGCTGTTTCATGTCATAGGCAGACGTGTCTACCAAGCCCCTCGCTCCAACCTCTATAGCGAGGAGTTTGGCTTGGAAGACGGACTTCTTCAAGTTGCTGGCTAGACTGCATATTTTTCATTCTTGTACATGTGGGCTTCTTCCATCAGAATCGTTCTTTTGATGAATTGGAGTGAATGTTGGTCTCATGCTATTCTTTCTGGTGATTTCTGGGCGCGCGTCTTCTTTTACACACACACACACACACAACACATGTTAAATGATATAATATAAAATATATATAATATAATATATATATATATAAAATTATATAATATATATATATTACACATGTATATAAACATACATATATAGGCCTATATATATATATTTTTTTTTATGCTGTGGAATCTGTTGTACACTCCCAATCATCCTCTCCTCCAATTAACCCGACTTCCATTCATGCTGCAGATGTCACGATTTTTGCCGTTTAGAAGAATACCAGAGCTTGTTCGATCTCTTTAAGCACTTGATTATGTCTCCATGTGTACATTTGAAGGGTTAGTGCCACTTTGCATGAGCTCAAGACATGTACTATTGTTTGCCCTGGGTGGGCATGCAGTCATCTGATTTTCCCCATTTCATCAGATTTGCTGGGAAGTTATATACAGATGTAAAGATGAAACTGAGAGGGATCATCCCCCCCCCCCCCCCCCGTGGGGACCCCACCCCCTCTGTGGGGATGCCGGGGGCTCTTTCAGTATAAATACTATCCCCACCTTCTGGAAATTCTGTAACAGAAATTTCCTCTTTTCTGTCACTGTCTTTGTTTCTTTCTTTCCCCCTTTTCCTTCTGTCGTTTCTTCCTATCATTTTCCGCCTTGCTGGTCCATTCACCTGTATGTGTTCGATAAAGTCTTACGTACTTTCTCTTAGGATCGATAACTGGGTACATGCATTAAATGCATTTTTGGCTCTACAGAAATGAAATATCCAGAAGCAATTTTAGGTAATTTAGACCCGTTATTAATGTTTAAATTTGTATTCAGTTATGTTTTTAAGCCCCTGACCGATAAATTGGACTGAGTGGTCAATGCCAGGGGGCATCTCCTTAGATTATGTGCGCGAATGCATTGATATGTGTACTTAATTTTCTTTTCTTTTCTTTTTTCTTGTTGAAGTATTGTGTAGGCTATGGTTTGAAATGTTTATAGCCCTGATATGGCTCTACGCAGTCGGCTGGGCTTTAAACAAAAATAACAGTAACAGAGAGGGACCACATGCCGCATGTCATTCCAGTTTAGACTCCTTGGGAAGGCACTTTTCTGGAAGGGAAAGTAAAGCAGCGAGGAGAGGAGGAGATGTGCACCCCCCTCCTATTGCACCCTACACGAAAAGTCGAGATCTCACTCTTATACTCGTTATCTGTTATTGTTGCTTGAAGCCCAGCCCTCTACGATCTCAGGGTTATGGACAACCTTCTTACCTAACTCACTTTTTTGTATTGTGTTCCTCGTCTTTTTCCTTCCATGTTTCTTCACTGGAATGCCATGGCAAGGCTCATTTTTCCTTCTGTGTTTCCTCACTGGAATGCCATGACAAGGCTCCTTTTTCCTGCCGTGTTTCCTCACTGGAATGCCATGGTAAGGCTCCTTTTTCCTTCTGTGTTTTCTCACTGGAATGTCATGGTAAGGCTCATTTTTCCTTCCATGTTTCCTCACTGGAATGCCATGGCAAGGCTCATTTTTCCTTCCAGTTTCTCAACTGGAATGCCATGGAAAGGCTCCTTTTTCCTTCTGTGACTCTCACTGAATGTCATGGTTAAGGCTCATTTTTCTTTCTGTTTTTCTCACTGAATGTCATGGAGCCTCATTTTCCTTCATGTTTCCTCACTGATTCATAGCTAAGCTCCTTTTTCTTCTGTGTTTCCTCACTGTTTCTCACTGGAATGCCATGGCAAGGCTCATTTTTCCTTCTGTTTCCTCACTGGAATGCCATGGCAAAGACCATGCAAGGCTCCTTTTTCCTTCCATGTTTCCTCACTGGAATCCCAGGAAAGGACCATGGCAAGGCTCCTTTTCCTTCCATGTTTCCTCACTGGAATGCCATGGCAAAACCCAGGCACTCCTTTTTCCTTCCATGTTTCCTCACTGGAAATGCCATGGCAAGGCTCACTTTTTCCTTCCAGTGTTTCCTCACTGGAATGCCATGCAATGGCCCATGCAAGGCTCCATTTTTCCTTCCATGTTTTCTCACTGGAATGCCATGGCAAGGCCCATGGCAAGGCTCCTTTTTCCTTCCATGTTTCCTCACTGAAGCATGCAAGGACCCATGGCAAGGCTCCTTTTCCTTCCTTTTTTTCCTCACTGAATGCCATGGCAAAGGCTCCTTTTTCCTTCTATGTTTCCTGTTATTGGAATGCCATGGCAAGGCTCCTTTTTCCTTCCGTGTTTCCTCACTGATATGCCATGGCAAGGCCACAACAGATCATGCCATGTTGGCATACTTCCTAAGAGTTCGCTAGTAAAGTAAGTAGATAAACAAAAGAAAGTTAAAAAATGTCATCTGCAGAACGGAGTGGTGAGATAGAGGTGTTCATTCGGAGGTGGCAGCAGAAATATATTGGTATATTAGTATTAATATTGACAATGTTGGACACCAGCTGTGGGAAAAGGTTTGAGTCTTGAGGAAAGTTTCTTGATTGGTCCGTATTGCTCATCTTGACTGAAAGATGCAAAACTGTACCACAAGTTCTGCATCTTTCAGGGACCACACTCGATCCATTAAATGTGTGTGTGTGTGTGTGTGTGTGTGTGTGTGTGTGTGTGTGTGTGTGTGTGTGTGTGTGTGTGTGTGCATATATGTGTGTTGTGTGTGTGTGCTTTTATATACATATATGTAATATATATATATATGTATATATAAATATACTATACACATATATCTATATACATTCATGTGTGTGTGTGTGTGTGGGTGGGGGTGTGTGTGTGTGTGTGTGTGTGTGTGTGTGTGTGTGTGTGTGTGTGTGTGTGTGTGTGTGTGTGTGTGGCTGAAAACAGCAATAATACTTTTCACAAGACATGCAAATCATTCGTTCTCTTGCGCACATTCTGATACACAACAGACTCATTCAGACTGTTTTGTTTCACTTCACAGTGAAAGCATACACCTTTATTGACTTGAACTCTGAAAGTTACACAGGTGCGGATGGGTTACAGCACATCGACTATCGTCATTTTTTTTCTTCTTTCAAACAAAAAACACTTTATCACATGTATAAAACGAAACCAAAAAATAAAAGTTGCTACAACTCATGACATAAGAATCATAATGAAACCGTTGATTGCTTCACATCCATCATGATATCATTATCTAAATTCTGCGGGGGAGAGGGGGGATAACTGCACAGAGATGTAAAATAAATAAGAAAAAAAAATGGTACTGTACTCTCCTCAGATGGCGAGCACCTTTCTTCCATATTTTCAATATCCAAATCAAAGAACACGAGGAAGAGTCGACTAGGAAAACGTTTTATGTATGATACTGTCAAACAATTACGTAGTAGAAAAAGGCAGACAGTTGGCAGGCTCTTTGCTGTATACACAGAGGCTTTAACTCCATTACACTGGTACCACCATATTGTATAGAGACTGCAGACACAAATTTCTGGCTCCAAGACAACGTCATCTCTTTCAGAAAGACTTTTAAAAGTTCATTTTGTCTTATACAGAACAAACTATGCCAGGTATAAAAAGAACACCTAAAGAAGACTCAGCCGTGAAGATTAAAACTTCAGTTTCTACACTGACAAAAGACGTCCTAAAGTTGAAAACCAGTGTTTATACGACGAAAAAGGAAACTGACTGTAACCTTTCTTCAGCAAAACAAGAGTAATAATGAAAGCAACTTTCTCGGCGAGGAATAAACTCCAATACCTTTGAGGCACTTAGTATCCTCAGTCAAGAGAAAAAGACACTTTTCAGTTCTGAGATTTTGAAAAGGCAAGATGAAGGTAGAAATAAAAAAACAAACAAACAAACAAACAACAACAAAACCAACCAACCAAAAGCAACCACCACTGAGATATTTCATTCACATCAAGATTAACTCTAAACAGATCAAATGCAGACGATTTCTCACTGCAGCGAACTGATTAGTTTCCAAACGCATCAAATCCAGAACATTCCACATTTCAGAGTATAAACTAGTTTCTATAACCCATCAAATCAGAACACTATCTAATGCAATGCAATCAAAGCATGATATGACGTTGATTAGTATCTAATACACAGTACAAAATGCACATATAGTAGATGTAACATTGTAACAATTTGCAAGTATGAAAGGGCCATTCTTCCCCAAGCAGTTTTCAGCCGATGAAGGTGGTGACACTTTTTGAAATGTTTGCGCGCCAAACGTTGATACAACTTCCTGTCAGGCTACCGTAAAGTACTTTCATGTGTGTATTTAGTGATAACCATAATGTATCTTTTCTGTGTGTGTATTTTTTAGTGATAAACCGTAATGTATCTTTTCTCTGTGTGTGTTTTTAGCGATAAACTTCAGTCACTTCATCTTGCAGTCGCTCCTTTTCTAAAGAGATACAACTTGTGCATTTTGTCTTTGTTAGCTGTAAAAATATGTCTTTCTGTTTCTTGTCTTACACTTGTGTGTATTTGTGTTTGTTTCGTTTTGGCTTCTTTGATGTTACAGCTGAGAAATTTCAGATACGTTGCAGCTGAGACATCTAAGATTTGCTTTGCTGTTTTATGTCTCTGATTCTTATGTCTGTGTTACATATCAGAAGCTGGTTTCTTGGCGGTTTGTTCCAGGGATGGGCCAGTGATCGAAAAACAAAGCAAACAAACAACCCCCCCCCCCCCCAAACTTAGGTATTTAAGTACACGTAACGTTTGTCTGCGTTACATATCAGATATGATTATGAATATGATTCCTTTAAGCTTTCTTCCGGGGATGGACCAGTGATCAAAACTACAAAAAACAACAACAAAAAACAACAAACAAACAAAAACAAAACAAACAAACAAAAAACAAAACAAACAAAAAACAAAACAAAACAAACAAACTTAGCTACTTCAGTATACACAAGCCTTAGATTCCACTTCTCCCAAACCAATTCACTTTCTTTTTTAAGAGGAGGGGAGAAGGTGACGGCCACACAACATTTAGACCATATACAAGGAACAAAAGGATCCCACCAGGGGAAAGATGTATAATAAATACTGCACCCAGTCAACAGAGACAACAACACAGCACAACTAAGGTCATAGATGAAAACAAACAATGCAGCTAAAATACGACTGTACACACGTAAGTACAGAATAAAACTGCAGTAATAGTACATCATTGCACAGTCACGACATCAATGAATACGCACACATCTATCAGCTGTACAAGCCATGTGTGTGTATGTTGGGTGGGTGGGGGTATCGGTGTGTGTGTGTGTGTGTGTGGTGTGTGTGTGGTGTGTGTGTGTGTGTGTGTGTGTGTGTGTGTGTGTGTGTGTGCGTGCGCAGTCATGACATCAATGAATACGCACACATCTATCAGCTGTACAAGCCATGTGTGTGTGTGTGTGTCGGAGAAGGGTGGGATATCGGTGTGTGTGTGTGTGTATGTGTGTGTGTGTGTGTGTGTGTGTGTGTGTGTGTGTGTGTGTGTGTGTGTGTGTGTGTGTGTGTGGTTGTCGGTGTGGATGGTTGTCGGTGTGTGCATTCTGAATGTGCAGATCACAGCAGGTCCTTCTGTGTGCCGATCTTAACCCAGCATCACCGGAGCTTACAAGCAGCAACAAACAACAGGACAAAGGTCAGTGTTTAGACTGACAGTTAGTGACAAGATGTAAATAATACCGATCCACCTTGGGGGTAGCTGATTAACAAACCTAAACCAACAACAATACCGGCTATTCAGTGAGTGACAAAGAGATTAATGCATACTGACACAAATGGATACATGTGTATGTGTATGCGTGTGTGTATGTTTATGTCTATGTATGTACGTGTGTGTGTGCGTGCGTGCATATGTCGGTTGAGAGTGGTAGTAGACTAAGGAGTTCATGCATGATTACGAAAATAACGTCATCAAAAACGTACAGGTTTATAGATCAACTGCAAACTTGCAGTCCAAGAAGAAAATGCACAGGCTATTGGCACATATTGCTCCCGATTCGGTCAGTCCAAAAACAAAAGACGAATGACGTTTGACTGTGATTAATCCAGTTTAGATCTGAATCTGTTTAAGAGGTATTCATCACACTCGGACAATGTTATCATCATCATCCATCTCCGTCGCCGTGGACGACGGTGGGAGCTCCACTCTTTGTCACGAAGGATCGCCAGGCGACACGGTCTCTGCTCCTGTGTATGATGTCATGGAGCCCCAGTTTGCAAGCGTCAGCGATGTTGTCCACGAAGGATTTTGCTGGCCTTCCTAGTTTTCTCTTTGCCTTGACTCTCCCCCTGCAGGACTGATGTCATCAAGTCGGTTCTTGTGTTTTTGTTCATGTGCCCGATATACTCCAATTTTCTTTTTTTGATCTGTGGGCGCGTTTTACATTGGACAGCTAATTCCTTTAGCACGCTTTCGATGGTTCTTTTGTCTGTCCATTTTACTCTGAGAAAACGCCTGCAGAACCACATTTCTGCTGCGTTTACTTTCTTTTCGTCATCTTTCTTCAAAGTCCAGGGCTTCACATCCATACATGACAACAGGCTAAATTAAGCAGCGTAAAATTCTTATTTTCAATTTCGTTGGTATGCCTCTGTCTTTCCATATGTTGTTCAACTGGACCATTTTTTGCTTGGCCATGCCTATTTTTGATCTGATGTCCTTGCAGCAAGATCCTGTGTTGGTTTTCACAGAGCCCAAGTACTTGAAGGGACAATTCTATATACTCTCCATTCGAACCTCCCAGTGACGAGCAGGCACACTCCTTGAGCCTGCACAGAACTGTATGCACTAGCAACGTCTTCAAATGGAAGAGAAGGGGCATGGGAGGCCGAGGATATGCTGAATATTTTTTGTAATCATTATCAAAGTGACTGCCAACGTTCTCACCTTGTTGTCATGTTTCTAGGATGTCTTTGTGTTTCTATAAGCCACATGACCTGCAGGATCTTAAAAGTACAAATTTGATGCTTTTTATGCCTACACATGTACACATGAATAGATTTCAGGCACTAGCAAATCTGCAGATACGTTGATCTGGGAGACTGGGAAAATCTACACTTTTTACCTACCAGGCTGCGGGGCTAAAAGCTAGGGCTGAACTGGAGGAATCCGATGAAAAGTTTTTAAGTGCGGCGCCCAGTGATTCTTCATAGAGTTAAGGAAGAAGAGGAAGAAGAGGAAGAAGAAGAATAAGAAGAAGAAGGACGAGGAGGAAGAGGAAGAGGACGAGGAGGAGGTAGAGGAGAAGAAGAAGAAGAAGAAGAAGAAGGAGGAGAAGGAGAAGAAGAAGAAGAAGAAGAAGAAGAAGAAGAAGAAGAAGAAGAAGAAGAAGTGTCTAAAGCTAGGTACCAAACACGAACAGCAGACAGACAGACAGACAGACAGACAGACAACACTGCTGGATGGTTCAACAGTTTTCTCTTTCCCCAACTTCCATCGTAAGATTTGGAACACAAAGTTAAGTGAAAATGAAGCTAACTTCACACGAGAAGCAAAGTAGCGGGAATCCAACAAGGTACAACAAAAACAGACAGATGAATCCCCATCATCCCCCCCCCCACACACGCACACAAAGAGACAGTTCACAGCAAGACCTTCGATCGTTTGACTAAAGCAGGGACGGGTTTCATCAGCACAATGGACGAAAGCAAATGGGTTGCTATGAAACCATTCAGCATGGCAGCTAAAACGACAGATGACCAGTAGTCCTCTGAGCGACCTTCGATCGTTTGATTAAAGCAGGGACGGGTTTCATCAGCACAATGGACGAAAGCAAATGGGTTGCTATGAAACCATTCAGCATGGCAGCTAAAACGACAGATGACCAGTAGTCCTCTGAGCGACAGACAGAACGGGAAAACACACTATGTCTTGTACTCGATTCTATTAGCGATAAGCTGACATACATCACATTTGTAAAGCTGGCAAGGAATGCCATTACTGTCTGCTGTGGCAAAGAACACATAGCATTAAGACACGTTTTTTTTTAAATGGTCACTGGGTCTGGTTCGTGTGTACTAGTATACTAACAGCACTGGGACTCATGCACTTGTGGTCTGGTTCGTTTTTAAGGGCAAGTATACTCACGAAACTGGGATCTGTTTACTGTCAAATGCTTTGTTTATGATGTACGAATATAAAGTTGACCAGATACAGAGCACATCCTGTTCACAAAAGTTAAAGGATGGAGCGGACAGAGTGGGAGGGGGTATTTCTGAACTTTTTTTGCAGCTGATCCAGTGATGAGCTGACATTGCATCTGTTAAACCGGCAGGCATGCCATTTCTTGATTCTCCACAGTGACCAACTGACATTACGTTTGAAAAGCTGACATACATGCTATTATTTGATTGTATTCAGTTATTAGTTGACATACATTTCTGAAGCTGGCAGGCAGGCGATTACTTTCAAAATTAACAAGACACACCAGAGGGTGGTGGACAGGACCCAGAACACCAACGTATCACCGTTCTCCGGACAATCGCTTCCCAAGCTCCTGATGCCGTATGATGGTCATTTCATCAAAGCTGGGATGGGAAGGGGTGGCGGGGAGCAGGGAGGGAGGTTGTCCACGCGCTGCATGACCCATTCGGACCCAGTCATCAGTTACCTCGTTTACAAGCCAGATGGCGGGGTGGGAAGATGACAAACCCCAGGACGTAGCCACACAACGCACATCAACCAGGTCCAGCTCAGCCACTGGACAAAGAGAGAATGGAAAAGCCTTCTTCTGCCTTACTCTGGGCCTTCATATCTCTGTTAGGCTGCCCGCCTGGCCACCAAGCTACGTGCTTGCCAACTACATGCTGCCACCCTTAGGCTGCCCGCCGGTCACCAGCTACATAGCTGCCAACTTGCCCCCTTAGGCTGCCCGCCCGGTCACCAGCTCACATAGCTGGCCAACTGTGCCCCCTTAGGCTGCCCGCCCGGTCACCAGCTCACATAGCTGCCAACTGTGCCCCCTTACTATATGGTCTCGACAGTTAGCAGTTGGTAGCTCCCAACACTGTCTTACTAACCACAAGGGGTGTTTGAACAGTTGTAAAAGTGGCCAGGCATGATGCTCCAAACAGCCCATTTTGCTGATCTGCTAGGTCTGACATGCTTCAAAAGGAATCCTAAGTTTGCCACCATTCTGAACCGCGAGCAGGTGTTTTTTTTTATTTTTAATCTTTTTTTCTAACCTGTAGTCATCGGCCTGATTCCCGGAAGTCAGCTCCAAGCAATCCCGGATGTCAAGCGCCAAGCAACAAGTCAAAGTTAATAAGAAACACCTGAGGGTGCTGGATGGGACCCAGATCAACAATGCCCCACCACTCACTCTCTGGACCATAATTTCCCAAGCTACCGACGCCACTCGACAGCCATTTCATCAAGCAAAGGGGGTTGTCCATGCGCTGTATGACCCACTCGGACCCAATCATCAGTCGCCTTGGTTACAAACCGAAGGTGGGAGACGATAAACCCCTGGACATGGCCACACAGCGCGCACAACCAGATCCAGCCCAGCAACCGGACCAAGAGAGAATGGAAAAGCCCTTCTTGTTTTTACTCTGGGCCTTCATCGCTTTATTGGGCAGCCAGCCTAGCCGCCAGCTCGCATAGCAGCGCTGCCAGCTCTTCTCCCCTTTCTATACTCTCGACCTTACCAGTCGATAGCTCCCAACGCTGCTTTACTACAACTTATAATCTTGTTAAATTTGGCATGCCAATTCTTGCTTCTATTCAGTGATAAGCTGCACACATTTCTAAAGCTGGCATCATGCCATTACTTGATTCTATTCAGTGATAAGCTATATACAATACACCTGTAAAGCTGGCATCATGCCATTACTTGATTCTATTCAGTGATAAGCTGATATACAATACACCTGTAAAGCTGGCATACATGCCATTACTTGATTCTATCGTGATAAGCTATAACAATCACCTGTAAAGCTGGCATACATGCCATTACTTGATTCTATTCAGTGGTATGTTGATACACAATACACCTGTAAAGCTGGCATATATGCCATTACTTGATTCTATTCAGTGATATGTTGATACACAATACACCTGTAAAGCTGGCATACATGCCATTACTTGATTCTATTCAGTGATATGTTGATACACAATACACCTGTAAAGCTGGCATACATGCCATTACTTGATTCTATTCAGTGATATGTTGATACACAATACACCTGTAAAGCTGGCATACATGCCATTACTTGACTCTATTCAGTGATATGTTGATACACAATACACCTGTAAAGCTGGCATGCATGCCATTACTTGACACTATTCAGTGATAAGCTATATACAATACACCTGTAAAGCTGGCATACATGCCATTACTTGATTCTATTCAATGATAAGTTGATACACAATACACCTGTAAAGCTGGCATGCATACCATTACTTGATTCTATTCAGTGATAAGCTGACATATTATATTTCTAAAGCTAGTAAGCATGCGAGTACCTGATTCTCCTGGTGATAAGCTAACATCACATTTGTAAAACTGGCAAGCATGCCATTACTTGATTCTCGGTACCGGGTAATCAGCTGACGTACATTACATCTGTGAAGCTGGCAGGTGCGCCTCCTTTTTTATTTAATATTTTCATTCATTTATTTGTTCACTCTTCAACTACAGTAAAGCTTATAATTCATTGATACACTTACCTTTTAACCTCAATGGGAGCCTTTGCGTTGAGAAATGAATACTACTATACTAAGGCCTGTGAACTGAGACATGAATACCACTATACTAACTGAACAGTACTAACACCACTATACTAAGAAAACAACATACTAACACCACTATACTAAGAAAACAACATATACTAACACCACTATACTAACTGAACAGTACTAACACCACTATACTAAGAAAACAACATATACTAACACCACTATACTAACTGAACAGTACTAACACCACTATACTAAGAAAACAACATATACTAACACCACTATACTAACTGAACAGTACTAACACTACTATACTAAGAGAACAACATATACTAACACCACTATACTAACTGAACAGTAGTAACACTATTATGCTAAGAGAACAACACAAACACCGCTATACCCACAGAACAATGCTTACATCACTACATAAATACTTTACACTCGAAGTAGAGGCAGACAAAAATTGCAATTTACTGTTGATAAATAGGGTGTCGGTAATCATCTTTAATGAATGCTAGTCTACCCTGCTCTTTTCTCTCTTTCACTTTCAGTTACACACACACACACACACACACACACACACACACACACACACACACACACACACACACACACACACACACACACACACCGCACACACACACACACACACACACAGACAGAGCAGTGGCATTAATGCAAAGTAGCCAGGCCTTTTTCCTGTACAATATTACGAGCCACACACACATTCTATATAGAGATGATCCGTATCTTTTTCCTGTACAATATTACGAGCCACACACACATTCTATATCTTCTTCTATGCGTCAGGGCTCACACAGACATATCACACATACTTTTATAAAATCTCCATTTTAAAAAAAGGGACAGCATTTTATACTGACCTGACAGAGCTGTATAACTGCTGTGTGTGTTATATATCTATCTGTCTGTGACAAAAATGTGTGGACACAAGTTTCTTCTTTTTTTTATTTATAGACAGACCTTTACCAAAATTCGCTCAAAAGCAGTAGACCATTGATGAGTCGCCAATGGGTGAGTTTGAAAGGTAAGGCACCAAGATCAAAGTCTCACAGACAAAAACAAAAGTTCCCAAAAACCAGCACTTTTCAAGGAATTGCACTTTTTCTGGAACTTTTGACAATATTCAAAATCTGTTTTCACAATTATGACAGTCTGCTACTGTCTTTCATGCACATCTTACTACAGTGAAACTCTGTTATAGCGAGAGCGGACGGCCCAGGCACATTTTCTCGCTATTGCAGAGTTCTCGTTATTCCCAAATGAGAACGCCAACGGCACCGTGCGCACTCGAGCCAGACGAAGATGAGAGGAGGGAGAGGGGGGAGGTGGAGAGGGGATTACACACCGCACAAGGACGCGCCTTTCGTTGTTTTTCTTTGTTACCGGCCACCACGAGATGTGCCCTACCGGGAACTTGACGACGAGGTGGGGGTGGGGCGAGTGGCGAGAACTTTTGTGACCAGGAAGGATAGAAAATCTCTCGTTATTACCGAGATGATTATCCACTAACTCTCGTTAAACCCAATGGTTTATTCTTAAAGATTAAGAAGGATAAAAAACGGGGATTGAAAAATGTCTCGTTACTACAGTGTTCTCGTTATTACAGTTGTCGTTATTAATGGACTCCACTGTAATTTTCTTTCATACCGACGCCTGTTCAAGGTCACAGTGACCAATATTCTAGACAACCTGTATCTTCATGATCATACCATCGGAAATATGAATTGTTAAAACATTTAAAAAAAAAAAAAAAATCAACTTTTTACATCAACTAAAGAACACAAGTTGTTTTCTAAAGCTACATCTAGTTTTCTTTTTCGATGGTAGCGGTAACAAGAAACTCTGATGACAGCTGGCTGGACAAGCAGAAGGTTCCTCAGAAGAGAAACACCTTGTGGCTGTCAAGCAAGTATTTCGGCCCTTATCTCCTGACAGTCTAAGGGGCCGGGCCACATCCAGGTGATGACCCTAGATGCCCATCTGCTGTCACTATTAAAAAAGAAATATGTCCTCCACCTGGATTTGAACCTGCGCATCCAAGGTGGTCAGGTATCACACAGTCAAGTCACCCTACTGAAGTGCAATGGTTTGGCCTCAGACGTGAAGAGAATATCATCTCAGTGTAACAAAAGCGTGGTTTTGAGCAGCTAGGACTTTGGACAAAAGCTGAACTTGTTCAGAAATGTATACACTGGGGGAAAAGTGAGGTATAATATTATGGTCCAAATCAACTTCTGTTCTTACATATGTATTGAAAAACGCTTCTTCAAATATGTAATGAATTTATTCCTTGTTCAGAAAAAAAAAAACCCACCTCGGGACCTCTGTTCCTGAAGACGGAACCCAGTTGAACATAACATAAGAAGTCACGGAGATCTCTGTTCCTGAAGATGAAGACCAGTTGTACATAATATAAGAAGTCACGGGGATCTCTGTTCCTGAAGAAGGAGCCCAATTGTACATAACATAAGAAGTCACGGGGATCTCTAATTCTGAAGATGGAGCCCAGTTGTACAAAACATAAGAAGTCACGGGGATCTCTAATTCTGAAGATGGAGCCCAGTTGTATATACATATGTAACATAAAGAGTTACGACCTGGATGCAGCCTGGTCTTCTTGGAGTGAAACATTTGCTCGAGTGGGGGGGAGGAGGAGGGGGGAGCGGAGGAGGGGCTTCTCTGATGAACTTCTGCTGACCAGCTCCCTAGAATTTCTTACCACCATAAAGAATGATTATTACGTGTCTTGGGTCTTCATTTCGAAACAGGACGACACATCACAAAGTGTTGTTGTTGTTGTTCTTCTTCTTCCAGGGAAATGACCACAATCAACCAGTTGATTATTCTGTCACTTTGGAAGAGGTCGGAAGCATGTGGGAAAAAAAAAAGAAAAAAAAAAGAGCCTATTTAGAGAGTTTGGAGGCCCTTGACACAAAGGTGTCGATGGTTGTGGCCTCCACGACGCCTCTGGGGCAGGCGGTTCCAGTCGCGGATTGTTCGTGGTAGAAAAGTCTGTTGTTGGTATTGTGTGCGGCATCTCGGTTGATTATATTGATGGTCGTGGCCTCTCCTCTGGCGGGCTATGGCAGGCTCCATCCTTTGCTTCATGCTGTTCATGCACACCATATTGTTCCGGATTTTGTATAGCATGGTGAGGCGGGCATTCTGACGTCTGTCTTGGAGCGAGGGCCATCGCAGTTTGTCAGTCATGTCTGATACGCTGGAGATGTTGTGATAGCGCCTCAAGACGAATCGAGCTGCTCTGCGCTGGATATTCTCAATCTTGTCAATACTCTCTTGTGTGTAGGGATCCCAGACTGTTGCAGCATATTCCACGATGGGTCGCACAAGGGTCTTGTATGCTGTCTGTTTCGAGGATTCCCTGCACTATTTGAAGTGATGTTAAAATCTCGAAGTTTTAATGAAAAAAAAAAATCACATTTAAGCCACAGTTCTTTCCCCCTAATGAGACGGAAGATGATCTTCAACAAGCTGAGGCTGCTTAATTGTATCTTGTAACAGACAGATCAAGGCATATTTCTTGTCAAGTTAGGTGAGTGTAGATCTATTTGACCTTTTGACTGTATCAAAACTTGAATGAAAGTTTGTTACAACTGGCAGGCAATATATATTGCAACGAGAAACGCTTGTGCTAGAAACAAACATACTGTTTGTTTTTACTTTTTTTTTGTATCAAAAGAGAAAATCGCAGAGCCAATCACTACGATGGAGTCCAACAGTGTCTGTTCTGATCCAGCTTACGAAGGGCACTACCTACAAAGCCCCCTGGTTAAAACAATGGTTCAGTCAAGTGGCCAGATTGTGTAAGAGACACTTCTTCACCACCCTCCACCACCCACAGTGAGAACACCATCACCACAATCCTCCAACGACAGAGCCCTACCCCCCCCCCCCTCCTAAACTATCAACACCAAAAACTCCGTTCTGATTTTTCTTCTCAGGTACACAAAACGTAACAGGAAACTGAAACTGAAGTCATCACAAGATCTGGGCATCAAGTGTCACAGAACATTGGAAAATTTTCACGATGCCCTAATGACCAGTGATTTCATGATAAATTAATAGGGTGCTAAGGAGTTTCATCTTGGATCGAGACTGAGTGACAGGGCTGTGTGCTGTGTTTACTACCATAACATGCACATCCTCACATCAGCCAGGCCCAAGAGAAACAGATTCCTGCAGAGTTGGTTAGGAAATCTGAGCAACTTTCATAATGATACATCAGTAAACTGGATAAAACTCGACTGCGTGTGTGATCCTGGTCTGCCCAATTTTGGTTTGATTTGGTTCAGTTTTTACGTCGACACCCACACCTCAGGTGATATGGCCGACGGGGATAACCATCCCAGGGAAGTGGGGGAAGGGGGACTTACCTAATCCTATACTGACACCACCAGAACAACAACGATGTTAAGATGGGACAGTGAGAAGGCCAGTTTTAATGTAGCGCACCCCGGGATTCGAACCCACAACCACTAGCATGTGAATCCGATGCTCAAACCATCTCATCTACTGGGGCCCGCACTCTGCCCAGTGATTCACATACATCTATTTATAGTAGCAAGAAATTCTGGGGTGTGCCACACAGCAGAAGGTCCTAAGAGGAGAAACCTTCCCCCATCCCACTCCGTCCCCCCCCCCCCCCCCACACACGTCAAGTAGAATGTTCGGGCCCTTAACTCCTGACGCTCTTAAGACCAGGCTGCATCCAGGTCATGATTCCTAGATGTCCTTCTGCCCTTCTTCACTACCAGCCCATGACACGCCACACAGACCACACACTGTGCTACATAATGAATAGAGCAAGATATAGTGTGTCTGTGTGGTCCAGATTGTCAACATTCTGATTGCTGTTTAAAGCCCAGCCGACTGCGCAGAGCTATATCAGGGCTGTAACCATCTTCAAATGTAAACCATACCTCACTGGATTCAAAAAAGAACATTTGAAAAAGAAAATTAAGTACACATATCAATGCCTTTGTGCACATAATCTAAGGATCTGACCCTGTCGTTGACCATTCTGTCCAATTCATTACTAACGGATTAAAAAAAAAAACACCTGAAGACAAATATAAGCATCGCTAAGGACACTAAAACATATGTAAAAACAGGCCTAAATTACATAAAACTGCTTCTCATGCCCTTAGAGCCAAGTGCACTTAATACATGTATCCAATTATCAATCCTAATCCAAAGTACATAAGGCTTTACTGAACATGTACATGTTAAATGACCAGCAAGGCAGAAAATGACAGGGAAAATGACAGAGATCGAAGGAGCAAGGCAGAAACAAAGAGAGTGACAGAAAAAAGGAAATTCCTAGCGCAGAATTTCTAGAAGGTGGGGTACTATTTATACTGAAAGAGCCCCTTGGCATCCCCAACATTCTCAAAATAAAGCTGACAAGCTATGATATCAGCCAATATATAGCAACAATCTACCTAAACTGTGGATGTTTTATGACAGTACATATATCACATACACTTCACTCAACTTGAAGAAGCATTTTTATGTCAGTGTACACAGAATTTGTTCATATCTGGGCCTACATAATGCTCACATTCAACAGACCCTTTACACAAAACAAACGTAGTCTGGGCTTTTCCGGTCAAATCCCATTTACACAAGACAACGCACACAACATGTGATGGAAATGGTCTATGATTAATTTCTGTGGTATCGATACATATAAATGATAATAATAATAATTAATAATTCTTGCACAGCACAGTTCTCCAAACTCATTTCGCTCACTGTGCATTACACATTTACAAGATAAGCACAGTCGATGAAAATACATGGTACACAAAGCGTACTTAACATGGGTCCCTTGTACACATGGTTTGTACTGGTTCACTACACACCAAGCTAAAACCTGTCTGGAAAGACAAGAACATTTCCATGCAACACAACATCAGGCTCTTGCATCCACAGGTATATTCTATCTTCCTATACACATGTCAGACTTGAACCTGCACAGCAGCAGGTTTGGAAAGTTCAAACCAAGCCATGAAAACGAGGCGTTATCGCAGGACACTAAACATTAGACACAATGATCATATCACCAGTAAATAAGTATGTCAAACTACTAAGCAGCAATTTCAATCATATGAAGATCCACTGACTTCAGTTAAGAAAAGGAAGAAAACTATGTTGGTATGGCCATACGAGATCCCATGACCTTGCTAAATCAGTCCTTTAGGGAAGTATTGAGGGAGGGAGGAAGACAGAGGGGAAGACAGGAAAAATGATGGACTGACAAAACTGTGGAATAGACAGAGAAAATATCTGCTCAGACCCAGCCTTTGACGCACAACCGACAGAGCTGGAAGAGTCTGGTGAGCAGTTTTTTAGTGCAGCGTCCCAAAGACACTTCACGGAGTTAGGGGAAAAGAAGAAGAACACACAATTCACAGTGTGTGGAACTCGATAAGCATAGTTCAAGGAACACACATGTACAGTGAACACACACTGTCAGCGTCTATGCATATTTGTAGACATTCAATACATAACATAGACAACTGTCAGTATACACACATTCAGCCTAAACACATGCTGAAAATAAATTCTAATATACACACATTCAGCTTGAACACATGCACAAAATAAACAGGATCAATGTAAACGCATACTGAATATAAGCAAAGTTCAATATGTGCACATGCACAGTGTACACACACACTCAGTGGTACACACATGTTCAGTGGCAGATACATGTTCAGTATTCAAACATATTCAAAGTCACATGTGTTCAGTATACACACAAGTTCAACACACACACACACACACACACACACACACAAACACACCACACACACACACACACACACACACACACACACACACACACACACACACACACACACACACACACACTCAATACAAACAAATTTCATTACACACAAGTGTTCAGTGTACACACATGTTCAGTGGTACATACTGTACACACATGTTCACTATGCGCACATGTTCATACACATACCCGATCAATACGAATTCAGTACACACTCATGTTTAGCGTACATGTATGTTCAGTAAATGCACATGCTCAGTGTACACACATGTTTAGTATACACATACGTTCAGTAAACACGCACAATGCACACACAAATTCAGTATACATCCATGTTCAATGTACACATGTTCAGTATACACACATGTTCAGTACACACACATGTTCAGTACACACACATGTTCAGTACATACACATGCTCAGTACACTCACATGTTCGGTATACACTCATGTTCACAGCATACACAGAAATTCAAACTACACTCACGCTCAATACAAACATATTTCGGTGCACATATTTATGTCCAATGTCCCTTTTTGATTAAGGAATGGGCAGATAGTGTGATGACATCACATTCACTAAAATCATAGTAGTAACATCATGTATAAAACTATTCTTTCTCCCCCACCTCTCTCCAGTCAGTGGTCAAAAACATGTGTCAGCATGAAGATCTATACAAGTGTAATGACACTACAATCACTAGTATTATAGTGAAAATAAAATCACATTAAAACTATTCCTAGTTATTCCCCCACGACAGTGGTAGAAACACACGTCATTGTAAGGTTCCCCTTCAACTGTGTAAGACAAGACTTGTCCACTCATTCAGAGAGCTGCACGGAAAACAAAAGCAACACAAAACAAAACGTTTAAAAAAAAAATCTTTCAACACTGCAGTTTCGTACATGTTTGCATGGGGCAATATATTAAAAACAAAATTCCAACAATTAGGTGACCACACCTTGGAGGAAATAAAGAAGGAACACAGTTTTCACTATGAAGGGGCCTTTGATTTTAGCGAGTCTTACTACAACGTGCGCTTTATCATGTCAAGATTACATAGAACACACAGCTATTTCTGCAGCATTTTATCACAACTGAGTACTGAGCAAACCACAGCTACTGACAGCAAAAGAAACACACTGACAAACAGAACACACTCAATGTCCCAGTCCATACCTGAATGAACAGAACGGAACATTTGGCCAGTCAAGAATCGATGTCCAGTTCTACCCACAACAACAATCACGTTTACGGAACAGGTGGTTTTGCATATATTATAACCATTATATTACACATTTTGCAGAGCATACATTCAAGTTTAGAGTTTGTTCAAGAGGGATTCACTGCAATCGGAGAATTCCATATGCGCTCCACCCAAATCTGCTAGCAGTTATCTTGCGAACGTCCTTGATCACACACAGATGGGGATAGTGGGGTGGTGATGGTGGTGGTCTCCACAGGGAGTAGGATGGTGGTGGCGTCCAAGAGAGTGGGATGGTGGTGGTGTCCAGGGGAGTGCGGTGGTGGTGGCTGTGTCCAGGGAGTGGGGTGGTGGTGATGTCCAGGGGAGTAGGGTGGTGGTGGTGTCCAGGGAAGTGGGATGGTGGTGGTGTCCAGGGGAGTGGGTGGTGTTCAGGGAGTGGGATAGTGGTGGTGTCCAGGGAGTGGGGTGGTGGTGGTGTCCATGGGAGTGGGGTGGTGGAGGTGTCCATGGGAGTGGGATGGTGTTGGTGTCCAGGGGAGTGGGGTGGTGGAGGTGTCCATGGGAGTGGGATGGTGTTGGTGTCCAGGGAGTGGGGTGATGGTGGTGTCCAGGGGAGTGGGGTGGTGTCCAGGGAGTGGGATAGGGTGGTGTCCAGGGAGTGGGGTGGTGGTGGTGTCCAGGGAAGTGGGATGGTGGTGATGTCCAGGGGAGTGGGGTGGTGGTGGTATCCAGGGAGTGGGGTGGTGTCCAGGGGAGTGGGGTGATGTTGATGTCCAGGGGAGTGGGGTGGTGGAGGTGTCCAGGGGAGTGGGGTGGTGGAGGTGTCCAGGGGAGTGGGGTGATGTTGATGTCCAGGGGAGTGGGGTGGTGGAGGTGTCCAGGGGAGTGGGGTGGTGGAGGTGTCCAGGGGAGTGGGGTGGTGGTGGTATCCAGGGAGTGGGATTGGTGGTGGTGTCCAGGGGAGTGGGGTGATGTTGATGTCCAGGGGAGTGGGGTGGTGGAGGTGTCCAGGGAGTGGGGTGGTGGAGGTGTCCAGGGGAGTGGGGTGGTGGATGGTGTCCAGGGGAGTAGGGTGGTGGTGGT
Source organism: Monoplex corrugatus (assembly GCA_030674185.1). Taxonomy (NCBI): domain Eukaryota; kingdom Metazoa; phylum Mollusca; class Gastropoda; order Littorinimorpha; family Ranellidae; genus Monoplex; species Monoplex corrugatus. The sequence goes on from JAPXFY010000030.1 coordinate 35,305,044, forward strand.
GTCCATGGGAGTGGGGTGGTGGTGTCCAGGAGAGTGGGGGTGTGAGGTGTCCAGGGAGTGGGGTGCGGAGGTGTCCAGGGGAGTGGGGTGGTGTTGGTGTCAGGGGAGTGGGGTGGTGGTGTGTCCTGTGTAAGTAGGTGTGGATGTGGGTGGTGGAGTTCAAGGGAGTAGGGTGGAATGTTCACAGGGTGGGGAGTCAGGGTGTGGGGATTTAGGGGAGTGGGATGGGAGTGTTCAAGGGCAGTGAGGTAGGGAGTGGGTGGGGAGAGAGAGGTGTGGGGTAGTGTCTAGAGGTAATGGGTGGGGTGGTGTTAGAGGGATGTTTAGGGGATTGGGAATGGGGATGGTGTTTATGGGGTGGTGTTTAATGGTTGGTGTTTACAGGATGATGTTTGGAAGGTTATGTCTTGGGGGTGGTGTTTAGAAGAAGGGGTGGGGTGGGGTGATGTTCCGGGGGGGGGAGAGTGGAGGGTGGTGTTCAGGGATAGTGGAATGAGGGTGGTGTTCGGGGATAGTGGAGTGAGGGTGCTGTTCAGGGATAGTGGGGTGAAGGTGGTGTTCCGGGGGAAGTAGGGCGATGGTGGTGTCAAGGGGAATAGGGTGGCGATGGCAGTGGTGTTTAGGGAAGGAGTGGGGTGAAAATGGTGTTCAGAAGGAGTGAAATGGAGTTTGCAATTTGTTCAAGAAGGACTCATCACTCTCAGACAATTCCATATGAGCTCCACCCGAACCTGCCAGCAATCATCAGACAGGCTCCCAGAGCCTGCCCCAAATCCTAAGCACTGGCAAAGTGTTGAAGTGGAATGGTGGTGTCAGTAACAGCGATTCACACAGCGCAACATCCCAAGAAGCAAGTTTCTAAGCACTTAACAAAAGATGTTGTGCCACGAAAAACTTCAATGATAAAATCAATCATATAAGCATGACGTAACGCAGAACAAGAAAATGATAACGATTATGAAGAGGTGTACTGTGCAGTATCCCATGGAGCAAGCTCCAAAGCGACCTGCACTTCACAGAACACCGTTGAGCAACAAAATCTTCAGTCGACATAACAATCAATTATACAAGCATTGCATGTACAGACCAACAACGACAACAAAAGAAATCAACAGTAAAACCTCATTAGATGAATGAAACACGTACGCTCACAAAAACATGTTATCATCAATGGGCCGTTTGAACACACACACACACACACAGACACACACACACACACAGAGGCAGGCACGCGTAAATGCGCGTGCAAACACACACACACACGCACGCACATACACACACACAGAGAAGCAGGTGCGTGTAAGTGCACGTGCAAACACACACACACACACACACACCCCAACGCACAGAAGCACACAGGTAAATGTACATTCACTGACAGAAGATGTACCCTGATTAAGTATACACTGTTTAGGGACAGTAGGATGGTGGGGAGATGGTTGTGTTCATGGGGAGATCAATGGTCACCACACACACACACACACACACACACACACACACACACACACACACACACACACCACACACACACACACACACACACACACCAATGCACAGACGCACACAAGTAAATGTACGTACACTGACAGAAGGCATACCCTGATTAAGTATATACTGTTCAGGGACAGTAAGATGGTGGGGAGATGGTTGTGTTCATGAGGAGATCAATGGTCACTCCATGACATACACTTGTTGACTTACTGACCAGAAACACAGACACAGTGTGGTATTTTCTGATCAAATAAGACACCACATGGCATTTGCCGATTTACTGATACATCTCGTGGTATTTGCTGATCTAACTAAAAAGTAGACACCATATGGCATTTGTAGATCTATCGATACACCTTGTGGCAGCTGCTGATCAAGCTAAAAAAGTAAGACACCATATGAAATTTGTTAACCCTTTGGCAGTCATACCCTATCCACCAACTGCAAAAACTCAACCCTTTGATTCCCTCATCCGCAGGAAGCCGGTGGATATGATGAGGGAATCAAAGCAGTAAGTTTTTACACCTTGACTGGCTTGAGGCATTTGCTGATCAAGATAAACAGTAGACACCATATGGAATTTGTTAATCTACTGATACATAAACCTTGACGCATTTGCTGACCTAACCAAAAAATACAGACACCATACTGCATTTGTTGACCTGCTGAAACATACTATGGTATCTGCTGATCCCACTATAAAGTACCAGTAGACACTAAGTGATATCTGTCGATGTGGCCCTGGCCAGCTCATGGGTTTATGTGCAGGCTTAAGGTTTGTGCCATGATCACCATACACATGGCACCTGTGACGTTAGTGCACATGGAATTCATTCCAAGTGCAGAGACGTCATCTTGAGAAACTGAAACTGAAACTGTTGATCTACTGTGTCTGCATGTTTGCACATGTTGCTGATCACTTAACTAACAGTAACAGTACTAATTTTGTTCTTTGTTTTCTTTATATTTTTTTGTTTCCTGCGGCATCTTCTGCTTGGCTTTAGTAGCATTGATCTCATGCTGCTCATTCTGGCTCCTAACATCTCATGCTGTTCATTCTGGCTCCTAACATCTCATGCTGTTCATTCTGGCTCCTAACATCTCATGCTGTTCATTCTGGCTCCTAACATCTCATGCTGTTCATTCTGGCTCCTAACATCTCATGCTGTTCATTCTGGCTCCTAACATCTCATGCTGTTCATTCTAGCTCCTAACATCCCATGCTGTTCATTCTGGCTCCTAACATCTCATGCTGTTCATTCTGGCTCCTAACATCTCATGCTGTTCATTCTGGCTCCTAACATCTCATGCTGTTCATTCTGGCTCCTAACATCTCATGCTGTTCATTCTGGCTCCTAACATCTCATGCTGTTCATTCTGGCTCCTAACATCTCATGCTGTTCATTCTGGCTCCTAACATCTCATGCTGTTCATTCTTGCTCCTAACATCCCATGCTGTTCATTCTGGCTCCTAACATCTCATGCTGTTCATTCTGGCTCCTAACATCTCATGCTGTTCATTCTAGCTCCTAACATCCCATGCTGTTCATTCTAGCTCCTAACATCTCATGCTGTTCATTCTTGCTCCTAACATCTCATGCTGTTCATTCTGGCTCCTAACATCTCATGCTGTTCATTCTAGCTCCTAACATCTCATGCTGTTCATTCTAGCTCCTAACATCCCATGCTGTTCATTCTAGCTCCTAACATCCCATGCTGTTCATTCTAGCTCCTAACATCTCATGCTGTTCATTCTGGCTCCTAACATCTCATGCTGTTCATTCTAGCTCCTAACATCTCATGCTGTTCATTCTAGCTCCTAACATCTCATGCTGTTCATTCTAGCTCCTAACATCCCATGCTGTTCATTCTAGCTCCTAACATCTCATGCTGTTCATTCTGGCTCCTAACATCTCATGCTGTTCATTCTGGCTCCTAACATCTCATGCTGTTCATTCTAGCTCCTAACATCTCATGCTGTTCATTCTAGCTCCTAACATCCCATGCTGTTCATTCTGGCTCCTAACATCTCATGCTGTTCATTCTAGCTCCTAACATCCCATGCTGTTCATTCTAGCTCCTAACATCTCATGCTGTTCATTCTGGCTCCTAACATCTCATGCTGTTCATTCTAGCTCCTAACATCTCATGCTGTTCATTCTGGCTCCTAACATCCCATGCTGCTCATTCTGGCTCCTAACACATCACTATATCCATGCTCATTCAGTCCAGTCTCAGTGTTAGGAAGTTCAAGGCAGCCAGCAATGTCAAGACAACATAGGGCAATCCACAGCAAGAACACAGCAAGAAAATCTACCATAATTCTTATCTAGACACAGATGCCGACAGGAGTTCTGCAGACAACATCCTAGAGATTTGGGTTTACAAAGCCAAGCAGCTTTCCCGTGACTGCATTGTAGGCGCTGAAAATCAGGCCAAGTTCGACAACTTGCTGATGTCCATCATCTGTGCTGACTGGATGGCGAAGATCTTCGAGGAGAATGATTGTAAGCATGTGTGTGTGTTGTGGATGAAGGTGCTGGCTCCGGGAAAAGTTGAGGTCTCTGTCACCTCACTCTCCTATGACCTCAGGGTTATGGAAATATCTAGGTAGGACCTCAGGACCTGGCCAGCTATTGGGCATAATGCAGGCTTAAGGCTTGTGCCGTGATCATCCTGGATTTTGTCCATCACATGGCACTTCTGACGTTAGTGCATATGGAATTCATTCGTAGCGTGGAGACGTCATCCTGACAAATTGAAACTGAAACCGAAACTTATCTAGAGCTTAGGAAGGTTGCCTCCATCCAAACACAACATGTAAAAGACTTTTTATATTACGATAATCTCCAGGCTAGGCTACTTTAATTCTGTGTTAGCAGGCTTACCAGCAGTACAAATTTCTTGACTGCAAAGTGTTCAGAATGATGCAGAATGTCTAATCATGAAGAAAACAAGGCATGATCATGTAACACCATTACTCAAAGAACTGTACTGGTTACCAATCAAATCTCGCTGCCACTATAACACTGTGAGCCTTTACATATTGCCATTAATGGATCTTTACAACTCTGCCTTTCAGCTCATCTCTGCATACAGCAAATATTACTACATACCCAGAGATCCCAAACCAAAGTTTCTGAAGTTGCCAAAATGCAATCTTAACCTTTTGACTCCCGCATCCTATCCACCAACTGCAAAACCTTAACCCTTTGATTCCCAGGAAGCTGGTGGGTAGGGTAAGGGAATCAAAGGGCCAAGTTTTTGCTTTGCTGGCATGGTTGGCAATGCAGGATGCTGGCGGACACCGTGCGGGAGTCAAAGGGTTAAATCAGCTGGTGAGTGTGCTATTTGGCACTCACTGCCAGCTGATCTGAGAGATGTCCACTTTTTGTTAAGAGATAATCAGTTCACCAGGGCCTTCCATTGTTGATATCATAGTTTATCCACCAATGTGCACTTCCACTTCTGGTTGCCGATTATGCAGCATCATGTAATGACACATGTATGCATTCATTTTTGATCATAACTTTTTGGATATGGTGGGTTAGACGTTTTAGTATGCATTCATCTGTGCATGTTTATATCTATATTGTGATGTGCATGTTTGATATATCATATATTACGCTCTCTGTTTCGTAATGCATGTAATGAGCAGTGAGTCCAAATGAGTTCTGGAGAATACTATTATGAAAAATGACTTAAATTATTATATTATGAAGGTCCACACACTAAGGAACCATTTTTAAGATGCCATAAGGATTTCATGATAATGACGATCAAGATCTATGGAGTTGTGTCTAGGATTTAGACAGCATGACAGAGCTGTTTGCTATGGGGATGATGATCAAGATGCTATGGAGTTATGTCCAGGATTTAGACAGCATGACAGAGCTGTTCGCTATGGGGATGATGATCAAGATGCTATGGAGTTATGTCTAGGATTTAGACAGCATGACAGAGCTGTTCGCTATGGGGATGATGATCAAAATGCTATGGAGTTATGTCTAGGATTTAGACAGCATGACAGAGCTGTTCGCTATGGGGATGATGATCAAGATGCTATGGAGTTGTGTCTGGGATTTAGACAGCATGACAGAGCTGTTCGCTATGGGGATGATGATCAAGATGCTATGGAGTTATGTCCAGGATTTAGACAGCATGACAGAGCTGTTCGCTATGGGGATGATGATCAAGATGCTATGGAGTTATGTCTAGGATTTAGACAGCATGACAGAGCTGTTCGCTATGGGGATGATGATCAAGATGCTATGGAGTTGTGTCCAGGATTTAGACAGCATGACAGAGCTGTTCGCTATGGGGATGATGATCAAGATGCTATGGAGTTGTGCCCGGGATTTTTGACAGCATGACAAAGCTGTTCACTATGGGGATGATGATCAAGATGCTAGGAGTTATGTCCTAGGATTTAGACAGCATGACAAAGCTGTTCACTTGGGGAAGATGATCAAGATGCTATGGAGTTATGTCCAGGATTTAGACAGCATGACAGAGCTGTTCCTTGGGGAAGATGATCAAGATGCTATGGAGTTGTGTCCAGGATTTAGACAGCATGACAGAGCTGTTCCATTGGGGATGATGATCAAGATGCTATGGAGTTATGTCCAGGATTTAGAAAATGACAGAGCTGTTCGCTATGGGGATGATGATCAAGATGTTATGGAGTTATGTCCAGGATTTAGACAGCATGACAAGCTGTTCGCTATGGGGAAGATGATCAAGATGCTATGGAGTTTGTCCAGGATTTAGACAGCATGACAGAGCTGTTCACATTGGGGATGATGATCAAGATGCTATGGAGTTATGTCCAGGATTTAGACATGACAGAGCTGTTCGCTATGGGGATGATGATCAAGATGTATGGAGTTATGTCCAGGATTTAGACAGCATGACAGAGCTGTTCACTATTTTTACTTTCATAACATATCCTGACATCAACCAGGCCTAAGAGATCCAGACACCTGCCGTGTTTGTCAGGCAATGAAAATAACACCTAAGATCATTTGTAAAGCAGATTACACCCTATTGCAGAGCCTTGAAAGTGGCAACTGCTTACTCACCATGATGAGTAGAAAAACATTTGATGAGTAAAAATAGAACTTCACTCACCAATGGCCAGTACGCAATAATGATAACAATCTGTCCGCATGCTGTGGGTAAATTTACGCCGTTTCACAAGTTTTCCAACCCAGTCACTTAGCATACCAATCACTGGTAAACAGCAACCCTGCGCTTCCTGTCATAAAGCCACATGTTTGTGCAATGAAGCACTCAAAATCTACAGTCCTTGGGTCGGAAATTTCTCCTGGGAAAAAAAGCAAGTCAGTTAGTCAAAAAAGCTCTTTCCCAATTGGAAGAAGTTTATGTGGTTGGCTTACGATGAACAGTCAAATCTGATGACATGAACGATCTGCATGAGCAATCTGTCACTCGCAGGCAATTTGGACTTTGTGAATGGTTAAGATGATTAAAAAAAAAAAAAAAAGACTCCGGTGTTCTATAGCAAAATATAAGTGGACCACCTCCAGTCACAAAGGAAGCTCCAATACACTGAGTGGCCAGACAGTCTGGACCTTATTCATGAAGATGAACACATCACATGAACAGACAATACCAGAATTTGAGACTAATATGCTTTACTTTGTGTTTTTATTTTCATCACAGTTCTTTTTGGTTTTCTATTACACTGTATTTCCATATTAACTGGAATGTGAAATTTGAAAAAAATCTAGTGTTCTCCTAGTTTTTCCCACTGTTCTTATAAGCCAGCAACTACAAGTAAAATCTCTAGCAGCACTTAGCTTTTGTGTAACTGGGCTTGAATTCTGGCTGATAATTTTTTCATTTTAGCTGGCAAATTTTTCAAGTTGGCTGGTAAAAATTCTGAGGCACCAGCAAAAATACAGGCTTTCAGAGCTGCTGCAGACACAGACAGTTGATCTCCAAACTGATTGCTTGTACACAGACTGCTAATTCATAATTCATCACCATTCAGACAACCCTATGTACATGCGCATATAATCAACTACCTAAATGCAAACACTGTGAGGCCTTCACACTTACCCCATGATGAACATAAACAACACTTCAATTTAATTCCACATACTGTATTTTATCTAAAAGATAAATTAAATACATAAAGAGACTGCATCTGCAAAATTGCATACAGAGAAACACACATAAATATTATATATATAAACAGCCTCTTTATGTTATACATCACAGGCATTCACTGTCTCCGTATCCTGTGTAGTGAACTATGAAGAAACACAACCACGTACATGTATATCTGATTACTCTATCATACACACTGCGTACACTTTGTGTGCTTAAATATCATGGTGGTGCAGTCTAGCTGGAAGAGCAGTAGTTAACCATGCGCTAATAAGTTGTGTTCTGTGGATGAGTTGCAACATCATCATGCACAGTCCCTCAGGTCAAGTTACGATAATATGCATCACATGTACACACACAGTCTGCTGACAAATCATACCACCTCTGGATGTGTTAGTAGTTCTTACAACAAAATCTGGTAAAGTACACTACCTCTGGATGTGCTGTAGTAGTTCTTACAACAAATCTGGTAAAGTACCTTTTATGCTGATAGTTCTTACACATACTGTAAAGTATACACCTCTGATGTGCTGTAGTAGTTCTTACAACAAATCTGGTAAAGTACACTACCTCTGGATGTGCTGTAGTAGTTCTTACAACAAATCTGGTAAGTATAAACCTTGGATGTACTGTAGTAGTTCTTACAACAAATCTGGTAAGTACACACCTCTGATGTCTGTAGTAGTTCTTACAACAAATCTGGTAAAGTACACTACCTCTGGATGTACTGTAGTAGTTCTTACAACAAATCTGGTAAAGTATACCACCTTCTGGATGTACTGTAGTAGTTCTTACAACACATCTGGTAAAGTACACTACCTCTGGATGTACTGTAGTAGTTCTTACAACAAATCTGGTAAAGTATACCACCTCTGGATGTCTGTAGTAGTTCTTAAACATATCTGGTAAAGTACACTACCTCTGGATGTACTGTAGTAGTTCTTACAACAAATCTGGTAAAGTATACCACCTCTGGATGCGCTGTAGTAGTTCTTACAACAAATCTGGTAAAGTAACCACCTTGGATGCCTGTAGTAGTTCTTACAACAATCTACATCCTGTAAGTGTAAGTATACTGTGATGTTATCACTTTGTTCCCAGCACAAGAGGGTAGAGCAAACCATGCACGAGATCACAATGTAAAAATCGTTTCAGGGCTTCGCCTTCAGACTGAAAGTTATTCCTCGATGCTCAAGGCAGGTAGCTTTCCCCCCGTTGTTGTTGTTGTTGTTGCTGTTGTTATACAGTTTTCCTTTGAAGTTGACAGTGAACATTAAATAGAAATCTGTTTTCACCTTCCAACAGAAATGATCCACATGCACATGCCTTGCTTTTTTTTTTTTTTTTTTGCTGCCAAAAGTAAAAAAAACTTTTGTGACGCGAGTGACAGTAATGATCACTCACTCTTGTGGGAGGCATGCAGTTTGTCTGTTCTGTGACTACACAATCACTATCGTCAAGAAGGACGCGCAAGACACGGTCCTGTTTATCTAGAATTTGTGACATTAACCACTGATATCACTTGTTAGCAATGCAGGTGGTTGCTTGATGGAGAGCTGATGCTGATAACCCTCAGCTGACTGCAGACACTTGTACTGTGATGAGAGTGAGCCAGGTTGTGGTGATGTGTTCAGGACCCACAATGAGACTGCTGCTAAGGTATGGAAGAAAAGGGATGGAGGGGGTGGGAATAAATCAAGGAGGTTAACAAGTGACCAGTCCTGGCCTGCAGTGGTCATGAGAGAGGGGGTGGGGGGTGGGGGTACATAAGACACCAGGTAACTTGACTCCAACTTGGTGATGTTAACGCAAACGACATGAAAACAGTAGGCTCCATCTCCCAAGTGTTCAACTGGAGTTCCTTAAAGCTGCCCTAATGAAGATGGGACTGAAGCAGACATTGGTCTCCTCAGTACAAGACACAGCACTCAACGTGATGACTCACAGACTTATCTGTCAAGGAGAGGGTACTTGCGAGATGTGATAAAATCAGGAGACTGCCACAAGCTGAACTATAAAAGAAACATGGCCTATGGACTGTGAACTTGGCAACTGATTTTGTAATATCTGTCTCACTAACGTTTGTTGCACGGTGGCAACCCATTGTCCAGTGCACACAGTGTTTTAATTAAGCAGCACAAACTGTACGACTTTTGTAACTCCTAAACGTAATGTGTACACACTTCACAGACTGTCAGTTAATGTAGAATAGGATTTTCGTAACTCTGACACATCTTACGCACACCCTCACAGATTGACAGTTAGTTTAGATGAAGCCAGACTGCACATTCGCTGGTCATTCTATTGATGTCTCTGGCTGAATAAGCTGAATGACTGTGCCTAATCGTAACATGTAGTCTGTGAGGTGACGATGCCCTTCTCGTGCTGCCTTCTCATTAATGAAGGTAACACGAACACAGATGGGTGGGTGACTACTGGAAGTACAAGCTGTGAACTACGATGAGACAACAGGTATGAATACTTAAAGCTGCCCTAATCAACAGGTGAGCAAACAGGTCAGCTTGTTGCAGGTCCCAGTAAACGGTCACTGGTATCAAGGTGACCCCTTAACCAAGGCAGCTGACCCCTTAACAACAGGCAGGTGAGACCTTGACGACAGACAGGTGGAGGCAGCTGACAGTAGCTGAAAACACACAGCGCAGTCTTGAATTCATTTACAGAGCGTCATCTGTACAGGACTGTTCACTGCTCACAACTGTATCACATGCACGCAAATACACACACACACACACACACACACACACACACACACACACACACACACACACACACACACACACACACACACACACACACAAACACACACACCCACACACCCACACACACACACGTACACACCTCTTTATCTTATTTATTTATTTATCAATCTATTTATTTGTCCATTCATTTTCACTACTTTTTTTGTCAAAAAGCACACATGTGAATAAACGTTAAAAGAAATAATGAACACTCACACACACACACACACACACACACACACACACAGACAAACACACACACACATATATGTTGATAAAACACACATACAAACTTGAATTCAAACACTCTAGAACACACACGTCCACCAACATACACAAACACACACACACACACACACACACACACACACACACACACACACACACACACACACACACACACACACACACAGGTCACCCACCTATGTTCTATCTGTTAAAGAACCTGGCCAGACGTGAGGATTTTTCAGACTGTGGGGCCATCAACATGGGCACTTTGTTCTTGTGCTTGATGCTGATCTACAAAAAGAAACAATTATAATTATAATTACAATATTTATATAGCGCAAAATCTTGATAAAATCAAATCTAAGCGCTGAAACAGACACACACGCATGCACGCACATACACACACACACGCATGGCTATAAATGGGGAGAAAGAATAAAAGCAATGGAAAATTATAGAGAGCATATTTTATACAATTATATATTACAATGTGATTCCCCTCCGAGTGGAGACAGGCTGCAGAGGGGGTTGAGTTGGGTCAGGATTTTATGCAGAGGAGAAAAGGTGAGTTTTGAGAGCGGACTTGAAGGAGACAAAAGTAGGTTGCTGACGGACTGAGAACAACCAACCAACAACAGGCTATTTCACTATGTATCACAAAACGGCAAGCATAGGTACTGTGGTTTTGTGCTTAATGCTGATGGGGGCAGGCAATAGTCAAGTGGCTAGGACGTCAAGACTTACAATCTGAAAGTTCAGATGCAACACGGCTCTAGCTGCACCTGGTGTGATAAAGGGTGGAGGTTTTTCTAATCTCCATGTCAATACGTGTGCAGACCCTACGTGTGCAGGGAGAAGGGTGGCAGAATGGTTCAGATGTTCGCCTGCCAATGACTAAACTTGAGGTTCCAGGGTTCACTCCCTGTAGAGGCCTTGACTTATCTCCTCAGTTTGACTGGAAAAAGGAACTGAACATCAAGTCCTTCGGAAGGGGACAAAAAAACAAAACAAAACAAAAACGAGTCGGCTGCTGGCGGCTTCTCGCTGCGCACGCTACAGATCCCATGGCAGTTGAAAATCATGAAGAGCAGGGAACTGCCCAGCTGCCTCGGTATAAAAAATTGGAGAGATAGGTTGATATCCCAGGTTCCACTCCTTGAAGACCAATTAGCCTTCTTGCCTTTATGAAGTCTTTGCAAAAATGTAAAAAATCAGTATGAATTTGAATTGAGGGAGAAGGGATGGGTGCCACCCTCATGTTGCTGGCCCCAGGAAAAGTTGAGGTCTCTGCCACCTCACTCCCTTATGACCCCAGGTTAAGGAACTATCTAGGTAGGACCTCAGGACCTGGCCAGCTCATGGGTTTATGTGCAGGCTTAAGGCTTGTGCCGTGATCATTCTGGATCTTCTCCATCACATGGCACCTGTGACGTTAGTGCATTTGGAATTCATCCTGAGCGCGGAGACATTACCTTGAGAAATTGAAACTGAACTGAAACTGAAGCAGACCGTACACCCTCTTTGTGTGTACACCCATGCATAATCATTAATATCAAGTATGCATGCTAAAGATCTTGTCAGTCATGTCAATGCCCAGCGGCTTATGGAAACATGCACGGTCGCCAAAGATGCAGACTATGAAACAACCGAGTAGATTGTGGTCACCTTGCCTGAAAGCCTGAGTTCTCTATGCACCACAAAAAAGTCTGATTATATGTAATGCACAGTGAGTCTAATTGAGTTTGGGGAACAGCTCTGCACAAGATCATGTAAAGTGCTATACTATTACGATTTACAATAATAACATGTGCAGACCTGCTAATACCTGATCCCCCATCATGATTATTTTGTGTATACATGCACACAGAACATCAAATACACATATTGAAGATTCTTTAAGCCTTATCAGTGCTTGGTTACTTATATCGTCATCATTATCAATTGCCCCGCGCCATGGTGTTGGCAATCATGGCCCTCCACACGAATCTGTCCCTTGTAGATGCAAGTACATCTCCCACCCTTTCTGTCCTCAGCCACTCCGCAAGTCTGTCCAATATTTTCTCCCTGGGTCTATCTGGTGCTCTCTTTCCCTCCAGTTTTCCAGTTGTGACTAAGTGCTCTAATTTCTCTGGTATTGGTATGTCAGCATGGGTACAAAGACTGTGCTGATAAGCCTGGCCTTTGTGTTTTCCATACAGATGCTTATAAGCTTCAGAAGGGGTGAAGTTGGTAAACTCAGAGCACTGGACTCTAATCTTAAATTTTCTGTCCGTTTTAGTAAATATGCTTTGCAAGTACCTAAATTCTGAATTTTGGTGAAGTTGTTTCCCTTTGATTTTGATATCCAGTTCATCAGATGTGCTATTGACATATATTCTGTTATGCTGATGTTGATTTTCATGCCTTAGGTTTCAAAGTTGCTGTTTAACTTCTTTGAAGGTTCACACAGCTGTGCATTTTTTAAAAAAAAACCTGCTTTTAAATTTGTTCATGTGACTTACAGTGACATACAAACACAACAACAAACGCAGTCATTTAACAGATATTGCAACTGTGTTATGTTGTAGGGGAAATCAGGGTTTTCATCAGAGGGTAAACAATGTCTATGTAGATGATGAAAAGAAGCGATGATAGAACACGTCCTTGTCGGACCCCAGTCATCACTAGGAATCAGTGGGAAAGCTCACCTGAGATTCTCACAGCACTCTCACTATTTGCACAGATTGCTCCTTCTTGTTGAAGATCTGGTCTTTAACCCTTTGACTCCTGCACCCTATCCACCAACTGCAAAAACTTAACCCTTTGATTCCCTCACCCTATCCACCAGCTTCCTGCAGGAAGCTGGTGGATAGGGTGAGGGAATCAAAGGGTTAAGTTTTTGTTTTGCTAGCATGGTTGGCAATGCAGGATGCTGGTAGGCATTGGTGGACAGGATGCGGGAGTCAAAGGGTTAATCCCCTATGACTCCAAGACTTCCAAAACTGATTTTTTTTTTTACACATAATCTAAAGTCAAATTTCCAAACTACAACAAAATCAGCCATGACAGTTCTTTAGACACATTCAACTATATCACAAATCCTACAGAATTTCATGATATATGACAAGCTATGACCATGCTCCAGCCAGTTCATAGCCTGACATTAGTTTCACCCATTTTCGTTCTGCTGTACAGAAAACCTGCACAATGACATTACAGGCATTTAATAATAATTAATAATTACAATATTTATATAGCGCAAAATCTTGATAAAATCAAATCTAAGCGCTGAAGCAGACACACATGCACGCACGCACGCACGCACACACACGCACGCACACACACACACACGCATGGCTATAAATGGGGAGAAAGAATAAAAGCAATAAAAGCAAGAATAAAAGCAATGGAAAATTATAGAGAGCATAGCATATACAATTATATATTATAACCATGTGATTCCCCTCCGAGCGGAGACAGGCTGCAGAGGGGGGGGGGGTTGAGTGAGGTTAGGATTTTATGCGGAGGAGAAAAGGTGAGTTTTGACAGCGGACTTGAAGGAGACAAAAGTAGGTTGCTGACGGACTGAGAGAGGAAGTTTGTTCCAGGAGAGTGGACCAGAAACAGAGAAGGCTCGTGGACCATAGGTATTGAGCTTAGTGCGTGGAAAGCAAAAAGTCAGAGGATCGGAGGCAGAGCGGAGGGTACGTGAGGGAACATAGATCTCAAGTAGGCTTGACAGGTAATCGGGGGCTGCGTTATTGAGGCTTTTGTAGCACATGGTGTCTAGTTTGTACTGTATGCGCTTTGATACAGGGAGCCAGTGAAGTTGTGCCAGGAGAGGAGATATGCAACCAAACTCCAAACTATCTCAAGTCATAAAAATGGTGAAGTGAAATATCTAGACATAAACAAAATATTACGACACACTGATTTTCACAACACACAGGATATCAAGACACAATACCAGTTCAGAACTTTCTCTCTCTCTCTCTCTCTCTCACACACACACACACACACACACACACACACACACACACACACACACACACACACACACCACACATACCACACACACACACACCACACACACACACATACCACACACACACACACCACACACATATACACACACACACACAAGCACACACACATACACACACACACACACACCACACACACACACACACACCACACATACCACACACACACACACACACACACACCACACACACACAAAGACACACCACACACATATACACACACACACATATCACACACATACACATACACACACACACAAGCACACACACACACACACACACACACACACCACACACACATACCACACACATACACACACACACACAAGCACACACACACACACACACACCACACATACCACACACACACACAAACACACATACACCACACACACACACCACACACACACATACACACACACACACATACACACACACATACACACCACACACACACACACACACACACACAAAGACACACAGACTGTACATACTGTGGATGGGGGCTGCATCCAGGGTTCACCGTCGATCTGCATGGGGTATCTCTTCCTGGTCCTGAAACACAGCAACATCTCAATCAATCAGCCAACCAGCCATTAGTGTTCCAAGTCTATACTTGATGATGAAACTGATGTTGTGGCTTCTCAAGCTACTATTCAGTCTGGCTATTGCCGCGGTGATCCTGATATGTTATTTCTGTGGTGTGGCTGCCAGCTCTGGACAGGATGGTTGTCAGGTACTCGTAATTATCAGATAGGACAGTAGTCAAGTGAGTAAACGTTCATCTTTCAATCGGAAGCCTTGGTCTGACCCACCTAGATACCTCTGCCTGGTGTAAAGGGTGGAGAGTTTTCAAATCTCTCAGTTCAATATGTGTGCAGAGCTGCCAGTGCCCACACCCCTGTAGTGTGCATACATCATCATCATCATCAAGTGCCCTGCCACATGGCGTTGGCAATCATGGCCCTCCATATGCATCTATCCCTTGTTGCCGCAAGCACATCTTCCTCCTTCTCTGTCCTCAGCCACTCTGCAAGTCTGTCCAATATTTTTTCTCTGGGTCTACCTGCTGCTCTCTTTCCCTCCAGCTTTCCTGTTGTGACCTGGTGATCTAATTCCCCTTTGCTCATAAAATGGTCTATAAATGTTGCCTGTCTTTTCCTAATCTTCTTAATCAATGATCTTCTTGTGTCTGCCTCCTTCAAAACTGTCTCATTTGTTTTCTTTGCTGTCTATGGAACTCTCAACATTCTTCCTAGGGACCACATCTCGGCCACCTCAATCTTGTTTTGGCCTTGTTTGTTGACTGTCCACACCTCAAAACCGTATAACATTATCGGTTCTATATAACATTCAAGACCTCTCTTCCTGATATTAATTGATAGGCGTTTGTTGGTAAGAATGCTTTTCATTTTCTTGAATGCTGACTTTGGCTTGGTTGATTCTGCTGGCTATTTCTGACGTACATCTGCCATCTGGTGAGATGATCGTTCCCAGATATTTAAACTTATCAACCTGTAAGACTATCAAGACTATCAGACTATCAAGACTATCAGATATGCGCATTAAAGATCCTGTAAATCATGTCAATGGTTAGCTTACGGAAACATGAAATACCCTGCATGCACACCCACTGAAGACAGAGTATGCAGACTGCGCAGCAACACAGCACCTTCATGGTTTGAACAAAACAACAAGGTGCGCAGCAATACAGCACCTTCACAGTTTGAACAAAACAACAATGTGCATATATGCATCTCAGAAAATATTGGTATACTTTAAAAAAAGAAAGAAATTGTACACTTAAAAAAAGAAGTTCTACACTTTTAAAAAAGAAGTTGTACATTTAAAAAAAAGAAATGGTGGTCTGGTTGTTAGTCTTTCAGATAAGACAATAAACTGAGGTCCCATATGCAGCATGTGCCCTCTGTGTAGAAAAGAACCCAAGCCAAAATTCTGTAGAAAAAACAATTTTTACAGAGAGAAATACATCAAGGCAGACAAAAAAAAACCAAAACCAAAACAAAATGAGGGTGGAGGTATATGAAACTCCACTATGATGATATAATAACATGCTTGCCCTGGGGTCAGCAGACCAAATTTCACATGAAATATCCATGTGACAAAAAGGAATGGACGAGGGAGAAGATGTGGCTGAAGCTGACTACAACTGAGGAGACACTGTATGGGACATGAAGATGCTTTGCAGATGACAGAGAACTTTATTTCGAGAGCTGTTCTCCAGGTGTAACAGCAACAAGAAGAAGACAGGAAAAACAAACAAACAAACAAAAACAAACAAACAAACAAAAAACCCCCCAAAACAAAGCACGAACTACTGACCTGATGACAACTTCAGAGCACTGAGCCAGTCGTTTTCCTGAGTTCCGCAGACCAGCAATCACCTGTCCGACTTGCATTATGCTCTCTAGGCCTACCACCTCAATCATCGAGTCTCCTACATCTGTAATCATCATCATCAACATCGTCGTGTCATCGTCATCATCATCATCATCATCATTCATCATCATCATCATCATCATGTTCTCAAGATCTACTAAATTGATCACCGAGTCTCCTACATCTGTCATCGTAATTATCATCATCATCATCATCATTGTCATCACCTCCATGTCCTCCAGATCTACCACCTTGATCACAGAGTCTCCTACATCTGTCATCGTCATCATCATTATCATCATCATCATCAAATCAATCAATCAATCAATCATCAATCCATCAGTCAGTCAGTCAGTCAGTCAATCAACATCATCACCACCCATCACACAATCACTAATATACCATCATCATAACTACCATGTTCTCCAAGCCTACCACTTTGATCGAGTCTCTTACGTCTGTGACCATCATCATCATTAACATCACCACCACTATTATCATCATCATCACCATGTTCTCATGCCTACTATTTCCAATATTATCATAATCATCATAATCATATATCATCATCACCCACCACCATTAATATCATCATCATCATCAACAATGCTCTTTGAGCCAATCATGGACTGCCCCACCCTTGTACATCATTATCAATGTCGTTATGACTGTCATCATCATCTTTATCATCATCTTTTTTGGTACCATCATCATCATCATCATCATCATCATCATCATCATCAATGCTCTTTGAGCTGATCACCGACTTTCCTACCTTTGTACATCATTATCAATATCATTATGACTGTCATCATCATCTTTATCATGATCTTTTTTGGTACTACTACCATCATCATCCATCATCTATCGTCGTCTCATCATTCTTGTCAATATCATCATTATTGTCATCATCATCATCATCATCATCACCATCATCATCATCGCCATCATCATGACCCTCTCTCAGGCCAACCACCTCAAATATGAAGTGTCACACATTTGCATATATCAACGTAGTTTTCATCACTATCATAATTATTCCTCCAGGCCTTCACAGCTTCCTGTATCTGTACAATCGACATCATCAACTGTCATCATTATCACCATCATAACAACACCACTAAGATCATCACCAATGTCAACACAGTTAGCATCACAACTTACAGGATCAGCAGTTATGCCCAATACCCAGGATCAACAGTTATGGCCAATACCATCACCATCATCCATCGTAACTACTAATCATCAACATCAATAATAACAGCACTCTCATCCTCATCATCAATTGTAGCCAAGAAACTGCCAAAGGATGTTTACCTTGCACAAAACTGCCAATTCCAGGGCAGATAGGTTGTTTTGGTCCTTTTTTTTGTGCTATCATCATCATCATCATCATCATCAATAACAATGTCACTATCACCAACACAACCATTGTTATTATTATAACCACTACCTTCACAACCAACATGACTCCCATCACTGCCAGCATCGTCAAAGGATGTTTACCTTGCACAGTGATGGCTAGCTTCAGAGCGGACGTACTGGTGGAGGAACCATCTCCACCATCATTATTATCATGCAATCATAACCGCTATATTCATAACTAACAAACTGCCAAAGGATCTTTACCCTGCACACTGACGGCCAGTTCAAGGGCAGACATGCTAGCGGAGGAGCTTTCCTTGTCCCTGTCTTTTTTCTGAGCCTTGCGTCGTTTTTTCTGACTGGGGTTCTCCCCCCACAAGTTGGTGCCGCCATAGATACTGGGGATGTTCAGGATGGCGATGCCTTCCAGGGATGGTCCGTTTGCCAGGTCTAGTCGCGTTTTGTCACACTAAGTGAACACACATACACCAGACACACACACAGAGACACACACACACACACACACAAAACACGCATCGCATGTACGCACGCACCCCCCCACACACACACACGCACGTATGCGCACGCACGCATACACACACACACAACACACAGCACACACACACCATTGAAACTGGAATAAAGGAAAGGTACTTGATAATGTAATAGGAATGTTTGTGACTTTTTTGCCTGCATGCAGAGACACAGGCACCGATATACACACAAACCGCACACGATGCATGCACATACACCCCCCCCCCCCAACTGACCCATTTACACACACACACACACACACACACACACACACACACACACACAACACACAACACACAACACACCTCAGCATGGACTAAAGAGAAAGCAGAGAATACTTACGATGATATCAATGTCTTCATGAAGATTTTTACAAGTGGAAGAAAACTGGGCTGTTGTACCGAACTCAAAGTACCACAGCTTGTTCTTCATCCTGCAGACAAAATCTTATTTATGAGTTTTTCTTTTTTCTTAACACACATATACACGCACGCATGTACACACACGCAGCACTTGCATACACAAGTATTTTAATAATCTCTTGTTTGTTATTAACAAACACATCAAACAGAGTATAATTTTTGAAATTATACCAAATATACATCAAGCAGCAAATCTTTGAAACACTTCATTTCTTCTCCAGATGTGGACAGGAAATGAGAAAAGTATTAATGAGAAAAGTATTGTATGGTCGAGTTCACTGCAGAAGGAAATTTTCCTTTCAAGAGAAGCCACAAGGGGATTTGAGAATTACTCACATTGACAAGTAAACTCAGGAGGGTGAGAAGAAATGAGTGAAAGACAGACAGAAAAACAGATTGGAAGACTGAGGGACTGACAAAAAGGCTGGGCTGGAGGGTGAAGGTTTGAATAACGAAGGGAAAGACAGACACCCAAGGGAGTGGGGAGGGTCTAAATCAAATGTAGCATTCAAGGCAGAACATCAGTATCAGTCATTACCTATTTATCTTATCCTCCACACACCCACACAATTACACATTATACGTTGGCTTTGTAAAAAGGACAACTAGGGTGGGACATTGTTCAGGCTAGTCATCATCATCATCAAGTGCCCTGCCGCATGGCGTTGGTGATCATGGCCCTCAATATGTATCTATCCCTTGTTGCCGCAAGCACATCTTTCACCCTCTCTGCACTCAGCCACCCTGAAAGTCCGTCCACTATTTTCTCCCTGGGTCTGCCTGGTGCTCTCAAATACATTGAATCTAACTGGGAAATTAGTACACAATCAATGGCACTAAACATTTCCTTTGATATCTGATGGTGGGATCTGTGGAAGTCACAAGTTCAATCACACAGTACACACCATATAATGTTGTGGGAGAGATAGTTCAAGTAGTAGACTACCAAAGTAGATCTGGCAGCGTTTATATCTGATTGGTGTTTGTAAAATCATTTCTACATTAAGTTTTCTGTTTCTTTCACATTCTGTACACCAAAGCACTGAGAACAATCAGTCAGATAAATGATACTGCTTGAAACGCAGGACTTGAGGTTTTTAATGCTAAACGTCTGTCCCATGATAATGTGATACTGCTTGCAATGCAGGACTTGAGGTTTTTTTAATGCTGAATGTCTGTCCCATGATAACTTTAAATGGACATATTTCTGAGGTGGTACTGACAGATGATGTGGTTCACTGAATGTTTGGCCCATGATAACTTTTGAAGGTGGACATATTTCTGAGATGGTACTGACGATGAAGCATTTCACTGAATATTTGGCCCATGATAACTTTTGAAGGTGGACATAAGTCTGAGGTGATGCTGACAGATGAAGCATTTCACTGAATTTTGGCCCATGATAACTTTTGAAGGTGGACATATTTCTGAGGTGGTACTGACAGATGATGCGTT
The DNA here is from genome assembly GCA_030674185.1 of Monoplex corrugatus. Taxonomy (NCBI): domain Eukaryota; kingdom Metazoa; phylum Mollusca; class Gastropoda; order Littorinimorpha; family Ranellidae; genus Monoplex; species Monoplex corrugatus. The sequence continues at coordinate 35,325,855 of JAPXFY010000030.1, forward strand.
TCACTGAATGTTTGGCCCATGATAACTTTTGAAGGTGGACATATTTCTGAGATGGTACTGACCGATGAAGCATTTCACTGAATATTTGGCCCATGATAATTTTTGAAGGTGGACATATTCTGAGGTGATGCTGACAGATGAAGCATTTCACTGAATATTTGGCCCATGATAACTTTGAAGGTGGACATATTTCTGAGGTGGTACTGACAGATGATGCGTTTCACTGAATGTTTGGCCCATGAGAACTTTTGAAGGTGGACATATTTCTGAGGTGGTACTGACCGATGAAGCATTTCACTGAATATTTGGTCCATGATAATTTTTGAAGGTGGACATATGTCTGAGGTGATGCTGACAGATGAAGCATTTCACTGAATATTTGGCCCATGATAACTTTTGAAGGTGGACATATTTCTGAGGTTGGTACTGACAGATGATGCGTTTCACTGAATGTTTCGCCCATGACAACACTCTTGAACAGGGGCATATTTCTGAGGTTGGTACTGACAGATGATGCATTTCTTTGCTATATTTTTTAGCATTTTAGACCATTTGAGAATGTTGTCTTGAGCAGTGGGCATTTTGGTGGGATTTGGGTGGACATAAGTAGTTTCCTGAAGTTGGAGGAAAAGACAGCTGGAGAATGGTTAGGGTTGTTGTTTGTGTGTTTGTTTGTTTGTGTTGTCTGAGTCTTTAGGTTTGTCATGGTATCTGTTTGCTTTTTGTTTTGTTTTGTTTTGTGTGTGTGTGTGTGTGGTGTGTGTGTGTGTGTGGTGTGTGTGTGTGTGTGTGTGTGTGTGTGTGTGTGTGTGTGTGTGTGTGTGTGGTGTGTGTGTGTGTGTGTGTGTGTGTGTGTGTGTGTGTGTGCTGGTGTGTGTGAGTGTGTGTGTGTGTGTGTGTGTGTGCTGGTGTGTGTGAGTGTGTGTGTGTGTGTGTGTGTGTGGTGTGTGTGGTGTGTGTGTGTGTGTGTGTGTGTGTGTGTGTGTGTGGGTGTAGTGTGTGTGTGTGTGTGTGTGTGGTGTGTGTGTGTGTGTGTGTGTGTGTTGTGTGTGTGTGTGTGTGTGTGTGTGTGTGTGTGTGTGTGTGTGTGTGTGTGTGTGTGTGTGTGTGTGTGTGTGTGTGTGTGTGTGTGTGTGTGTGGTGTGTGTGTGTGTTGTGTGTGTGTGTGTGTGTGTGTGTGGTGTGTGTGTGTGTGTGTGTGTGTGTGTGTGTGTGTGTGTGTGTGTGTGTGTGTGGTGTGTGGTGTGTGTGTGTGTGTGTGGTGTGTGTGTGTGGTGGCGGGATGTGTGCATGTGGGTGTTTCTGTGGTTGTGAGTGGATGTGTATTGGTATCGATAGTTTTCTGTTTTATGTCATGAATAAAGTACCATCACATCTATGGTGATAAACAGGCTGTCTGTAAGTAGTGGAGGATCAGTCCTTATTGATGACATGACTTTCATACTGCTGATTTCACAAGTGGTGTTCAGGCTGGTTGTGTGATCCTACTCTTTCTTCTTGCGTGCTAGGCTCTGATCGTTTGCCAACACCATCCCATTCAAAGATTCTCGTCCACATAAACCATAAACAACAGTGGTAACAGGACGCAACCCTGTCTCTCACACTGAATGTGATTTCAAAACAGTGTCCTGCTCATTACAATTTTCTGGGTGTTTTCATTTTTTGTCATAATAATAAAGATAACGGTTATGTCATCACTTACCGACTGTTAAACTTTTCTGGGTGCTTTTCTCTCATGACGTGGAATCTGTGGCAAATAGACGCATCCTGCAAAAATTGTGTCAATAGAATACAGTGATACACTGTAACAATGACATCAACCTGTATCATCATCATCATTATCATCACTTTTAGAATTCACAATATGGAATATCTTTGCCATTGTGGTGTTGGAAATACTCTTCATTTTTATTGAAAAATATATATACAAAATTATGCACCATACACAAATAGGACAAAACCACTCACTTTAAAAACGCAAGTGAGTGGTTTTGTCCTATTTGTGTGTGGTGCATAATTTTTGTATATATATTTTTCAAGAAAAATGAAGAGTATTATCATCACTATTATTGGTATATTATTATTGTTATTATTATTACCATTACTATTATCATTAGTTTTGTTTATTATTATTATCATTATCATCATCATTATTACTATTAGTGTTGTTGTTGTTATCATTATTACTATCAATAACAATGATAATAATAATGATGATAATAATAATAATAATAACAATAATAATCATAATGATGATGATCATCATCATAATAAAATTCTTACTATTATCATTGTCATTATTATCATTATTCATAGTAGTAGTAGTAGTAGAAGTATCATCTTCATCATCATTAACCCTTTGACTCAAGCACTCTATCCACCAACTGCAAAAACTTAACTCTTTGACTCCCTAACCCTATCCAACAGCTTCCAGCAGGAAGCTGGTGGATAGCGTGAGGGTGTCAAAGGGTTCAGGTTTTGCTTTGTTTGCATGGTTGACAATGCAGGATGCTGATGGACAGGGTGCGGGAGTCAAAGAGTTAACGTTTAAAGCTCAGCAGACTGCGCAGTGAAAATATCAGGGTTATGACCATTAACCATCTAAAAACACACTCACACACACACACACACACACACTTACACACACACACACTTACACACACACACACACACACACACAAACACACACACACACTCACACACACACACACACACACTCACACACACACACACACACACATACACACACATACATACACACACAAACACACAAAACCACCTCTTTGAACTTGAAAAAAACCACCTTGCAAAAAAACCCCACCAAAACACCTGGAATAGAAAATTACATACACATATCAATGCATTTGAAAGTTCAATGCTCTGAACACTTGGCCACCACACTGACGCAAAAACTAAAAAAGCGGACCTACCACACCGATGGAGAAGTAGTTGTTGATGATGTTGCAGGGGATGGGGTCTCCACTCTCCTCCTCCTGTCCCTCTTCGGTGCTGAAGTCAATCTGCCACCGGTCCATAAGGATCACCTCACTTTTCTCTATCCTCTGCAGTACTTTGAGTAGGTTCTCTCCTTCATAACCTGCACATGCAGCACAACACAAATTGTAGACATACTATAACATGACATATAATAAGTTCTCTCCTTCATAATCTGCACATGCAGCACAACACAAATTGTAGACATACTATAACATGACATATAGTAAGTTCTCTCCTTCATAATCTGCACATGCAGCACAACACAAATTGTAGACATACTATAGCATGACATATAGTAAGTTCTCTCCTTCATAATCTGCACATGCAGCACAACACAAATTGTAGACATACTTTAACATGACATATAGTAGGTTCTCTCCTTCATAATCTGCACATGCAGCACAACACAAATTGTAGACATACTATAACATGACATATAGTAAGTTCTCTCCTTCATAACCTGCACATGCAGCACAACACAAATTGTAGACATACTATAACATGACATATAGTAAGTTCTCTCCTTCATAATCTGCACATGCAGCACATCACAAATTGTAGACATACTATAACATGACATATAGTAAGTTCTCTCCTTCATAATCTGCACATGCAGCACAACACAAATTGTAGACATACTATAACATGACATATAGTAAGTTCTCTCCTTCATAATCTGCACATGCAGCACAACACAAATTGTAGACATACTATAACATGACATATAGTAAGTTCTCTCCTTCATAATCTGCACATGCAGCACAACACAAATTGTAGACATACTATAACATGACATATAGTAAGTTCTCTCCTTCATAATCTGCACATGCAGCACAACACAAATTGTAGACATACTATAACATGACATATAGTAAGTTCTCTCCTTCATAACCTGCACATGCAGCACAACACAAATTGTAGACATACTATAACATGACATATAGTAAGTTCTCTCCTTCATAATCTGCACATGCAGCACAACACAAATTGTAGACATACTTTAACATGACATATAGTAAGTTCTCTCCTTCATAATCTGCACATGCAGCACAACACAAATTGTAGACATACTATAACATGACATATAGTAAGTTCTCTCCTTCATAATCTGCACATGCAGCACAACACAAATTGTAGACATACTATAACATGACATATAGTAAGTTCTCTCCTTCATAATCTGCATGTACAATACAACACAAATTGTAGACATACTGTAATATGATATACAGTAAGTTCTCTCCTTCATAACCAGCACATGCAATACAGCTTACAGTATTAACATAATACAACAAGACACAGAGTACAGATATGACTCATTACACAGTCTGTATATGATACAACAACAGATATAATGGATATAATATAGATATAATATAGATATAATACAGAGAGTACATATACACAAAACATGGAACACACAATGTTAACACAAAACACACGGTACACATAAAACAAAACACACAGTGACACATCATGACCGCTTTACTTTTTTCTGTCTTCCGTAGAACTTTCAGTAAATTCACTTCTTCATAAACTGTATACATGATAACATACAGCAAACGCATTATAACGACTTCCCTCGTTCTGGTCTTGCGTACAACTTAGAGCAGGTTCTCCCCATAACCTGTTCACACAATACACTGTAACGTATGGGGTACATATCATGGTCATGTCCATCTGAAATTTTCTCAGTCTTGGGCACAATTTTCACCAGGTTCTCTCTGTAACCTTTATGCACAACACACCATAACACATGGCCCACATGTCACAGTCATGTCCATCTTTTCAGTCTCATGCATAGTTTGGAGTTAGGAGTCTGCTCAAGTGAGATTCATCACGCTTGGACAATTCCATATGTGCTATGCCAAAACCTGCCAGCAAGTATCTGGCAGGTTCCCTGAGCCCGTACAAAACTCTATGCGCTGGCACAGTCTTGAAATGGGGGGGGGGGGGGGGGGGGGGAGGGACCTATGAAACACTAAACTGACACCACCAGAATGATGGAAACACTATGATGGGCAGCGAACAGGCCAGTATTTAATGTTGCAGGCTGGGAACTGAACTCAAGATGTCAGATCTTGGGTCCATGGCTTTTGTGCATAACTTTCTAAGCAGGTTCTTTACATAACCTAGATATACACAATAACATCTAGTGTACATGTATTGCTCTGTCCATTCTTTCAGCCTTGTGTACAACTTGCACCAAGTTCTCTCCATAAGCTGTACACACAATACACCACAAAATACAATGTACACAGTCTTACCTCCTCCCCAACACAGACATCGGGCAAGGTCATTGCCTGTACCCAGGGGTAACACAGACACTGGTGGCCGCTCTCTGTAGTTGATCTTGTCTGAAATGACAGTAAGTCACATATACAGCAAGGGACTACTGACTGGGAGGTTGTAGGTTTGAACTCTCTGTCAACCAAAAAGAAAAAGATTATTGTGGGATCTGCAGACCTGATCAACTTTCACACAGAACTGGGCATGTTATGGGCTTACTGGGAAGACTGGGACCACAGAGCTGAGCCTCATGCATGTGTCATTGAGAGTGTTGCTTAAATTTCGTGACCAATATTGTCATCATCATCATCATATGCCCTGCCGCATGGCGTTGGCGATCATGGCCCTCCATATGCATCTATCCCTTGTTGCTGCAAGCACATCTTCCACCCTCTCTGTCCTCAGCCCCATGCAAGTCCGTCCAATATCTTCTCCCTGGGTCTACCTGGTGGTCTATTTCCCTCCAGTTTTCCTGTTGTGACTAGGTGCTCTAATTTCTCTTGCCTCATACATTGTCCTGTAAATGTTGCTTGTCTTTTCCTAATCTTTTTTTTTATTAATGTCCTTCTTGTGTCTGCCCCCTTCAAGACTGTCTCATTTGTTTTCTTTGCTGTCCATGGAACTCTCAACATTCTTCTTAGAAACCACATCTCGGCTGTCTCAATCTTGTTCTGGCTTTGCTTGTTGACTGTCCACACCTCACAATCATATAACATTATTGGTTCTATATAACATTCAAGAACTCTCTTCCTGATGTTAATTGACAGGCATCTGTTGGCAAGAATGCTTTTTGTCTTCTTGAAGGCTGTTTTGGCTTGGCTGATTCTGCTGGCTATTTCTGATGTGCATCTGCCGTCTGGTGAGATGACTGTTCCCAGATATTCAAACTTATCAACCTGTCTCAAAGTTGTGCCATTTGCCGTTATTTTGCATGAGGGGATTTCATGTTTTTTATTGATCACCATGACTTCCGTCTTCTTGCTATTTAGCTCCAACCCTTTAGTTTTTCTTTCTATTTCTATTATATTCACAAGGTTTTGTAGGTTTCTTTCACTTTCTGCAATTAGCAAGGTGTCATCTGCGTAACGAATGTTGTTAACATTTTCCTCCAACCTTTAATCCAGGGCATTGTTCTAGGTTTCTCATGATGGTTTCGCTGTACTATTTATACTGAAATAGCCCCCGGCATCCCCAAGGGAAAAAACTACTTGCCTGATTCAATCAAGAGAGTATGGACCCCATCATCATGAAAAGATGATGAAGATGGATTGGGGACATCAAGCGAAGAAATGTAGGAAAATGTCACCTGGACTGCTCTTCACTGAACACCACAAGGAAGACAAAAGAAGGAAAGACCCAGGAACACCTGGTGTTGAACAGCAGAACAACTCGAGACCTTGTAATACACATAGGGTACCAAGCACAGTTTGGCCCAGAACAGACATATGACGCATCATCAGCATTATGATAGCAGTACCCATCTCCTCTCCCATGCAGCTTTGCCTTCCCCAATCCTAAACAGAACTTGGTGCCCACTGGTGGACTGGAGGCTGCACATAATACAGTTGTCATGAGCTGGATTTGAGCCCATGCAGCCAAAGTGGAAGACAAGAGCTTTATGTCTACGCCAACCAGGTATCCTGTAATTACACACTTAGTGATCCATTATGTGAAATGTCACTCTCAGGGACTGTCACATCTAGTCTGAAATGTCTTGTACAGATCATCATAGTCATTTGACTGGTGTGATAATCAAGTGGAGGTGGTTAAGACCTTGGACTTCCAATTGGAAAGTCTGGGTTCAGTCCTGCCTGGGTACCTCCCACCACCTGGCGGGTATGGGGTGGAGATTGTTCCCACCTCCCAGGTGACAGACTTTCATGAGTATATGCACACTAAATATTAACTATGCACTTTAATCTTTTGATTCCCGCATCCTGTTCACCAGCATCCTGCATTGTCAACCATGCCAGCAAAGCAAAAACTTAACCCTTTGACTACCTCACTTTATCCACCAGCTTCCTGCAGGAATCTGGTGGATAGGGTGAAGGAGTCAAAGGGTTAAGTTTTTGCAGTTGGTGGATAGGGTGAACGAGTCAAAGGGTTAAGTTTTTGCAGTTGGTGGATAGGATGAAGGAGTCAAAGGTTAAGTTTTTGCAGTTGGTGGATAGGGTGAAGGAGTCAAAGGGTTTAAAATCTTGCAAATCATGTCAGTATATGGTGGTTTATGCAAACATGAAAATATCAGCTTGCACATTAACTGTCCACTGACAACAGAGTATGCAGATTGTGCAGTTACATACTGCCTGCATAATGTGTGCAAACAACATGCACACATGGATAAAAAAACAAACAACAACAAAAAAAGTGGAATGCTAAAAACAACATGACCGCCACCAACAAAACTCTCCCTTAGTTCTGGACAGTTCTCTGGACATCATCTTCAAGCTTTCCCACCCTTCCATCCCGGTCCCGTATTCACGAAAACATTGTAACAGCACAATGAGCAGATGACACTACACTTTCACCACTCTCACAGCACACAAAAACACATGTTTACCCATAGTGTCCAAAAGCCAGCCCACTGTGCCGTCCCCTCCACACACCAATACACGGCAGTCAGGCACGTCCTTGAAAAACTGTAGGCTGCACATATCACACACCACTTTATAGACACAGCGTATCACTCCAAATCGCAGTCTGAACACATAACACTACTATATGGCCACAGCGTATCACTCCAAATCACAGTCTGAACACGTAACATTACTATATGGCCACAGCATATCACTCCAAATCACAGTCTGAACACATAACACTACTATATGGCCACAGCATATCACTCCAAATCACAGTCTGAACACATAACACTACTATATGGCCACAGCATATCACTCCAAATCACAGTCTGAACACGTAACACTACTATATGGCCACAGCATATCACTCCAAATCACAGTCTGAACACGTAACACTACTATATGGCCACAGCATATCACTCCAAATCACAGTCTGAACACGTAACACTACTATATGGCCACAGCATATCACTCCAAATCACAGTCTGAACACATAACACTACTATATGGCCACAGCATATCACTCCAAATCACAGTCTGAACACATAACTCTACTATATGGCCACAGCATATCACTCCAAATCACAGTCTGGACACATAACTCTACTATATGGCCACAGCATATCACTCCAAATCACAGTCTGAACACATAACACTACTTTATAGACACAGCATATCACTCCAAATCACAGTCTGAACACATAACACTACTTTATGGCCACAGCATATCACTCCAAATCACAGTCTGAACACGTAACACTACTATATGGCCACAGCATATCACTCCAAATCACAGTCTGGACACATAACACTACTATGTGGCCACAGCATATCACTCCAAATCACAGTCTGGACACATAACTCTACTATATGGCCACAGCATATCACTCCAAATCACAGTCTGGACACATAACACTACTATATGGCCACAGCATATCACTCCAAATCACAGTCTGGACACATAACTCTACTATATGGCCACAGCATATCACTCCAAATCACAGTCTGGACACATAACACTGTACTCTTTGTAAACATGTCATCATGTCAAAGTGCATAGCCATCACACTGCATCACTAACACTAATTCTGCAAACGCTCACAAAGCGGCAGTAAACTCCCTCACGCAGACAATAGGCTAAGTTTTTCCACAAAGATGAGATGGAGATTATAAATAAAAAAAAAAAAAAAAAAAGAAAAAAAAAAAAAAGAATCCATGTATCTCACTCTTGCTAGAGATTTATAATGAAAAAAAAAAGCTTTTGTTGGACATGACTGTCTCACTTTACTGCCAGCTCAGCTTTGTTAGTGTGCAGTCCCTACGACAATATAACATGCCAAAGAGCCAGTGTCTCTGTATATGTCTCTGATCTCTGTCAGCCTCGTCTTTCTGTATATATATCACTGATCTGACTCAACCTCGTCTCCCTGTATATGTCTCTGAACTGATCTCTACCTCATCTCTCTATGTATGTCTCTGATCTGACTCAAACTCATCTCTCTGTATGTGTCTCTGACCTCACTCAACCTCATCTCTCTTAAGTTTTTTGATCTCACTAACCCTCAGTCCTTCTCCTCAGTTATATCCTTTTCACAACTATATTTCTGTGTTGTAAAATGCTCCATTACCTACATACACATGTAAGTCAAGGCTTTTTAAATACAATGTTTTGCCTGTTGTAATATAAAACAGACACGCATACAGGCCAAACTCTTTTTTTTGTTGTAGTCACTTTTTGGAGTTTACCTTCTCACTGATATCAAAGCTGTAATAATAAAATGTGACTGGTTCTTACGAACGGGGTCACAAGTCGCAAAGTGTGAACTGAGATACGGGCCTGAAAAGGTGGTGAGGGTCGATCTGGGTGATTTGAGATTTTTGTTCCTACACATTGTCTGACCATTAATCTATTAATTATGGTAAAGATTAAAGTGAAATTTGGGCTGAAAGAGTGTTAAAATAACATTTTAAAGTGATAACCCATCGAGAATGTGCAGATTTTTCCCGTGAAAATGCGTGTGTTTGAGCTTTAATT
>JAPXFY010000030.1:35340754-35355754 GCA_030674185.1 Monoplex corrugatus
TAGTTTGTCACGGCGCACTGTGTGATCACGGAGAGGCGCGTGTTTATCTAGTAGACTTAACAGTGTGTTGTTGAGTGAATCAATAGTTGGACATGAATGTGGAGAAATAGACATGTGTAGATCCTGTGTACACAGAAATAAGTGAATGTCTTATAATCCTGTGTACACAGAAATAAGTAAATGTCTTATAATCCTGTGTTCACAGAAATAAGTGAATGTCTTATAATCCTGTGTACACAGAAATAAGTAATAATAATAATAATATATTTTATTTATATAGCGCAAAATCTTGATAAAATCAAATCTAAGCGCTGAGCGTATACATGCATACATACCTACATACGAGCGTATACATGCATACATACATGCATACATACTTACATACATAAATCTAAGCTGAGCGTATACATGCATACATACATACATACATAAATCTAAGCGTATACATACATACATACATACATACATACGTACGCACATGCATACATAATAATTACAATATTTATATAGCGCAAAATCTCGACAAAATCAAATCCAAGCGCCGAAAAGACACACACACACACACACACACACACACACACACACACACACACACACACACACACACATGCATGGCCACAAATGGGGAGAAAGAATAAAAGCAATAAAAGCAAGAATAAAACCAATGGAAAACCACAGAGAGCACATCATATACAATTATATATTAAAACAAAGTGATTCCCCTCTGAGCGGAGACAGGCTGCAGAGGGGGGTTGAGTGAGGTTAGGATTTTATGCAGAGGAGAAAAGGTGAGTTTTGAGAGCGGACTTGAAGGAGGCAAAAGTAGGTTGCTGACGGACTGAGAGAGGAAGTTTGTTCCAGGAGAGTGTACACAGAAATAAGTGAATATCTTATAATCCTGTGTTCACAGAAATAAGTGAATGTCTTATAATCCTGTGTACACAGAAATAAGTGAATGTCTCATAATCCTGTGTTCACAGAAATAAGTGAATGTCTTATAATCCTGTGTACACAGAAATAAGTGAATATCTTATAATCCTGTGTACAGAAAAATACATAAATGTCATACAATCATGTGCACATACAAATATGTGAATGTCTTATAATCCTGTGTACATAGAAACATATGAATGTCTTATAATGCTGTGTCCACAGAAATATGTAAATGTCTTACAATCCTGTGTCCACAGAAATATGTAAATGTCTTATAATACTGTGTACACAGAAATATGTGAATGTTTTATAATCCTGAGTACATAGAAACATGTGAATGTCTTACAATCCTGTGTGCACAGAACTATGTGAATGTCTTATAATCCTGTGTACATAGAAATATGTGAATGTTTTATAATCCTGTGTACCTAGAAACATGTGAATGTCTTACAATCCTGTGTACACAGAACTATGTGAATGTCTTATAATCCTATACACTCAGATCAATGTGAATATCTTATAATCCTCTATATACGGACATACATGAATTTATTAAAAAAACCTGCATACAAAGACATGTGAATGTCTAATAATCCTGTGTATACAAAAATATGTAAATACCTAATAATCCTATGTGCACAGAAATATGTAAATGTCTTATTATCCTGTGTGCACAAAAATTTGTAAATGTCTTATGATCCTGTGGCACAAAAATATGTAAATGTCTTACAATCCTGTGTGCACAGAAATATGTGAACATCTTATAATCCTGTGTACACAAAAATATGTGAATGTCATATGTGAATATTTCATAATCCTCTATATACAGACAAGTGGATGTCTTATAAACCTGCATACAAATATGTGAATGTCTTATAATCATGTGTACACAGAAACACATGAATGTGTTATAATCCTGTATCCACAAAAATATGTAAATGTCTTAAAACTTGGTGTATACAGAAATAAAAATGTTTTATAATCCTGTGTACATAGAAATTATAAATGTTCTATAATCCTATGTTTACAGAAATACAAGATACAAGAATTTTATTTAGCCCAAAGCATCACAATGGGAAATTGTTTTGGCATTCGCATTAAAATACATATAGGCACAAGAACGCATAAACACATGTACACACATACTCTTACTCTCTCTCACTCTCTCTTTCACCCCTCTCTCCCCTCTTCCTCCCCTCATCTCTCTCCCCCTCCCTCTTTGTCGAAACAATATCAAAGATAATGACTAAATCTAAATATGTACGGTTAAAAAAGCACATCATAAGAGTCAGATGCCTTGGTCAGGACTTTTAACAATGGACAAAAAGGGCAATATTCATTGAAAAACAACTTTGGTAGGTATAGAAAAAATTTGATTAAAGATGCAACGCAATATGCACATTAAAATCAAAATGAGTCAAATACAATAAAATGAGTATGTAGACTAAGAGGACAAGGTTAAACAAGAACAAGATTTTATTTTAGCCCAGTGCTCAGACACGTGGAAAATGTTTTGGCTATGCATACAATCACACTCACGCATCACAACAATTAAATATGTAAATGTCGTATAATCCTGTGTACACAGAAACATGTAAATATCTTATAAATCTGTGTTCTCAGAAATATGTGAATGTCTTATAATTGTGTGCAAAGAAATATGTAAAAGTCTTACAATCCTGTGTACAGAGAATTGTATGATTTATGATGTTGTATACATAGAAATCTTCGACTTATGATCATCTGCCTATACAGAAATATGAATGTCTTATAAGTCTTTACGAACAGTATGTCTATAAATGTCTCACTGAAATTCACATTGGTTTATACTTGCCTGTGCAGGTTCACACACACACAAATAACACTACATACACACACACACACACACACACACACACACACACACACACACACACACACACACACACACACACACACAATCACACAAACACAAAGACAGGTATCAAAACATGTTAACCCTTTGCCTCCTGCACCCTGTCCACCAGCATCCTGCATTGTCACCCATGCTAACAAAGCAAAAACTTAAATCTTTTGACTCCCTCCCCCTATCCACCAGCTTCCTGCAGGAAGCTGGTGGATAGGATGAGGGAGTAAAAGGGTTATGTTTCTGCCATTGGTGGATAGGCTGCGGGAGTCAAAGGGTTGAGAAACTGAAAAAAAAAAATCACATACTACAGACACAGACCCACATACAGACCCACATACAGACCCCCCCCCCCTACACACACACACAGACACCACCTTACCAAAACAGCAGGAAAAATTGTGACAGGAGGCAAGATATGGTCCCTGTATTCGCCCAAATCACACTCTGGTTTGCAGTGAGATGCACACTTGTTGTGTAACTGAAACATACATAAGGCATCGTCATCATCACCTTCATGGTCCTTGCATTCACCCAAGCCACACTCTGGTTTGCAATGAGAGGAGATTTGCTGATGCATACGTACTCATACATCCTCATCACTGTCATCATCACTATACTATTTATCTGTAACAACTGACAGAAGATACATCATTGCGATGATCGATCATCATCATGGTTGTCTTTGCAACTGAAATAATACATAGCAATATTTTTCACTGTCATTGTCACTGTCATCATCATCATGGTCATGTGTAACTGAAACATAATATTATTGTTGTCATAAATAATAATAATAATAATTACAATATTTATATAGCGCAAAATCTTGATAGAAATCAAATCTAAGCGCTGAACATACACATACGCACGCGCGCACACACACACTCACACATGGCTATAAATGGGGAAAAAGAATAAAAGCAACGGAAAATTATAGAGAGCATATTATTTACAAATATATATTACAATGTGATTCCACTCCGAGCGGAGACAGGCTACAGAGGGGGATGAGTGAGGTCAGGATTTCATGCAGAGGAGAAAAGGTGAGTTTTGACAGCGGACTTGAGGAGACAAAAGTAGGTTGCTGACGGACTGAGAGAGGAAGTTTGTTCCAGGAGAGTGGACCAGAAACAGAGAAGGCTCGTGGACCGTAGGTATTGAGCTTAGTGCGTGGAAAGCGAAATGTCAGAGGATCGGAGGCAGAGTGGAGGGTACATGAGGGAAGATAGTCATGGATATATTTAACATAAACAGATATCTTCAGGAGCAGTAGCAGTGGCAATAGTTGTATTGTAGCACCAACACATAGGCAGAAATAGAAGTATTGGCAATAGTAGTAGTATATGAGCGCCAATAGAAGTAGTAGCAGCAGCAGCTATAGTATTAATAGTAGTAGCAGCAGCAACAACATAGTAGTCATAGCAGTAGTAGTTGGTAGTAGTAGTAGAAGTAGTAGCAGCAGAAACAATAGTAGTAGTAGTACTAGTAGTAGTCATAGCAGCAGCAGTAGTAGTAGCAGCAGCAGCAGTAGTTGTAGTAGCAGCAGCAGCAGTAGTTGTAGTAGCAGCAGCAGCAGTAGTTGTAGTAACAGCAGCAGCGGTAATAGTAATAACAGCAATAGTATACAGGTAAAAGTAGTCATGAGCGCCTGCTGTATTGCTGCAAGACCTAGACTATGTACCAATGATATGTTCAACAACTAGAACAGTTCCACTGAAGATGTCCGTGAAAGATCTTCAACATGGCATGGCATGATCAGGTGTCTATCCTTCCAATTCTGAAGAAGTGTAAATTGCCAGGTATACAGTGTCTACCCATCAAATGCCAACTTTGCTGGGTAGCACAAGTTCAAGGAGACAGCCACCTCTCATAGATACTCCTGTACAGAGAGCTAAAGCAAGGATGCCACAATAAGGAAAGACAACTAAAGCGGTACAAAGACACTCAGCGGCCAATCTCATATCAGCAGTGGCATCAACACCACCAACTAGGAAGACACTGTCCACAAGAGAATAAGCAGACAACAGCAGTGCACACAGGGCACAATCACATCTGAACAGCACAGAGGAATGTTTTTTAACATGTTTTTCCCTAGGAGCTGCATTGAAGGAAGCTACAGCCCTGGGCTCTTTTCTGCTGGTCCCTCCTCCTTTGAATAGCAGATGTTCAGTGCTGTTCAAATCTGACTGCGCCCTATCTGCACTTTTCTTGCCAACATGCTCTGTTGTGGATGAGTGGTTCTGATAGCAGTAACAGTATACAGGTAACATTAGTCGTGAGCGCCCTGGTGTATTGCTGCAAGACCTAGACTATGTACCAATGACACATTCAACTTGGCCTTGAAACTCTCTTGTGCTGCTTTAACCCGTTGACTCCCGCACCCTGTATACTAGCACCCAGTACTGTCAATAATGGTAGCAAAGCAAAACCTTAACCCTTTGACTCCCTCACCCTATCCACCAACTTCCACAGGGTGGGTAATGAGATGTTTAGAACACTACTAAATCAGTGAGATATTTAGAGCACCAGTAAACACTTACTGTCTGATGACACCACCGGCAGTGCAGACCGTAACTCCATTGTAAGACTTGATGGACTTGTGGCATTTGTCACACTTGCCTGCACAGTTGCCTTCAACCCAGTGATGGTTCATTACCTGTGGCAATACACATACTGTACACACCATACCTTTCACACACCTTAACATACATAGTCATCACATCAACATTTGTCACGTCTGCCTGCAATGCTATAACACACAGAATATGATATCATATCATGACACACACCTTAACACTTGTGTTTATTTCTTATTTGTCACAATGGTTTTAACACATGAAATTTGGGCTGCTCTCTCAGGGATGGAATGTTGCCATAGAACAGTGCCACCCATTTTTAAAATTTGTTTCTATATGCATGTATTTCGGTTTACCAACACATGAGGATTTTTCTACAGAATTCCACCAAGGAGAACTCCCTTTTTGCTGTGGGATTGATAATGTGTGCTAGATACACATAAAACTTTGATATAGTTACATCTGAAAGACCAGCATCTATATCACCATGTATGATCTGATGGAAGGGAGAGAAAAATCTCTGATTTGTGATTTGGACATAAATTTGTCACATGCTAGACAGGGGCTCTATCCACTATGCCACACACTCCAGTTAACTTTTGACTCCTGCACCCTGTCTCACCAGTATACTGCGTTGTCAACCATGCTAGCAAAGCAAAAACTTTTATCCTTTGAGTCCCTTACCCTTTATACCAGTTTCCTGCCACTAATTGATTCTGACTGATGAAAGCCTCATCAGGAAACAGAAAATGGATGTGGTGGCAGCAACTGATCATATTTGAAGATACATATTTTACTCTATATGCATTGACAATCCACTATAAAGGCGAGATTCTTACCTCTTGTTTACTGACAATCTCCTTTAAAGATGAGATTTTTTATCTTATGTTTATTGACAATTCACACTGAAGGTGAGATTTTTACCCTGTATTTACTGACAATTCACACTGAAGGTGAGATTTTTATCCTGTATTTACTGACAATTCACACTGAAGGTGAGATTTTTACTCTGTACTTATTGACAATCTACACTGAAGGTGAAATTTTTACTCTGTACTTATTGACAATCTACACTGAAGGTGAAATATTTTACTCTTGTATTTACTGACAATCTATTCTGAAGGTGAGATTTTTACCCTGTATTTACTGACAATCCACACTGAAGGTGAGATTTTACTCTGTATTTATTGACAATCCACACTGAAGGTGAGATTTTTACTCTGTGTTTCTTGACAATCCACACTGAAGGTGAGATTTTTTACTCTGTGTTTCTTGACAATCCACACTGAAGGTGAGATTTTTACTCTTGTATTTATTGACAATCCACACTGAAGGTGAGATTTTTACCCTGTTTCTTGACAATCCACATTAAAGATGAGATTTTTAGCTTCTGTTTATTGACAATCCACATGAAAGATGAGATTTTTAGCTTCTGTTTATTGACAATCCACATGAAAGATGAGATTTTTAGCTTCTGTTTATTGACAATCCACATGAAAGATGAGATTTTTAGCTTCTGTTTATTGACAATCCACATGAAAGATGAGATTTTTTATCCTGTGTTTATTGACAATCCACACTGAAGGTGAGATTTTTACTCTGTGTTTCTTGACAATCCACACTGAAGGTGAGATTTTTACTCTGTTTCTTGACAATCCACACTGAAGGTGAGATTTTTACTCTGTGTTTCTTGACAATCCACACTGAAGGTGAGATTTTTACTCTGTTTATTGACAATCCACACTGAAGGTGAGATTTTTACTCTGTATTTATGACAATCCACACTGAAGGTGAGATTTTTACTCTGTTTTTGACAATCCACACTGAAGGTGAGATTTTTACTCTGTATTTACTTGACAATCCACACTGAAGGTGAGATTTTTACCTCTGTTTATTGACAATCCACACTGAAGGTGAGATTTTTACTCTTGTATTTATTGACAATCCACACTGAAGGTGAGATTTTTACCCTGTTTCTTGACAATCCAACTGAAGGTGAGATTTTTACTCTGTGTTTCTTGACAATCCACACTGAAGGTGAGATTTTTACCTTCTGTTTTTGACAATCCACACTGAAGGTGAGATTTTACCTGTGTTTATTGACAATCCACATTAAAGGTGAGATTTTTACCTTCTGTTTATTGACAATCCACATGAAAGATGAGATTTTATCCTGTGTTTATTGACAATCCACATTAAAGGTGAGATTTGTTACCCTGTGTTTATTGACAATCCACATAAAGGTGAGATTTTTTTACCTGTGTGTTTATTGACAATCCATAAAGATTAAGGTGAGTTTTTTACCTTGTGTATATTGACAATCCTCATTAAAAAGGTAAGTTTTTTACCTTGTGTAATTGACAAACCACATTAAAGGTGAGATTTTACCCTGTTAATTGACAATCCACATTAAAGGATTACATTTTTACCCTGTTTTATTGACAATCCACATTAAAGATTACATTTTTACCCTGTGTTTATTGACAATCCACATTAAAGATGAGATTTTTACCCATTGTTTATTGACAATCCACATTAAAGGTGAGACTCCTACCACATGTTTATTGATAATCCACTTCACAGATGAAACGTTTACCTTATGTTTATGGAAATCCACTTCAAAGGTGAGATTTTTACCTCATGTTTACAGAAAATCCACTGTAAAGGTGAGATTCTTACATTCTGTTCACTGACAATCCACTTTTAAGGTGAGATTTTCACATAATGTTTATCGACAATCCATTTTAAAGGTGAGATTTTCACCTCATGTTTATTGACAATCTACTTCAAAGGTGAGATTTTTACCTTCTGTTTATCGACAATCCTTTTCTAAAGTGAGATTTTTACCTTTTGTTTACTGAACAAAATTGGACACAGTCTTCACACTAATAATCCACACACATATGGTACATTATTGCAGACAGAGAGTCCATATAGGCAAGCAGTGATTTTACCTGAGAAACCTTTTTGGACTTGACGTATGTAGTAATACAAGAAGCAGGTGCTCGCTGAACGCATCGTTCGTGTACTGTGTATTTACAGACTGCACACACACCACACAGACACATATACACAGACAAACAGACACAGACACGCAGACACAGACACAGACATGCACACACACACACCAAAACCCATCTAATATAATTCATAATGAAAAGATGTTAAATCAAAGAATGAACAAACACACACACACACACACACGTGCAAACACACACACACACACACACACACACACACACACACACACACACACATAACACACCACACACACACATCACACTTGTGCTTACACTTTTTCTAACAACCATAACCAGTCTGGTTGCTGGCAACCAATGGGACTCAGCAGCAGACAATCTTCTTTTTCGTCTTACATAATTAAGCTAAAGCTCCTGCGAGCACTCCTTACCTAAACATTTAACTCTATACAAACCTACCTACCCAGCACAGGGAGCAGAGTTTTGCATGTACAACCATTCTTTATCCCACCTTAAAGGCAGCCACACTGCATCTTCAGGGAGCTAAAGACAGAATCTGGAAGAAATACAGGTGAATGATCCGGTAGGCAGAAACAAGAAAAGTGTTACAAGGAAAAGAGAGCAAGGCAGGAAAGAGGAACCCCTAACAACTTAACAGCAAAGTAGACAGCTGCCATGGTTCCATAACAGTAGGGGACCTTAAATTAATTTCTGCATCCATAGTACCTCACTGCAGGTGCAGGAGACATGATCCTCCACCTGTCTTTTGGGTGCAGCAACACCCAGACAGACATACACCGAGGTTGGTCCAGTCTTTGGTATTTGCCATCCAGCTCTTCACCTGTCAACCTTGGAGACAACTCCTTCCAGGTACCTTTAAGGATGACCTTAGTGCACTACTGTGTCATGGTGGGTGACATGACCAAACCATTCAGAAATTGTGTCATTTCAAAGCTGCCAGAAGTGATTCCTGTGGGCCCACCGAAGAGTAGATCTTGCTCTGTAACATACTCATTGTTATGTACAAAGGAGTACATAACTGTGTTTTTATACACGAGTGTAAAAAAGGTTCATATGAAATGTTACTGTTTTATGATGGTAGTGGCTCATCCTTATGGAGGGCAGATCATGCAGTCACTCTTCCATCAGTTCCTGACAATCCAAGGTCTAGTTCAAGAGTCCAGTAACAGTCGTCTTCAACAAAGGGAGAAGAGTGCACGCCTCCACAGCCATACGTCAAAGCCTCACGCCTGAAGTAGAGACATCTCAGCTTGATCACGGCCATTTGTGCAGCATGGAGAGGCAGTAGAATCCACAAAGATGTCCTCTTTGGCCAGCTCGCATCAGGGGCCACCTGGTTGCCCATAGCAACCCTTCAAAGGCATGTACAAGAGGGACCTGAAGGCGCTGGACATAAACGCTAACAGCAGGAGAGCCCCTAACACACAAGACAGGAACACCGGGACAGTTTTTGTTCCTTTTCTTTTTTTTTTCCTTTGTAAGATGTTATGAAGCAGACTCAATGACTTCAGGCAGATACAGCTCAAAAGAAAAATGGAAGAGCAGTAAGGCCAAACTTCAGACAAACCTGCCTACTACAAACTTCATCAGTGATCACTGCAAGAGACACTACCCCTATCCTGTGTGGGACCATTCAGCCATTGCAGACAATGCACAGTGTCATGATCAAGTACCCAGAGCACTAGCACCAATCATTCTCTGAGACTTCAGGATACCTCCAACGCTGGAATAAAAACTACATGTACTCAACACTGACAAGACAGACCCTGTTTATCCAGCCTTACTTGTAAGTTGGGCACTTTTTTTCACTTGTGGACTTTTTATTTCAGCAGAAGGCTGATAAAGTACCAGTATAAAATACAGACTAGGTAAAACATAGTCTAGGTAGGGCCTCAGGACCTGGCCAGTTCATGGGTTTATGTGCAGGCTTGAGGCTTGTGCCATGATCACCATACACATGGCACCTGTGACGTTAGTGCATATGGAATTCGTTCCGGGCGTGGAGACATCATCTTGAGAAACTGAAACTGAAACTGGGGACTGCATATGGAAATGTATTCCCAACAATGTACAGCAGTAGCTTTTCAAGTACAGAGAAGATAATATGATGAACACTTTACAAAACTGATTGTATTTATGATGCATGTCCTGTTTTTCCCAGGGGTGACACACATTTCTGGACCATATGGGTGCGCAGTCACTTTGTACAAGTAAATAATAGCTGTGCGCAACTGGAACATGAAACCTGACAGTTCCTTTAAATGGAAAAATTAACCCCTTTCTATCCACCCCCCTTTCCTTCTGACCATAGGTGACTGAACAGAACCCATCAGTTTCCATAAAATTTGTTTTGTTGAAGCTAGTAAACATCTTTTTAGTTTTTATCTTGGCAGGCTGTAAGGAAAACCAAAGGCTCAGAAACTAACAAAATCATCAGGCATATAAAAAAAATCAAAAAAAAATCTGACACAGCGGCTGTGCTTACAAACAGTACAGTCGCAAGAGAACAGACCACTGTATGTCTCATATGCTAAACACAACTTGTGAGACACAGACTCTGTTCGTTTGAGAAAGTCTCAATCAAGGTTTGATATCCAAAAAAAAAAAAAAAAAGAAAAAAGAAAAGAAGCACTGCTTCAGCCACTGAATGTGCCATCATACGGACGGAAAGTCCAGGTATCACAGAGGACAACAACTCTGCACACTGGAATCTTTGTGACGAACCTGATGTCAAGGTCTTGCCACAATCTCTTGGTCAGCCTCCCAAAGGCAGAACTAGCCCTGGAGATGCACAGCATTACGTCAACAACGAAAGATCTATCACAGCTCACTGTACTACCCAAGTAGTAGGATCGTAATGATACAACAGTGCTAAAACATGAAGTGATGCATACTGACACTGGCAAGACAGGCCTTGTTTCCCCAGTCCCACCAGCAAGTTCAAGCACAAGTTACAGTAGGCAGGGCGGTTGAAGTGTTTGAGACGCCACACGTGGATCCCGTCATCTTGCACATTCTGTGAACAGTCAACACTTTCATTTTCAATGCCATTATCAGCATCTCCATAATCATCATCATCATACCACACATTTTCATGCCATTATCAGCATCTCCATAATCATCATCATCATACCACACATTTTCAATGCCATTATCAGCATCTCCATAGTCATCATCATCATACCACACATTTTCATTGCCATTATCAGCATCTCCATAATCATCATCATCATACCACACATTTTCATTGCCATTATCAGCATCTCCATAATCATTATCATCATACCACACATTTTCACTGCCATTATCAGCATCTCCATAATCATCATCATCATACCACACATTTTCACTGCCATTATCAGCATCTCCATAATCATCATCATCATACCATAACACTTCATTTTCATTGCCATTATCAGCATCTCCATAGTCATCCACATCATACCACACATTTTCATTGCCATTATCAGCATCTCCATAGTCATCCACATCATACCACACATTTTCATTGCCATTATCAGCATCTCCATAGTCATCCACATCATACCACACATTTTCATTGCCATTATCAGCATCTCCATAGTCATCCACATCATACCACACATTTTCATTGCCATTATCAGCATCTCCATAGTCATCCACATCATACCACACATTTTCATTGCCATTATCAGCATCTCCATAGTCATCCACATCATACCACACATTTTCATTGCCATTATCAGCATCTCCATAGTCATCCACATCATACCACACATTTTCATTGCCATTATCAGCATCTCCATAGTCATCCACATCATACCACACTTTTTCAATGCCATTATCAGCATCTCCATAGTCATCCACATCATACCACACATTTTCACTGCCATTATCAGCATCTCCATAGTCATCATCATCATACCACACTTTTCATTGCCATTATCAGCATCTCCATAGTCATCCACATCATACCACACATTTTCACTGCCATTATCAGCATCTCCATAGTCATTATCATCATACCACACATTTTCACTGCCATTATCAGCATCTCCATAGTCATTATCATCATACCACACTTTTCAATGCCATTATCAGCATCTCCATAGTCATTATCATCATACCACACTTTTTCATTGCCATTATCAGCATCTCCATAGTCATCATCATCATACCACACATTTTCACTGCCATTATCAGCATCTCCATAGTCATCCACATCATACCACACATTTTCACTGCCATTATCAGCATCTCCATAGTCATCCACATCATACCACACATTTTCACTGCCATTATCAGCATCTCCATAGTCATCCACATCATACCACACATTTTCACATGCCATTATCAGCATCTCCATAGTCATCCACATCATACCACACATTTTCACTGCCATTATCAGCATCTCCATAGTCATCCACATCATACCACACATTTTCATGCCATTATCAGCATCTCCATAGTCATCCACAATCATGACCACACATTTTCATGCCATTATCAGCATCTCCTATAGTCATTCCACATCATACCACACATTTTCACTGCCATTATCAGCATCTCCATAGTCATCCACATCATACCACACATTTTCACTGCCATTATCAGCATCTCCATAGTCATCCACATCATACCACACATTTTCACTGCCATTATCAGCATCTCCATAGTCATCCACATCATACCACACATTTTTCACTGCCAATTATTCATGCATTCACTCATAGTCATCCACATCATACCACACATTTTCACTGCCATTATCAGCATCTCCATAGTCATCCACATCATACCACACATTTTCACTGCCATTATCAGCATCTCCATAGTCATCCACATCATACCACACATTTTCACTGCCATTATCAGCATCTCCATAGTCATCCACATCATACCACACATTTTCACTGCCATTATCAGCATCTCCATAGTCATCCACATCATACCACACATTTTCACTGCCATTATCAGCATCTCCATAGTCATCCACATCATACCACATTTTCACTGCCATTATTCACTCACTATCATCATCCATACACACATTTTCAATGCCATTATCAGCATCTCCATAATCATCATCATCATACCACACATTTTCACTGCCATTATCAGCATCTCCATAGTCATATCATCATACCACACATTTTCATGCCATTATCAGCATCTCCATAATCATCCATCATACCACACATTTTCATGCCATTATCAGCATCTCATATATCATCATCATACCACACATTTTCATGCCATTTCAGCATCTCCATAATCAATCATACACACATTTTCATGCCATTATCAGCATCTCCATAATCATCATCATCATACACACATTTTCATTGCCATTATCAGCATCTCCATATCATCATCATCATACCACACATTTTCATTGCCATTATCAGCATCTCCATAATCATCATCACATCATATCCACACATTTTCATTGCCATTATCAGCATTCTCATAGATCATCATCATCATACCACACATTTTCATTGCCATTATCAGCATCTCCATAGTCATCATCATCATACCACACATTTTCATTGCCATTATCAGCATCTCCATAATCATCATCATCATACCACACATTTTCATTGCCATTATCAGCATCTCCATAGTCATCATCATCATACCACACATTTTCATTGCCATTATCAGCATCTCCATAGTCATCCATCATACCACACATTTTCACTGCCATTATCAGCATCTCCATAGTCATCCACATCATACCACACATTTTCACTGCCATTATCAGCATCTCCATAGTCATCCACATCATACCACACATTTTCACTGCTCCATTCAGCATCCCATAGTTCATCCACATCATACCACACATTTTCACTGCCATTATCAGCATCTCCATAGTCATCCACATCATACCACACATTTTCACTGCCATTATCAGCATCTCCATAGTCATCCACATCATACCACACATTTTCATTGCCATTATCAGCATCTCCATAGTCATCCACATCATACCACAACATTTTCATGCCATTATCAGCATCTCCATAGTATCCACATCATATTCCACACATTTTCAATGCCATTATCAGCATCTCCATAGTCATCACATCATACCACACATTTTCAATGCCATTATCAGCATCTCCATAATCATCATCATCATACCACACATTTTCACTGCCATTATCAGCATCTCCATAGTCATCCACATCATACCACACATTTTCACTGCCATTATCAGCATCTCCATAGTCATCCACATCATACCACACATTTTCACTGCCATTATCAGCATCTCCATAGTCATCCACATCATACCACACATTTTCAATGCCATTATCAGCATCTCTATAATCATTATCATCATACCACACATTTTCATTGCCATTATCAGCATCTCCATAGTCATCCACATCATACCACACATTTTCATTGCCATTATCAGCATCTCTATAATCATTATCATCATACCACACATTTTCATTGCCATTATCAGCATCTCCATAGTCATCCACATCATACCACACATTTTCACTGCCATTATCAGCATCTCCATAGTCATCATCATCATACCACACATTTTCACTGCCATTATCAGCATCTCCATAGTCATCATCATCATACCACTTCAACAACTATC
>JAPXFY010000030.1:35360754-35388254 GCA_030674185.1 Monoplex corrugatus
ACCTCTGTTTTCAGACATATTACGGAAATGCATCCAATGGTCTTCCAACTTTCTAAGTGACAAAATCCTTACATGAGTGCATGAGAACATGTTCACATAAATGCACACATTCTTTACAATTTGACACTGAACTTTCAGTACACACACACACAGACGCACACACACACACACAGACGCAAACACACACACAGACATATACAAGATAGATACAGATACAGACAGACAGACAGACAGATATGCACAAATCCACATCAGTTTAAACACACCACATTTATTGCATGACTTACGTTTGAATCCAGCAGTCCGTTTCCATCAGTATCATACAGAAGGAACATGACTGAAACCAGAGAAACCCTAAATAAAATGCCTGTCAGAACTGAATCCTCTTGGCTCATATACTATTTCTTTTATCACACGCTTCATGAAAAAAGTCAAAAGTTAAAACTCATTCCATAGCCCCAAGCCTGCAAGGGCTCGAGGTAGATGAAACCTCACTCTTCTGTGAAGCAGCATCCAGAAGATGGTGCCAATCTTCTTTTCCTCCTTGCTTTTATTTTCTCTAAAGTTTAATAGGATCAGGTACCAATTCTCATCCTGATAGACTGCAGGCCACAAGCACATTTTTTTTTCCGTGGCAAATCTCAAAACGTGTGCAATTTGACTAGAAAGTAGTAGCTCTGCTTCTACCATAAAACAGGCCTCCACATCCATAACTGTACATACATGAACATTATATGGTGCCATATGTTGATGACACAAATTAACAGCTTGCAGGACATAAACCCATATCCTTCAAGGATGACAGCAATAGCTTGCTTTGGCATGAACCCCTTTCATGTGTGCACACATGAAGAACATCCAATAAGCACATATGCTACAAGTCAGAAAATACCCGATCTACAGAACCACCAAAGATGTGAAATACAGATTATGCCATAAAATAACACACGCAAAGCAGGTGCAAAACAATATGTATACACACATTTGAGAAAAGACTGCCGAGAATGAAACAAAATCTGATGTTCCTACCATCTATAATAATAGCTCACACCACACGGCTATGAGCTTCAGCAAATCAATCAGTTACAAGGACTCTGAAAGTTCATCACAACAAATCTGACATGAAGTCTGGGTGAGTATCTTCTATTTCTTCTTCTTTTACTTCTTGTTAGAAAACACTGAGAAACTACAGCATAGGAACCAGAAAAATCACAAAAAAGAATAAGAATGCGTATTTAATAAAACAAGACAAGACAGGCGCAAGTTTTCGGCCAACTGGCCTTTGTCAATCGTAAGATCATAAACAAACAAACACCAAATACAAAAATTTGGAGAAAAAGACTGAAACTTCCCTGCTGTTCCGTCCAGTGTGAGAAAATGTGTGTATACATATTCTCAAATGTGTGTATACATATTCTCAAATGTGTGTATACATATTCTCAAATGAGTGTATACATATTCGTTTTCTCACATTGGACAGAGCAGCAGGGAAGTTTCAGTCTTTTTCTCCTAATTTTTGTATCTGGTGTTTGTTTGTTTGAGATCTTACGCTTGACAAAGGCCAGCTGGCCGAAAATTTGCGCCTGTCTTGTCTTGTCATATTAAATATGTGTTCTTATTCTTTTTTCATGCTTTTTTCTGGTTCCTGTTTACTTGAATGTGGGCAGTCACACTTGTTTTGGATTTCAAACTACAGTATGCCTTCAAGGCAAGTAGAGAGGGATAAAAGACAAGGTCTTTGAGGCAGATCTTGTCTTTGTCTTGACCGATGTTAACAAACAACTATCATCAGCAGCATCATGAATATCATTATTACCATAATAAAGCAACTCACATTCCAGTTTGTCTTCCGGCCGGCCGGCCTCTAGGAGAGAGAGGTAACAGACGAGATCCTTGAGGTAGATCTGTCCTGTCTTGAATAATGTGGACTCTGATGGACGTAGTTCACAACCCTCCGACACAGGACCTGGAGCATGATGTCAATAAAAATTAAAATGTACATCTTGTCAGCATGGGGAATGTGTGTGTGTGTTTGTCTTTGTTTCTCTCACTCTGTATTACTGTAAGTGTGATTTTGTCTACACACACACACACAATACATGGCAAGAAACGACTTGTCCTTGACGAAATTGTGAAAAAAACAACAGTGATTAGTCAAAAAATAAAACTGAAAAATAATGCACACACACACACACACATACACACACACACACACACACACATACACAAACACACTGACTGACTGAATGTGACCACACTTTCACACAGACATCCACACGCACACTCTCACATAGATACACACATACAGAGACTGACTGCGATCACACGCACACACACACACTCTCTCTCTCTCTCTCTCACACACACACAAACACACACACACTCTCTCTCTCTTACACAGGCACACAGAGACTACATCCATACCCACACCACTGTGAAATGTTCATTACGCTCACTGCAATCACACACACACACAGAGGCAAAAAGACACATTCTTACAGAGGCACACACAATTATATACATATCCACAGCATTGTAAACATTTGCTAACAGACTGTGACCACATAAACGCAAACACACAGACTATATACATACCCACACCATTGTGAACACTATGCTGACTGTGACCACCAGACATTTTGGTAGAAGAGCGGGAATGGTTAGACAACTCTGTTGAGCAGACTCCTCCGCCCCACTTCCCCGGTCCCCTGATGACCCCATCACCACGGAAACAGACGGATGGGTGGACGCTGATGTAGAATCTGTGGCAGAGGACATGGAATAAGGTTTGCATTTCAAAGCTGGAAAGAAATTCTAAGAAAGAAAAAAGATGACAAAAGGGACCCCCCAAAACCAACCAACCAACCAACCAAATAAACAAAAACTCGTACATAAAGACAATCATGCAATCCTAAACTGGGTCATAGGGGAAAATGGAAACAGCATATACTCAGATTAGGCAACAGCCCCCGTCTGAAGAAGGATATAATGTGACATTAACACATAATACAAAATGGTAAAATATCATTGGGGAGGGAGGTCATAGAGACCTCACTACTTCAGGGTAGCTGCCTGAGAGAAAGTTTCACTCCTCTCCATTGCTACTGCTACTTTACTTTACACAATCCTGTACCAAGGTGAGGTACACACTCACAGCTAGATGCACAGGAGGCTGCTTGCATAAAGCTTCCCTTGCCAGGGTGGACCATATACAGTCAGACTGGAAGCTGGGAACTCTACCTGCAAGCCATCCAGGCCTAAAAAAAGTTTGTAGCGTGAAGTCTGCTCAAGAGGGATTCATTGCACTTGGACAATTCCATATATGCTCCACCCAAATCTGCCAGCAATTACCTGGCAGACTTCCTGAGCCTGCACAAAACCTTAGGCCTTGGCAAGGTACTGAAATATGGAGGGGGATAGGGGAGAAGGACCAGTGAATCATTAAGCTGACAATACCAGGATGATGGAAACATTAAGATAGGCAGTGAACAGGCCAGTACTTAATGTTGCAGGATGGGACTGAACTCAAGATATCAGATCTTGTGTCTATGGCTCTATCAAACAAACAAACAAACAAACAAACAAACAGAAACAAACAAACAAACAAACAAACAAACAAACAGAAACAAACAAACAAAACAAACAAACAAACAAACAAACAAACAGAAACAAACAAACAAACAAACAAACAAACAAACAAACAAACAAACAAACAGAAACAAACAAACAAACAAGCAAACAAACAAACAAACAAACAAACAAACAAACAAACAGAAACAAACAAAAACAAAGCAAGAACAAAACCAAACAAATAAATGAAAAACAAACAAACAAATAAAACCTAAAAAACCACATGAAAGAGAAAAAAGAAAAAAAAAAAGAACATTGCATCTTTTCATCACAGAGGGCAAGATTACTGACATGGCCAAATGACATTTTGTACAGTAGTGGCCTGTTGCCGAAAAATAAAAAAGTACTGCAAATACCATCACAAAGGATGAGAACAAAGACTGGGTGAAATGATGTTCTTCACAGAGGTGATACATTGTTAAAAACAACTACCATTTATGTTAGAGGTCTCCAAAAAATCAAAGTTTGATGACCCATTAGACAGATTTTTTCCCCTGAATCTATTAAGTCTTGACACTGGGTATGGAATACTAGCAACACAGTCTTCTGTATGAGACATTAAACGGAAGTATCCTGTGCAGCATAGGCCTGACACGTAAATGAACAATGTCCCTGGCAAAATTCTGTACAAAAATCCTCTTAAAAAGATAATATCAAAGTTAATACACTATCAAGATTGCAAGATGCCCAAGTTCCTTTTTTTCATATAAAAAATTTCATAATATTTATTTGAGTAGCTGAATGTATTATTTATGGTATTATCACAATGGATCTGGTTTAGGAGGAACAAAAAAGAACCTCATAAATCTTCAAATTCCCCTATATGTTGATGGTGTATGACAGCTAAATGGTTAAGACATCCATCGCAAAAATGACTTGGCCTTGAGACGTCTGAAAACATTGGATGCACAGGTTTGACCTGGAAGACATATTCCTTGTAAAAACTAACAACCCCCCCCCCCCGCAATGATTGCAGAAGGGCATCCAGGTGTCATGACCTGGATGAGGACCAGCCCCCTTAGAGTGTCAGGAGTTAAGGGCTGAAACACTTGCTTGACGGGGGTTTCTCATCTGATGATCTTCTGATGTCTGGCTCTCCCCAGTTTTGTTGTTGTTGTTGTTGTTGTTATTGCTACTGACATATAGATAGACCATTGATTGCCTGGACCAGTCTGGATGACACTGTAAATGACTACATTTACAGGTTCTGCGGGCTGGCTGTCCACCTTACCTTTCTTCTCCTGCCTGTAGTTCCATAACTGAAAGATGTTCCCAGGATTCACCGAAAGGGGGAGAGAATGATGAATCAATTGACACTAACACAATCACAACTGGAAATCCACAAACACAGCATGAAGTCTAAAGGACGAGAAAGAGCTGTGCAAAAACCCTGATGAATGAACAGTAGCATAGTGTGCCAGAAGGTAAGATGTTGGAAAACCAAGGCAGGAAGCAACCACAGAGTCAAGGCCATCCAGCTGATGAGGAATTTGTACAGGCTCTTGATGCAAAAGGCCAGAAACTCAACTTGCCACCTGCAAATACTAAAGCGGAATGGGAAAGGCTGTATAAGAAATAGTCCCAAAACTGAATGAGCTGATGGGAAGGAGCACCCTTCGAACACAAACTAGCCACATTTTGAGACACTGCATATGAAATATGTAGGGATGCCTATGGAGTAACACAACCCAAAGTGAAAACTCTCCTCAGAAATGCAGATGTCAGCGTCAAATGGAAGACATCCAAAGGAAGAAAAGGGATTCTGAGAAAACAAATGAAGGCTGCTTCCGAAATTGAGAAGCAAGGGATTGAAAAAATAAGGAAAGACCTGAAAGCAAAAACCACAGTGCCCTTAGCAAAGCAGAATCACCAAGGAGGAGAAGGAACAAAAAGAAAAAAGAAGAAGACCCGAGACTGCTTCTTCAGAGACCCCTTCCAATTCGCCAGGAAGCTATTTAGCAGCCCCAATCTGAGACAGAAATCTGGAACAACATCAAGCAAAACATATTCTGACCCTCAGAGCGATGCACCACTTGAAATCCAGGGTCTGATGCAGCCTGAAATGCCAGAGAAAATGTATAATAACCAGCCACCAACACTAGATAAATAATGAAAGTGTGGGACAGCCAGAGCCAAATTATCACCTGGGTTTAACGGAATACCTTACCTATTGTAAGAAATGTCCCAGTGTCCTCGAGTGGCTCCACAAACTGAAAGATCAGCAATGGAGGAATCTGAAGATCACCAGCCAAGATGATAGCTGATGGAGAGTACATTCCAAAAGAACAGCTCTTGAGTACATCGACCGGTTCGGACCATATCACTTCTGAATGTCAAAGAGAGAAAATCTTTCTCCGTCATGGTGCAAGGCTGACCAATACCTAATGATAAACGAGTACTTGAATTTATCATCCAAAGGAGCATCACAGGATGTTGCTTGCACAGCCACGTGATGGACGATCCAAGAGCTAAAGCGAGAGAGGACTCGATGTGGTGACAAATTGAATACATAGTAGTCCTCATAAGAATTCGCAGCCCGTTATCTGTAAGCTACTGAACATGTTCCCTCACGTACCCTCGCTTGACTCCGATCTTCACTTTTCGCTTCCACGCACTAAGCCACTATGTCATGAGCCTTCTCATTGTCACTCCTGAACAACTTCTCTTCAGCCCGTCAGCACCTACTTTGTTCTTCAGTCGCTCTTAAATCCCTTTCTTCTCATAAATCCTGACCTCACTCAACCCCCACTGCAGCCTTCCACTCAGTGATCACATTGTAATATATATTGTATATATAGTCTCATAATTTCCATGCTTCTTCTTTTCTCCATTATACATATGGTGTGTGTAATGTGCTGTGTGTGTGTGTGCGTGTGTGAATGTCAGCCTTAGATTGATTTCTATCAAGATTTTGCGCTATATAAATTGTAATCTTATATTAATCATTACTATATATTATTATTTACAACCAAATAACGACGAGAAATGCTGACAAGCATTTTCATGGCTTCTCAATGCAGTCCTACCCAAAAGAACACACAAACTTGGATCAGTTTGGAAGTAACACAGCAATAGGCTGTGCAGTTTCTCCTATACTGTTAGTGTTAGCAATGAAGGTCATCTTGAAGGCAGCAAGGAAGACTTCAGGTCCAGCTGATCTCAGAAACGACAATGCCGTTTCCACAAAAGAAGAGGAAACTCACAAGATCCAGAAGCAATTAAACGAGTTAGTCGCCTCGTTTAGGATAGTTTCAACCCCCCCCCCCCCCCTAAAAAAAAAAAAAAAAGAAAAATCACAGAATCTCTCACTGAAAAAGATAAAGTAGCCAAAAGAATACCGTTTATTGTCGTCAATCATCCATCCTAACAGTGACAGGAGAATTGGTCAAAAGCCTAAGAAGGTGGTATGATGACTCCCTGAAAGATGCAGAAAGGGGTAAAGAAACCAAGCAAATGTCAGGAAAAAACCAGCAGATAAAAGATCATTGTGGCCTTCTTGGCAAATACATAATCTGGTGCCAGCACTTCACGCTGATTCCAAAGCTCCTCTGTTCATATACGACACTTGCACTAGCACAAGGGAATCAATAGTGGCCCAAATCAACAAAAACACAAGGATATGGCTTGGCTCCCTCCAATCTCACAGAAGTGGCGCTCTATTGTCACTACACAAAGCTGAACCTACCTTTAAAATCCATGTCGAGGAGTACAAGGCAGGAATGGTTAGGCTTTTTACCATGCTTGAAGACTCAGGAGGTAAGGTTGTGAGATCAATCCAGCCCAAACTTAGGACTGATTGGGAGAAATGGACGCTGAGAAGGAAAGCCTCATGGTCAGAGAAATGCTGATTAACAGGTAGTGTCTGGGATCAACAAAAATGGAATGGTGGTCAAAGGACAACGGAAAGGCAAAAAGAGATACGATAATGCAAGAAATGAAGAAAGAAGAAGACGCCAAAAGAATCCAAAAGGCAGTCCTGCAAGCTCAACAGGGGCAATGGATGAGGAAAAATAGAATGTGTTGATTCAAATCGAGGTGGAAGACAAATTTTTTAATTAAGAAAATGGCGACAACAGAAGGGCTTCCGGAATCATTGCCTGGATGCGCCCAGTCCCCCTAAGAGTGTCAGAAGTTAGGAGCCGAAACACTTGCTTGATGGGATTTTTCCTCTGATGACCTTTTGCTGTCTGGCTCTCTCTAGAAGTTTTTTGCTATTGTATCAATAAAAGCTTAACAAGAGTGTTGGGGGAGAGTGTATGTCTGCGCTGTTTCGTCTCACTGCGTAAAATCCATTGCAATGAAGGTACTGTAAAGTTTTGTTAATTTATATAGTAAAAATAACTACACACTGCAAAAAAACAAAAACAAAACAAACAAAAACAAAAAACAACAACAAAACCCCAAAAACTTCGCTATACCCATTAAAGCTAATGCACCAATGCATCGAAACTGTCCAGTATACATTCCATCCAAACTGGGAACAAGAAATTCATCCGTAAGAGCCATGAAAACGTCATTTTCACACATAAGTCACTAAAACCACCAAACCAAGGGGCATAACTTGGACAATAACCACACAGACAGGAGACATAACATGCTCAATAAACCGACACATAGGAACACAACTTCTATGCTGATGACACCCAACTTCTATGCTGATGACACCCAACTTCAAGACAGTGACTCACCTGATAATATACAGCGCCTGTTGACTCGCACCACTAAGTGTTACTCGGACATTAAGAACTGGATGACGTTCAACAAACTTCAGCTTAATGACGACAAGATAGAAGCTATCCTCATTGGCACCCGTCAGAAACTTTCTCAGCTGCCTCCTCTTTCTCTCCCATTATGTAACACATCAGTCCCAATTTCTGATTCAGCTAAAAACCTTGGTGTCTGCATTGACTCTACCCTCTCCATGAACAACTTTGTTTCTCAAACTGCCAGATCTTGCTACTATCATCTCCATCGTATAAGGCTGATCAGGAAGTATCTCTCTGTCGAAACAACTGCAAAACTCGTTCTCTCCTTCATAATGTCTCGCATTGACTATTGCAATTCACTCCTGTCTGGTCTTCCTGCCTCCACCATTCACATCCTACAGCGCATTCAAAACAATGCTGTACGCCTTGTACTCAAAAAGAAAAAAACTGACCACATATCTCCTCTCCTGGCACAACTTCACTGGCTCCCTGTATCAAAGCGCATACAGTACAAACTAGACACCATGTGCTACAAAAGCCTCAATAACGCAGCCCCCGATTACCTGTCAAGCCTACTTGAGATCTATCTTCCCTCACGTACCCTCCACTCTGCCTCCGATCCTCTGACTTTTCGCTTTCCGCACGCACTAAGCTCAATACCTATGGTCCACGAGCCTTCTCTGTTTCTGGTCCACTCTCCTGGAACAAACTTCCTCTCTCAGTCCGTCAGCAACCTACTTTTGTCTCCTTCAAGTCCGCTCTCAAAACTCACCTTTTCTCCTCCGCATAAAATTCTAACCTCACTCAACCCCCCCCCCCCTCTGCAGCCTGTCTCCGCTCGGAGGGGAATCACATGGTTATAATATATAATTGTATATGCTATGCTCTCTATAATTTTCCATTGCTTTTATTCTTGCTTTTATTGCTTTTATTCTTTCTCCCCATTTATAGCCATGCGCGTGTGTGTGTGTGTGTGTGTGTGTGTGTGTGTGTGTGTGTGTGTGTGTGCGTGCGTGTGTGTGTGTGTGCGTGCGTGCGTGCGTGCGTGCGTGCGTGTGTGTCTGCTTCAGCGCTTAGATTTGATTTTATCAAGATTTTGCGCTATATAAATATTGTAATTATTATTATTATTAACTTCCACAATGATCAGACAGGTTCCAGTTTGAGGACACACAACAATGAAAGAAATCAGACCCAGCACCGACCACTGACGAAAACTGGCAAGTTTGTAAAACAAGCGACACAAGAAAAAGATAACCCACCAGTGTGCAAGGGGCACTAACATATATCGTCAGTTCACAGCACATCTTTTTATGTCACAAAGACAAGTCAAGTTTCCTTTATCAATGTCCAAGAGTTGCTTTTGCCTCCTTATCTCTCTCTCTCTTTCTTCCCCCTCTCTCTCTGTGTCTCTATCACACACACACACACACACACACACACACACACACACACACACACACAAACCCACACACTCAAGCACGCACACCCACACGCACACCCACACTTGCTTGCTTACGCATGGTATATTAAGTTTGAAAGGATATGATTTCTAATGATTGATTTAAATCAAAATATCTGCGCGCAGAATATGACGTCATTAATGTACACTATAATTAACTTTTCAGAAAGAAAACACAGAAGGTGGAGAAAATTACGTTCATCTTCAGCATGACATAATGCAATCAAATATTTGAAGGAGCTGGGTATTTTTTATGTTAAGTAAGAACAAAGGCTATAGTTTTTAGTGTTGAGGGCTAGGATTGAACTCGAGATATGAGATCTTGAGTCCACAGGTCTGTCAAAAAGAACCAACCAGACGCACAGACAGGAACAACATGTTCAGGAAGATGGGCTTTACAATGGCCGTTGAGACATGAGACATTACACCATACAAAGAAAGGTGTGACACCCAAGAATTCATCAAGAAAAAAAAAAAGATGCGTCGGGAAGGACCCATACAGGGTAACAATTCTGCTGACAGCACAACATGACAGAACAAAGTGTGACACCCCAGAAGAATTACATAGAAAAGTCATGTCCGGGAGGTCCCATGAAAGCTGATGCTCACTGCAAACAGAACACCAACACAGAAAAAAGAATTTCACCCACGAAAAGGTACAGATGGAAAACAGTATGTCTGGGGAACCCCATATATTTGTCTGACAATACCACAAACAACGTATCTTACAAAGAAAAGATCAAAAAGAATTAAACAGAAAAGATGGGCCTGGAAAGCTTCATAAGGGTTGACAATGACTGAAGACAAGACATTATACAGAAAAAGCATGAAGAAAGATACATGGAAATAAAAACGACACGTCCAGAAGACCCATACAGCCTGACAATACGAAGACACTTCACCACCACAAAGAATGAAGCGAAAGGTGTCCAGGAAGACCCATACGGGCTTGACAATACTGACGACAGTTCACCATACAGAACGAAGCGACAGGTGTCCAGGAAAGACCCATATGGGGGCTGACAAGGACGGCAGACAGACAAGTACCTGCGCGACTACGCCTGCCCGACTCCCCACCACTATCATGCCTGACATGGCCGAGTCCATGCTGAAGTTTCCCCGTCAGGCCGTGTAGCTTCTCTGCCAGGCTGGAGTGGTGACTGCGGACACTGTTAGGTTGGGAACCCTCTTTGTCCTGTGAGTCACAGCTAGCGTTAGTAGTGACAGGTCCGTCCCCAACCGACACAGCTCCACCCTTCACCTGACCATCCTTACCCTGGGGCCCTGCCCCTCGGTCATTGTTGGTCAACGTACCGTCGGTCATCTTGTCTTTCTTCATGAAGGAGAAGAGATGCTGACACAGCTCTTCCGGCATCTCCGCCTCCAGGTAGATCTCCATGAACAGCTTGAAGCACGCATAGTCGATGGGCTGAGGACATTAATCACAGAGTTTAATTAACAAGACATGAAGCACGCACAGTCGATGGGCTGAGGACATTAATCACAGAGTTTAATTAACAAGACATGAAGCACGCACAGTCGATGGGCTGAGGACAATAATCACAGAGTTTAATTAACAAGACATGAAGCACGCATAGTCGATGGGCTAAGGACAATAATCACAGAGTTTAATTAACATGACATGAAGCACGCATAGTCGATGGGCTGAGGACAATAATCACAGAGTTTAATTAACATGACATGAAGCACGCACAGTCGATGGGCTAAGGACAATAATCACAGAGTTTAATTAACATGACATGAAGCACGCATAGTCGATGGGCTGAGGACAATAATCACAGAGTTTAATTAACAAGACATGAAGCACGCATAGTCGATGGGCTGAGGACAATAATCACAGAGTTTAATTAACATGACATGAAGCACGCATAGTCGATGGGCTGAGGACAATAATCACAGAGTTTAATTAACAAGACATGAAGCACGCATAGTCGATGGGCTAAGGACAATAATCACAGAGTTTAATTAACAAGACATGAAGCACGCATAGTCGATGGGCTGAGGACAATAATCACAGAGTTTAATTAACATGACATGAAGCACGCATAGTCGATGGGCTGAGGACAATAATCACAGAGTTTAACATGGCATGAAACACACATTGTTATTGTTATTGTTGTTTAAAGCCCAGCCGACTGCATAGAGCCATATCAGGGCTATAACAATTTCAAAACATACAAAACTTCAACAGGAAAAAAAAAGAAAAGAAAAGAAAATTAAGTACATATATCATTGCATTCGCGCACATAATCTAAGGACATGCCCCTGACGTTGACCACTCCGTCCAATTTATCGCACAGGGGATTTAAAAAAACACATCTGAATACAAATATAAGCATACCTAAGGACACCAAAACATATCTAAAAACAGGCATAAATTACCTAAAATTGCTTCCGCATATCTCACCTCCCTAGAGCCAAAATATTGCACTTACATGTACCCAAGTATCAATCCTAAGAAAAAGTACGTAAGACTTTATTGAACACATACAGGTAAATGGACCAGCACGACAGAAAATGACAGAAAGCAAAGAAAAAAGGCAGAAAGAAAGAGAGTGACAGAAAGGAAATTTCTAGCACAGAATTTCCAGAAGGTGGGGATACTATTTATACTGAAATATCCCCCGGCATCCTCAGAGGGGAGAAACACACAATCAGCTGGCAAATAATCACAGAACAATAATCAACAATAAATATTCTATGAAGCAGGTATACTCAAAAGGGCAAAATCTACACAGAAACAGTAAAAACTTGTATAAAAAAAACGGCATAAAAAAAAAGCAAAACGTCTCATAACCCTAAATGGGGTGAGAAGTGAGAGCCATCAACCGTTCTCAGAGCCAGCATTAGACACTGCCCATCTCTCTCTTGTCGCCTGACCTTCCACAACCCTGAACAGAGCTAGGTACCGATTTACAGCTGGATGGATG
This sequence comes from Monoplex corrugatus, assembly GCA_030674185.1. NCBI lineage: Eukaryota > Metazoa > Mollusca > Gastropoda > Littorinimorpha > Ranellidae > Monoplex > Monoplex corrugatus. The sequence goes on from JAPXFY010000030.1 coordinate 35,373,504, forward strand.
GATGGATTCCAGGCAGCGTGTAAAGTATTCCTCCAGTCACACTCAAACCAATGGAGTTGTGGATTGGAAAGCAGGAGCTCTATCTTTACGCTAAGCAGGATCGACAGGTTGTCAGAAAACAGTTTATAACAGACGTGTCTAAAGCCATGGTTGGTCAGAATTCCTTAACCTCAGTGACAGTTACGTCTTTGACATAACCGACATATACACAATGCTACTCATTTCTTCCAAATGGGCGTTTTCTTGACATGACCGACATATACACAATGCTACTCATTTCTTCTAAATGGGCGTTTTCTTGACATGACCGACATATACACAATGCTACTCATTTCTTCCAAATGGGCGTTTTCTTGACATGACCGACATATACACAATGCTACTCATTTCTTCCAAATGGGCGTTTTCTTGACATGACCGACATATACACAATGCTACTCATTTCTTCCAAATGGGCGTTTTCTTGACATGACCGACATATACACAATGCTACTCATTTCTTCCAAATGGGCGTTTTCTTGACATGACCGACATATACACAATGCTACTCATTTCTTCCAAATAGATATCAAGTTACAAGACACTGATCACTGATGTTCAAGGGAAACTTTGTGTGCAAACACCATCCTGTCCACCCAGTTATGAACGGGTACTAACCTTGTTCAGGGTTGGGGAAGATAAAGCAGTGAGCGAGAGGAGTGGGAACCACCTTCAAGCTGCTGATCTGAACGTAATGAGACCTACTACTTTACTCCCCTGCCACCCAGCTTTTAACGATATCATACAATCTGTGGACTGACACAAACTGTTTCTTAATGATGACCAGTGTTGTCAACACGTGCAACTAGAACTTTACATGACCAGCGCTATCAACAGATAAAACTAGAACTATACATGACTAGTGCTATTGAGAGTTAGAACTAGAACTATACATGACTAGTGCTATTAAGAGTTAGAACTAGAACTATACATGACTAGTGCTATTAAGAGGTAAAGCTAGAACTATACATGACTAGTGCTATTAAGAGGTAAAACTAGAACTATACATGACTAGTGCTATTAAGAGATAAAACTAGAACTATACATGACTAGTGTTATCAATACGTCACTGACCTCATTAAGGTCGTATTTAGATATCTGCTAGTGCTCTAAACAGGACATGACTAAAGCTATAAAAAAAACAAACAAAACAAAACAAAAAAAACAACAACAACAACAAAAAAACCACAACCACAACAACAGCATAGTGGTATAAATAAGTCAACTAAGAGCTATAAATAGACACTCACCTCTTCAGGGTTGTACTTAGACAACTGTCCTTTGCCTTGAAACTCCTTCAGCACGTCCTTCACTTTCTTGCTGGAATCTGACACATCACAGTAACACAGGTGTGGATATACGTGTGGATATAGAGAAACCCGAGAACGCTTTACTACCCAACCACAGTAGCGTTACGCTCAACTAGAACTATCTCACAAATAATCTTTACTATTTTACATATATATTTACACAAGCATACAAACATGAAAATGAAATGTGACTGACGGGTGCAGTAGTCAACTGGGTAATAACTAGATTTCCAGTTGGAAGGTCCTAGGTTCAATCCGCTTGGATACCTCAGTCTGGTGGGTGATGAATTGAAAAATTTCCGATCTTTGGTCACATGTGCATAAGCAATGTTTTGAGAAGACAGAGGAGAAAGTTTTAGAAAACTCCCTGTCGGATTTTCTTACACAACCAAAACAATGTTCCCTTGTGATTTTTCCAGTATGTGTAGACCCGCCGGCGCCTAAACCCCATCCATGTGAACACGGATGCAGAATATTAAATATGTACATTACAGATGAAGAACTGAGGCAGCACAGATATGGTTTTATCGGAGAATACTACGTGTCACATGGACAGCCAGAAGAACTAATGAAACTGTCCTGGAAGAACTTGATACCACCAGAAAACTACTACCAGACATCAACAAGAGATGACTGAAAATACACTGGCCATGTGTCACGTGGCAAGAACACAGACCTCATGGCAACCATTTTTCAAGGAAAAACATAGGCAAAAAAGAAGAAAGGAGACCTCCAATCTCATACATCGAGAACAAAACCAACATCAGAGTTATGTTGCTTAGTTAATATTTAAAATTCTCCCTGCTTCCTTCTTATTTCCTTCGGTGTTACAGTGGCCTGAATATTCAAGAAGTTGTCCACAAAAGTCAAGACAGATTGGCTTGGAGAGGAGTGGTGGTGTCAAAGAGTGCAGCGGCCAACATTGAACCCAGTGACACCGACAGATATACAGATACGCCGTAGATCCTGTAAGTCATGTCAGTGGCTTGTTTATGGAAACACGAAAACACCCAACAGGCGCACCCACCAAAGATGGAGTAGGCAGATTGTGCAGTAATGCACCATCTGCACAATGCTGGCAAAACAACAAGCAAACGCGCATAAAAAACAAACAAACAAACAAAAAACCAGAACTCTGGCAAAAAAATCTCAAACAAACAACACGCACAAAAAACAAACAAACAAAAAAACAGAACTTTGGAAAAAAATCTCAAACAAAATGAAGAAGCATACAAACAAACAACACAAACAAAACAAAAAAAAAAGAAATGTGACCCATTCTCACACCACAAGGGAACAAAGTCGATTTTAGGTGATATCAAGTTATCGTCGAGCATTCGCATCACTGGAATGGGTCATAAAAACTCATTTTCCAGTGATGTATAAATAAAGTCTGTAGGATAAAAAAAAAAAGTGTAAAAGTAATGTCCAACTGAAATGTTCTAAGTACATAAGCCTTGTTTTGAGAAAACAAGGAAAAAGTTTGAGAACACTCACTGTCAGGTTTTCCTTAACAACCAAAAGAATGCTCTCTTGCGTTTCCAGGCTGGGTTATTTTGAAATACTATGTGCAGTGTGCTGAGAGCTTGACACCATAAACTTAAAACGATATATGGAATGTTGGTGTTCACTATGGGGATGACTTGTAGTAGCACATATGGGCAATTTCAACACAAAGCAATGTCTAGGTGTAATGCCATATTATTAAACACCTTTTAAGGGTAAATTTAACTGTGAAAATTAGCGTACACCTATAGAAAGGCTTACTGAATAAGTTGCAGGAAAAAATCTCAATGCCATCCAGACAGACCCTCGGAATATGACGATATTCTGACGCCGAGTCTCGGTTCACTTGTGTATGACTTCTGTCGTGATTTGTGAGAATAAGCCACAGACACATTAATTACAAATGGTGAAATTAAAAATACACAATACAAACAAACAAACAAACAAACACACAAACAAAAGAAAAGAACAATTATAAAAAAACGAAGCAGAAAAAATAACATCAAAAATGAACAAATAAAAGTATAAGGAGGCAGGGAGAGAGAGAGAGAAAGAGAGGGAGAGAGAGAGACAGAGACAGACAGAGAGAGAGAGACAGATAGAGAAAGAGAGACAGAGAGAGAAAGAGAGAGATAGACAAGAGAGAGAGAGAGAGAGAGACAGACAGAGAGAGAGAGAGAGAGAGAGAGGAGAGGGAGAAGAGGACCAAAGTCCTCCAGCATACCCTTCCTTTCTTTCTTGGTACCTGCAACATCGTGATGACATGACCAGATACAATGAGAGAGACAGAGACAGAGACAGAGACAGAGATAGTGTGTCCTCATTTCTTGCTGGACTCTCTCTCTTCCCCTCCCTCCCTCTCTCTCTCTCTCTGTGCATGCGTGCGTGCGTGCGTGCGTGCGTGCGTGCATGCGTGTGTGTGTGTGTGTGTGTGTGTGTGTGTGTGTGTGTGTGTGTGTGTGTGTGTGTGTGTGTGTGTGTGTGTGTGTGTGTGTGTGTGTGTGTGGTGGTCTTTGATTTAATGTCTATTCACTAAAGTGATTTTAGACAAAAAAAAAAAAAACAAAAAAAAAAAAGGGGGGGGGGGGGGGGAGTGATAGAGGAGGAGTGAAGAAGATATTTGAAAATTGTCAATTTTGAATTTGAGAAAAGATGATCCAGAAAACAACTGTTTTGAAGAGGGGAAGGTAAAACTAACAAATAATGTTACCATAATTATCGATTTAAACAAACAAACTGACAAACAAAATTAGTAAATATCCGGAAGAAATGAATAAAAAGTAAAACTAATAATTGACTAACCACAACAATGAACAGGTCAAATAACATTTTAAAGGTAATTCGCTATAGGACTTTTTGACTTTTTGGTTATATCAATGCATTCGCGCACATAATCTAAGGACATGCCCCTGACGTTGACATACAACACAAATTTGAGAAAACAAGGAAAAAGTTTGAGAACACTCACTGTCAGGTTTTCCTTAACAACCAAAAGAATGCTCTCTTGCGTTTCCAGGCTGGGTTATTTTGAAATACTATGTGCAGTGTGCTGAGAGCTTGACACCATAAACTTAAAACGATATATGGAATGTTGGTGTTCACTATGGGGATGACTTGTAGTAGCACATATGGAAAGCAAAGCAAAGCAAAGCAAAGCAATGCACACACACACACACAACGCACACACGCGCGCACACGCGCACACACACACACACACACACACACACACACACACGCACACACACACACACACACGCACACACACACACACACACATGTGCTTTTATTCGTCTTTGGGTGCTCTTTGATTCCCTTCTGTTTGTCACTCTATCAGTCTCATTCTTTGTGCATTTTTCAGCTGGTCATTCTGTCACAAAGTGTCAGTCTTAATGTGCACTTTGACGTCTTTCTGTTGATCATTCTATCACAAAGTAACATTCTTAATGTGCACGTTGACGTCTTTCTGTTGGTCATTCTATCACAAAGTAACATTCTTAATGTGCACGTTGACGTCTTTCTGTTGATGATTCTATCACAAAGTAACATTCTTAATGTGCACTTTGGTGTCTTTCTGTTGGTCATTCTATCACAAAGTAACATTCTTAATGTGCACTTTGGTGTCTTTCTGTTGGTCATTCTATCACAAAGTAACATTCTTAATGTGCACGTTGACGTCTTTCTGTTGGTCATTCTATCACAAAGTAACATTCTTAATGTGCACTTTGACGTCATTCTATTGATCATTCTGTCACAGCCTCATTCTTAATGTGCACTTTGACGTCATTCTGTTGATCATTCTGACACAGCCTCATTCTTAATATGCACTTTGACGTCTTTCTGTTGGTCATTCTATCACAAAGTATCAGTCTTAATGTGCACTTTGCACTTTGACGTCTTTCTGTTGGTCATTCTGTCACAAAGTATCATTCTCAATGTGCACTTTGACGTCTTTCTGATGGTTATTCTGTTACAAAGTATCAGTCTTAATGTGCACTTTGACGTCTTTCTACTAATCATTCTATCACAAAGTATCATTCTTAATGTGCACACTTTGATGTCTTTATTTTAGTCATTCTATCACAGATTTCTTAATGTGCACACTTTGATGTCCATATTTTAGTCATTCTATCACAAATTTCTTAATGTGAACATCCTGATGTCTTTATTTCAGTCATACTATCACAGATTTCTTAATGTGCACACTTTGATGTCTTTATTTTAGTTATTCTATCACAGATCAACGTAGGTGCAAGCCTGCCAGTGATTAAACCCCATCGTGTCCACAGACACGCAGAACATCAAATACTAACAGTAAAGATCCCGTAAACCATGCCGATGCTACGGGGTTTATGAAAACACGAAAACACTCAGCATGTACATCCCGAAAACGGAGTATGATTGCCTTAACGTCGGGGTATAAGAAAACGACCATACAGTCTAAAACCCACTCGTCTACACGTATTTCGAAAGTTGGTGGGAATGCAGCCCAGGAACCCAACAGAAGATTGTCGTAATTTTCATGCCCAAAAGAAGACTGTCGTAATTTTCATACCCAAAAGAAGATTGTCGTAATTTTCAGGGAACGATGTCAAATACTTACCTGGCATTGCACTGGAAGATGTTCACGTTGGAACGACTGCGTTTCATGGGTTTATGCTTTTTTTTTTTTTATCTGTATGAACGTTTGTTTGTTTGTTTGTTTGTTTTTGTATTGAATACTAATATGACAGATCAATTATTTTCAGTGATATTCTTCAAATTAGAAAACTGTTTTAACATCATCATCATCATCATTATCAGCAGCATCAGCAGCAGCAGTAGCACGTCATCATTATCACCGTCACCATCATCATCATACAGCAACAACTGTTATTATCATTTTCATTAACATCATCATTACTATCATTATTGCTATATATTATCAATATTATCATTATCATCATTATAATCATTATTTACTATAAATTATAATCACTTATCATTATCATCTTTATTATATCATCATCATTATCATTATCGCAATTAATTATTGTTTTGTTCTTCAGTCTTTTTCTCCTAATTTTTGTATCTGGTGTTTCTTTGTTTGTTTGTAATCTTACGCTTGACAAAGGCCAGTTGGCCGAAAATTTGCGCCTTTCCTGTCTTGTTGTATTAAATACGCGTTCTTATTCTTCTTTCGTGTTTTTTCTGGTTCTTATTGTTTTGTTTGTTTGTTTATTTATTGTTGTTGTTGCTGTTGTCATTCATTGTTACTAGGGTCACCAGACTCACATGAAATGTACTCCTGAATCTGGTTGAACTCCCCAGGACTCAGTTTTTGCCGCGCCATGGTGGGGGGGGGGGGGGGGGGAGCAGAGTGTAAAATGCTTTGCAGTCACAATCCTCCCTCCTCTCAGCAAGACCCACAGGCTACACAGTGCAGTCGTCTAATTGCAGATGTCAGCCACATAGGTACAGTCATTGATGTCCACCTCCAGAGATGATGAAAACTTTACAGACAGCCCAGGTCAAAGTGTCGATGTCTGGTTCTAGTCTTCACCACACGACCCACATTGCTCATTCTTCAGTCTCACGTCTGAGCCACTGCAACATAAAAGTAAAAGAAAACAGGTAAAAAAATAAACAATAAACTGCAACATGAAAGTAACAGAAAACAGGTAAAAAAATAAACAATAAACTGCAACATGAAAGTAACAGAAAACAGGTAAAAAACAACAACAACAACAATAAACTGCAACATGAAAGTAACAGAAAACAGGTAAAAAACAACAACAACAACAACAATAAACTGCAACATGAAAGTAAAAGACAACAGGTTAAAAAACAACAACAACAACAATAAACTGCAACATGAAAGTAAAAGAAAACAGGTAAAAAACAACAACAACAACAATAAACTGCAACATGAAAGTAAAAGACAACAGGTGAAAAACAACAACAACAAACAATAAATTGCAACATGAAAGTAAAAGACAACAGGTAAAAAACAACAACAACAATAAACTGCAACATGAAAGTAAAAGACAACAGGTAAAAAACAACAACAACAATAAATTGCAACATGAAAGTAAAAGACAACAGGTAAAAAACAACAACAACAATAAACTGCAACATGAAAGTAAAAGACAACAGGTAAAAAACAACAACAACAATAAACTGCAACATGAAAGTAAAAGACAACAGGTAAAAAACAACAACAACAATAAACTGCAACATGAAAGTAAAAGACAACAGGTAAAAAACAACAACAACAATAAACTGCAACATGAAAGTAAAAGACAACAGGTAAAAAACAACAACAACAACAATAAACTGCAACATGAAAGTAAAAGACAACAGGTAAAAAACAACAACAACAACAATAAACTGCAACATGAAAGTAAAAGACAACAGGTAAAAAACAACAACAACAACAATAAACTGCAACATGAAAGTAAAAGACAACAGGTAAAAAACAACAACAACAACAATAAATTGCAACATGAAAGTAAAAGACAACAGGTAAAAAACAACAACAACAACAACAATAAACTGCAACATGAAAGTAAAAGACAACAGGTAAAAAACAACAACAACAACAATAAACTGCAACATGAAAGTAAAAGACAACAGGTAAAAAACAACAACAATAAACTGCAACATGAAAGTAAAAGACAACAGGTAAAAAACAACAACAACAACAATAAACTGCAACATGAAAGTAAAAGAAAACAGGTAAAAAACAACAACAACAACAATAAACTGCAACATGAAAGTAAAAGAAAACAGGTAAAAAACAACAACAACAACAATAAACTGCAACATGAAAGTAAAAGACAACAGGTAAAAAACAACAACAACAACAATAAACTGCAACATGAAAGTAAACGACAACAGGTAAAAAACAACAACAACAACAATAAACTGCAACATGAAAGTAAAAGACAACAGGTAAAAAACAACAACAACAACAATAAACTGCAACATGAAAGTAAAAGACAACAGGTAAAAAACAACAACAACAATAAACTGCAACATGAAAGTAAAAGACAACAGGTAAAAAACAACAACAACAATAAACTGCAACATGAAAGTAAAAGACAACAGGTAAAAAACAACAACAACAATAAACTGCAACATGAAAGTAAAAGACAACAGGTAAAAAACAACAACAACAACAATAAACTGCAACATGAAAGTAAAAGACAACAGGTAAAAAACAACAACAACAATAAACTGCAACATGAAAGTAAAAGACAACAGGTAAAAAACAACAACAACAATAAACTGCAACATGAAAGTAAAAGAAAACAGGTAAAAAACAACAACAACAATAAACTGCAACATGAAAGTAAAAGACAACAGGTAAAAAACAACAACAACAATAAATTGCAACATGAAAGTAAAAGACAACAGGTAAAAAACAACAACTGCAACATGAAAGTAAAAGAAAACAGGTAAAAAACAACAACTGCAACATGAAAGTAAAAGACAACAGGTAAAAAACAACAACTGCAACATGAAAGTAAAAGAAAACAGGTAAAAAACAACAACTGCAACATGAAAGTAAAAGACAACAGGTAAAAAACAACAACTGCAACATGAAAGTAAAAGAAAACAGGTAAAAAAACCCAACTGCAACATGAAAGTAAAAGAAAACAGGTAACAAAATAAACAATAAACTGCAACATGAAAGTAAAAGAAAACAGGTAAAAAAACCCAACTGCAACATGAAAGTAAAAGAAAACAGGTAACAAAATAAACAATAAACTGCAACATGAAAGTAAAAGACAACAGGTAAAAAAAAAAAAACTGCAACATGAAAGTAAAAGACAACAGGTAAAAAAAATAAACTGCAACATGAAAGTAAAAGAAAACAGGTAAAAAAAACAAACTGCAACATGAAAGTAAAAGACAACAGGTAAAAAAACAACAATTGCAATATGAAAGTAAACGAAAACAGGTAACAAAATAAACAATAAACTGCAACATGAAAGCGAAAGAAAACAGGTAAAAAAACAACAACAACAAACAATAAAATATATTTAACAAAACGTTACGCCACAATCGATCTCAGTAACTCTTATTCTTGTTCCCGGTTTTACTGTTTTAAGCCCAGCCGACTGCGTAAAGCCATATCAAGGCTGTAACTTCTTCAAGACGACGTACGCAACATCTCGACGATAAAAAAAGCCACCTGGAAAAGATAATTAAGTACACAGATTTATGCATTCGCGCATATAATCCAAGGATATGCCTCTGGCGTTGACCACTCCGTCCAATTGATCATCAGTGGGTTAAAAAAAAAAAAAAAAGGAAACCTGAATGCAAGTTTAATATAACAAACGGGATTGGAACACATACAAAGACTGTCCTAAATCACCTAAAATTGCTTCTATACATTACATTTCCTTACTGTCAAAAATGCAGTCAATACATATACCCAATTATCAATCCTAAGAGAAATTATGTAAGATTTTAAAGAACAAATACAGGTGAATGGATCAAGAAGACAGAAAATGACAAGAAGAAATGACAGACAGCAAAGCAGAAACAAAGAAAGTGACAAAAAAGAGGAATTTGCTTGCACAGAATTTCCAGAAGGTGGGGACACTACTTATAATGAAAGAGATCCCGGTATCCCCTTGCGGGAACAGTGACTCTTCCTAAATAGCTGCAAAGAACAGAAATGTGTCAAAAATAACAAGAAATTATGAGGCGCCGAAACAACTCCCCCCTGGGTCAAGGGTTAGGTGATGGTGAAGAATGTGACCTGTAATCCTAGGGCTGTTTGCGAGTGAGGTGGTAGATAGAAAGGTGACAGATACCTAACTCTCTCGTGGACTGTTTTTTTGTTTTTGTTTTTGTTTTTTGTGCAGGTACCTAACTCTCTCGTGGACTGTTTTTTTTTGTGCAGGTACCTAACTCTCTCGTGGACTGTTTTTTGTGTGTGTGTGCAGGTACCTAACTCTCTCGTGGACTGTTTTTTTTGTGTGTGCAAGTACCTAACTCTCTCGTGGACTGTTTTTTTTTTTTGTGCAGGTACCTAACTCTCTCGTGGATTGTTTTTTTTTTGTGCAGGTACCTAACTCTCTCGTGGACTGTTTTTTTTGTGTGTGCAAGTACCTAACTCTCTCGTGGACTGTTTTTTTTTTGTGCAGGTACCTAACTCTCTCGTGGATTGTTTTTTTTTTTTGTGCAGGTACCTAACTCTCTCGTGGACTGGTTTTTTTTGTGCAGGTACCTAACTCTCTCGTGGACTGTTTTTTTGTGTGCAGGTACCTAACTCTCTCGTGGATTGTTTTTTTTTTGTGCAGGTACCTAACTCTCTCGTGGACTGTTTTTTGTGTGTGCAAGTACCTAACTCTCGTGGACTGTTTTTTGTGTGTGCAAGTACCTAACTCTCGTGGACTGTTTTATTTTTGTGCAAGTACCTAACTCTCTCGTGGACTGTTTTTTTTGTGTGCAAATACAACTCCTCCCCCTTGTTACTTTACTTTCCTTAACTTTGAACAAAGTTTGATTCCAATAGATGCGTATATTGAGAGAAATGCTGCTGTTGCTGCCGCCCCTGAATACTAGTAATAGTAAGACAAAGATGAAGAAGAAGGAGGAGGAGGAAGAGGAAGAGGAAGAGGAGGAGGAGGAGGAGGAGGAGGAGGAGAAGAAGAAGAAGGGAATGAAGAAGAAAAACAAAAAACAAAACAAAAAAATCCCTTAGCGCCTTTGGCTTCCCTAAGAACGCTGAAGCAATTTCACAACAATGTAAAACCATCATGGAAATTATAATTGCACATCTGATGTAAAATTATATTAAATCACCGACATGACATTATTTCCTGGTATGTATCACGTTTTCAACTCAAATGGTCAAGATGTTTTCAATGCTTGCCAGAAACAAAACAAAACAAACAAACATTCAAAACAAACAAACAACCCCCTCCCACAAACACACACACACGAAAATAGGTAAGTTTGGATTGTTCATCTAAAAATTCCCAACTATTCCCAAAGAAAAGCATAGCCACGCTATCATATCAACACACAATGCATCCACCAATAATAAACCCATCAATACATATTCAACACGAAGAAGGAAAAATACTTGCTAAATCTTGAACGTTCCTGCAACACATCCTTGTAAACTTCACAATTACCAAACAAGCAAAGAAAAGATAAACATTGTCCCATAACCCTGAGGTCGTATGGGAAGGGAGACGATACAGACCTAAACTTTTCTCAAGGCCATTATGAAGCCAGTGTCCATCTCCTCTCCCTACGATGCTTTACATTCTTCAGCCCCGAAAAAGGTGAGGCAGTTATTCATAGATGGGTGGACCGGAGAACACACGAAATAATCCATTCTCGCAAATCTGTATAGTCAGGTCGGAAGGCAGTGGCTCTACCACGGCGTTAATCTGACATCGATAATCCAATTTACGGTACTTGAAGCACAAACTGGGCCCAGGTGCACAACACATTCTATTTTTCCGGAAGCGTTCTACATGGTAGTAGTATTATTAACGTCTAAAGCCCAGCTGACTGCGCAAAGCCATATCAGGGCTGTGATCATCGCGAAGCACACACAACACTTCTCTGACCCTGACCCCCCCCCCCCCACACGCACAACACACACACACACACACACACCACACACACACACACACACACACACACACACACACACACACACACACACACACACACAAAATTGACAATTTTCAAATATTCTCTTCACTCCTCCTCTATCACCCCCCCTTTTGTTGTTGTTGTTGTTGTCTAAAATCACTTTAGTGAATAGACATTAAATCAAAGACCACCACCACCACCACCACCACACACACACACACACACACGGAGAAGAAAATTAAATACACATATCGATGCATCCGCGCACATAGTTTAAGGATATGGCCCTGGCCATGACTATTCTGCCTAATATATATCCAGTTAAAAAATAAATTTGAATGAAAATGCATAAACATAATTAAGTACACTAAAACAAGACATGAAACTGGCCTTATTTAATTAAAATTGCTTCATTTAATTAAATTTGCTTCAGCACATCACATTTCCATAGAGCTTAAAATACAGTTTATACATGTACCCAATTGTTATGCTATTAGAAAGTATGTAAGGCTTTATGGAGCACACACAGGTGAATGGACCACTACGGCCGAAAATGATAACGGAAGAGATGACAGAAAGCAATGGCAGAAAGCAAAAACAGAGACTGACAGAAACGAGGAAATTTCAACACAGAATTTATAAAAGACAAAGGTACAGTTAATACTGAAAAGTTTCAACTTCGTATACGTTGTCGTGAAAACATTAACTGAAAAGCTTCAACTTCGTATACGTTGTCGTGAAAACATGCAAACAATTCTGACATTTAGAGTGCTTATAGGATATAAAATCATGCTGTGCACCTGAACCCTGGTACGTTTGGGCTTAATTAACCCTTTGACTCCGGCACCCTATCCACCAACTGCAAAAACTTTACGTTTTGACGTCCTCAACCTATCCACCAGCTTCCTGCAGGAAGCTGGTGGATAGGGTGAGGAAGTCGAAGAGTTAACCTTTTGTTTTCTAAGCGTGAATGACAATGCAGGATGCTGGTGGATAGGGTGTGGGAGCCAAAGGGTTAATATACCGTAAGTTGGATTATCGAGGCAAGGGTGGCACAGAGGTGGAGCTCCTGCCTTCCAACCTGACTGTACAGATCTGCAAGAATGGACTGGTGCCTGCCACCGCCAGTCAACCCACCTGTGAACAGGTGCCTGACCTTCTTCAAAGAAGAAGAAGATAAAGCATCATAAGGAGAGAAAATGTGGTACCTCCCTCATAATGCTGGCCTTGAGAAAAGTTCAGACCTTTACCACTTCACTCCCCAACGACCTCAAGGTTATGGTACAATCTTTACGTTCATTGTATTGTAAGAGTAAAAGTTACAATGACGTGTTGCAAGATTTTGAGTCTGATTCTATGGAAGAATTTCGTGTGTACTGCCTCCAACCCACCTAGCTCTGAATGGGTACCTGTTCCTGTTCATGGTCTGGGAATATAAAACAGTGAAAGACAGAATGTGAAGCAATAAAAGACATAATGTAAAGCAGTGATAGAATGTAAAGCAGCGACAGGGAGAATGTAAAGCAGTGACAGACAGAATGTAAGCAGTAACACAATGTAAAGCAGTGACAGGCAGAATGTAAAGCAGTAACACAATGTAAAGCAGTGACAGACAGAATGTAAAGCAGTGACAGACAGAATGTAAAGCAGTGACAGACAGAATGTAAAGCAGTGACAGACAGAATGTAAAGCAATGAAAGACAGAATGTAAAGCAATGAAAGACAGAATGTAAAGCAATGACAGACAGAATGTAAAGCAGTGACAGACACAATGTAAAGCAGTGACAGACACAATGTAAAGCAGTGACAGACAATGTAAAGCAGTGACAGACAATGTAAAGCAGTGACAGACACAATGTAAAGCAGTGACAGACACAATGTAAAGCAGTGACAATGTAAAGCAGTGACAGACACAATGTAAAGCATTGACAGACACAATGTAAAGCAGTGACAGACAATGTAAAGCAGTGACAGAATGTAAAGCAGTGACAGACAGAATGTAAAATAGTGACAGACACAATGTAAAGCAGTGACAGAATGTAAAGCAGTGACAGACAGAATGTAAAATAGTGACAGACACAATGTAAAGCAGTGACAGACACAATGTAAAGCAGTGACAGACACAATGTAAAGCAGTGACAGACACAATGTAAAGCAGTGACAGACAGAATGTAAAGCAGTGACAGAGAATGTAAAGCAGTGACAGACAGAATGTAAAGCAGTGACAGAATGTAAAGCAGTGACAGACACAATGTAAAGCAGTGACAGAAAGTAAAGCAGTGACAGACAGAATGTAAAGCAGTGACAGACAGAATGTAAAGCAGTGACAGACACAATGTAAAGCAGTGACAGAAAGTAAAGCAGTGACAGACAGAATGTAAAGCAGTGACAGACAGAATGTAAAGCAGTGACAGACAGAACGTAAAGCAGTGACAGACAGAATGTAAAGCAGTGACAGACAGAATGTAAAGCAGTGACAGACACAATGTAAAGCAGTGACAGACACAATGTAAAGCAGTGACAGAATGTAAAGCAATGACAGACAGACTGTAAAGCAGTGACAGACACAATGTAAAGCAGTGACAGAAAGTAAAGCAGTGACAGACAGAATGTAAAGCAGTGACAGACAGAATGTAAAGCAGTGACAGACAGAACGTAAAGCAGTGACAGACAGAATGTAAAGCAGTGACAGACAGAATGTAAAGCAGTGACAGACACAATGTAAAGCAATGACAGACACAATGTAAAGCAGTGACAGAATGTAAAGCAATGACAGACAGACTGTAAA
>JAPXFY010000030.1:35398254-35400754 GCA_030674185.1 Monoplex corrugatus
GTTTGCGTGTGTATATGTGTGTCTGTGTGCGCATATGAGTGTGTGTGTGCGTGTTGTGCGTGTGTATATGTGTGTCTGTGTGCGCGTATGAGTGTGTGTGTGCGTGTTGTGCGTGTGTATATGTGTGTCTGTGTGCGCGTATGTGTGTGTGTGTGCGTATGTGAGTGTGTGTGTGTGTGTGTGCGTATGTATATGTGTTTCTCTGTATGCGTGTGTATGTCTGTGTGTGTATGCGTTCTCTACATTAGTGTGAATGGTCATGGATGTGCATTCTGGACTGTAAGTCTCTGCATAATGCAAAGACCGGGCGAATTTGTCTCGAACAGACAGACCTACACCCCAGCCCTGTCCTAATCAACGCCTACACACACTCCAATAGCCCTGTCCTAATCAAAACCTACACACACTCCAATAGCCCTGTCCTAATCAAAACCTACACACACTCCAATAGCCCTGTCCTCATCAAAACCTACATACACACCAATAGCCCTGTCCTAATCAACGCCTACATACACACCAATAGCCCTGTCCTAATCAAAACCTACACACACTCCAATAGCCCTGTCCTAATCAAAACCTACATACACACCAATAGCCCTGTCCTAATCAAAACCTACACACACCAATAGCCCTGTCCTAATCAAAACCTAACACACACCAATAGCCCTGTCCTAATCAAAGCCTACATACACACCAATAGCCCTGTCCTAATCAAAACCTACACACACACCAATAGCCCTGTCCTAATCAAAGCCTACATACACACCAATAGCCCTGTCCTAATCAAAACCTACATACACACCAATAGCCCTGTCCTAATCAAAACCTACACACACTCCAATAGCCCTGTCCTAATCAAAACCTACATACACACCAATAGCCCTGTCCTCATCAAAGCCTACACACACCAATAGCCCTGTCCTAATCAAAGCCTACATACACACCAATAGCCCTGTCTTAATCAAAACCTACACACACTCCAATAGGCCTGTCCTAATCAAAACCTACACACACCAATAGCTCTGTCCTAATCAAAGCCTACACACACCAATAGCCCTGTCCTAATCAAAACCTACACACACACACAATAGCCCTGTCCTAATCAAAACCTACACACACACCAATAGCCCTGTCCTAATCAAAACCTACACACACACCAATAGCCCTGTCCTAATCAAAACCTACACACACACCAATAGCCCTGTCCTAATCAAAGCCTATACACACCAATAGCCCTGTCCTCATCAAAGCCTACACACTGTAATAGCCCTGTCCTAATCAAAACCTACACACACACCAATAGCCCTGTCCTAATCAAAACCTACACACTCCAATAGCCCTGTCCTAATCAAAGCCTACATACACTCCAATAGCCCTGTCCTAATCAAAACTTACACACACTCCAATAGCCCTGTCCTAATCAAAACCTACACACACTCCAATAGCCCTGTCCTAATCAAAACCTACACACACCAATAGCCCTATCCTAATCAAAGCCTACACACACACCATAGTCCTGTCCTAATCAAAGCCTACACACACACCAATAGCCCTATCCTAATCAAAACCTACACACACACCAATAGCCCTGTCCTAATCAAAACCTACACACACACCAATAGCCCTGTCCTAATCAAAACCTACACACACACCAATAGCCCTGTCCTAATCAAAACCTACACACACACCAATAGCCCTGTCCTAATCAAAACCTACATACACACCAATAGCCCTGTCCTAATCAAAACTACACACACACCAATAGCCCTGTCCTAATCAAAACCTACACACACACCAATAGCCCTGTCCTAATCAAAACCTACACACACACACCAATAGCCCTGTCCTAATCAAAACCTACATACACACCAATAGCCCTGTCCTAATCAAAACCTACACACACACCAATAGCCCTGTCCTAATCAAAACCTACACATACACCAATAGTCCTATCCTAATCAAAACCTACACACACACCAATAGCCCTGTCCTAATCAAAGCCTACACACACACCAATAGCCCTGTCCTAATCAAAACCTACACACACCAATAGCCCTGTCTTAATCAAAACCTACACACACTCCAATAGCCCTGTCCTAATCAAAACCTACACACACTCCAATAGCCCTGTCCTAATCAAAACCTACACACACTCCAATAGCCCTGTCCTAATCAAAACCTACATGTACACCAATAGCCCTGTCCTAATCAAAACCTACATACACACCAATAGCCCTGTCCTAATCAAAGCCTACACACACTCAAATAGCCCTGTCCTAATCAAAGCCTACACACACTCCAATAGCCCTGTCCTAATCAAAGCCTACATACACACCAATAGCCCTGTCCTAATCAAAACCTACATACACACCAATAGCCCTGTCCTAATCAAAGCCTACACACACACCAATAGCCCTGTCCTCATCAAAGTCTGCACACTCCAATAGCCCTGTCCTAACCAAAGCCTACATACACCCAATAGCCCTGTCCTAACCAAAGC
>JAPXFY010000030.1:35410754-35420754 GCA_030674185.1 Monoplex corrugatus
GGCGTGAAAGAGAGCACCAGGTAGACCCAGGGAGAAGATACTAGACGGACTTGCAGAGTGGCTGAAGACAAAGAGGGTGGAAGAGATGCTTGAGGCAGCAAGAGATAGAGACAGATGGAAGTCCATGATCGTCAACACCATGGGCAAGGCACCTGATGATGATGATGATCTCTACGAAAAGGAAGAGGCAGACAGACACGCGGAACAGAAACAGAGACAGAATGCCAACCAACCAGCCACACAGACAGACAGATACAAGAAGAGACCAAATATAGTGTGTTACATAAGTGAAATGTATTCTGTAACCCGTATCAAGCTGTGCTGACAATGAAGAGAAGATTTAACCCTTTGATTCCTGCACCCTGCCCATCAACTGCAAAAACTTAACCCTCTGACTCCCTCACCCTAACCACCAGCTTCCTGCAGGAAGCTGGTGGATAGGGTAAGGAAGTCAAAGGGTTAAGTTTTTGCTTTGCTAGCATGGTTGACAATGCAGGATGTTGGTAGACAGGCTGCAGGAGTCAAAGGGTTAAGAGACAGAGGGAAAGACTTAACTTGAATTTTTTTTGGCTGTACTTTATAGCACTTTCGTTACTCAAACATACCAGCATTAGATCACCATAGATCTATCTTACGTACACAGACAGACAGACAGACAGACAGACAGACAGACAGATAGATAGACAGCGAGAGAGAGAGAGAGACAGACAGACAGACATAGAGAGACAGACACAGATAGAGAGACAGAGAGAGGGAAGGTGAAAGAGAGAGGGCAGAGAAGGAAAGAGAAAGAGAGAATGGAGAAAGAGAGAGAGAGAGAGAGAGAGAGAGAGAGAGAGAGAGAGAGAGAGAGAGACAGAGACAGAGAGAGACAGAGAGAGCTATCATATTCTATTTTCATTTTAACCAAAATTGATTTTGATATTCATTTCATTCGCTGTTTGTTTGTTTTTTAAAAAATTTTTTTTTTCTGATGTTGTTTGCTTGTTTGTTTTTTCTTCTTTTTGTGATTTATCGTGTGAAATTTGGGTTACTCTCTCCGAGAAGCGTGCGCCGCGACATAAAGCAACACCATTTTCTGTATGCATGCTTACCTATAAATGAGGATTTGCTACAAAGATTTGCCAGGCACTATTCTCTTTTGCTGTGGGATCCTTAACGTGCACTCAATGCATGTGTGCTGCACATGGGAATCTCGGTTTACTGCCTCATACGAAAGATAAGCATTTGGACGGCTAATGGATGGAGTGGATAAATCCCTGTATAATCCATGATTTGAACACGGGTTTCTCGCGTCCTAGACGGGTGATTTAACCATTAGGCCACAAACTATAATGCTTTCATACAAACAGCTATCACACACACACACACACACACACACACACACACACACACACACACACACACACACACACACACACACACACACACACAAAGCAGGCACGAATGATCAGGGAAAAAAGGTCTGTACGATTAAACATCCTGTATTTAAGGGAAATGCGATCTTTTAATGGCAAAGAACAGGTATTTAGCTAACGCACGACTGATCTATTCTTTTCTTTTTTTTTCCGCTTTAAGAAGATATGTAAAGTCATCCTGTATAAGCTCCCTTTAAGAAGTGTAGGTAAAAATATCCTATATAAATTCTTTTAAAGAAGTGTATGTAAAGTTATACCATATAAATTCTCTTCATGAAGTGTATGTAAAGTTATCCCATATAAATTCTCTTCATGAAGTGTATGTAAAGTTATCCCATATAAATTCTCTTCATGAAGTGTATGTAAAGTTATCCCATATAAATTCTCTTCATGAAGTGTATGTAAAGGTATCCTATATAAATTCTCTTCATAAAGTGTATGTAAAGTTATCCTATATAAATTCTCTTCATGAAGTGTATGTAAAGTTATCCTATATAAATTCTCTTCATGAAGTGTATGTAAAGGTATTCTATATAAATTCTCTTCATGAAGTGTATGTAAAGGTATCCTATATAAATTCTCTTTAAGTAGTGTATATCAACACATCCTATGTAAATTCTCTATAAGAAGTGTATGTAAAGGTATCCTGTATAAAGTTTCTTTAAGTGTATGTAAAGGTATTCTATATAAATTCTCTTTAAGTAGTGTATGTAAAGGTATCCTGTATAAAGTTTCTTTAAGTGTATGTAAAGGTATTCTATATAAATTCTCTTTAAGTAGTGTATGTAAAGGTATCCTGTATAAAGTTTCTTTAAGTGTATGTAAAGGTATTCTATATAAATTCTCTTTAAGTAGTGTATGTAAAGGTATCCTGTATAAAGTTTCTTTAAGTGTATGTAAAGGTATTCTATATAAATTCTCTTTAAGTAGTGTATGTAAAGGTATTCTATATAAATTCTCTTTAAGTAGTGTATGTAAAGGTATCCTATATAAATTCTCTTTAAGTAGTGTATGTTTAGGTATTCTATATAAATTCTCTTTAAGTAGTGTATGTAAAGGTATTCTATATAAATTCTCTTTAAGTAGTGTATGTAAAGGTATTCTATATAAATTCTCTTTAAGTGGTGTATGTAAAGGTATTCTATATAAATTCTCTTTAAGTAGTGTATGTAAAGGTATCCTATATAAATTCTCTTTAAGTAGTGTATGTTTAGGTATTCTATATAAATTCTCTTTAAGTAGTGTATGTATAGGTATCCTGTATAAAGTCTCTTTAAGTGTATGTAAAGGTACTTACTTACTTAGGCCTTGAGCCCCAGGAGGGGCATAGGCCATCCACAACCGCCCGCCATCGTCCACGATCCTGGGCTATTTGCTCAAGTTCTCGCCAGGAGTAGCCGGTCTGCTTGGCGTCCGCCTTCAGTTCTCTTCTCCAGGTGTTTTTTGGTCGGCCTCTCTTTCTCTTCCCTTGAGGGTTCCAGGTCAGGGCCTGGCGGGTGATGTTGGTTGATGGTTTCCTCAGGGTGTGCCCTATCCATCGCCATCTCCTTCTTCTGATTTCTTCTTCCACTGGCACTTGGTTAGTTCTCTGCCAGAGGTCTGTGTTACTGATGGTAACTGGCCAGTGGATCTTCAGTATCTTGCGTAGGCACGAGTTTATGAATGTCTGGACTCTTCTAGTAGTGGTCTTAGTTGTTCTCCACGTTTCTGCTCCATACAAAAGA
Organism: Monoplex corrugatus; assembly: GCA_030674185.1. Classification (NCBI taxonomy): domain Eukaryota; kingdom Metazoa; phylum Mollusca; class Gastropoda; order Littorinimorpha; family Ranellidae; genus Monoplex; species Monoplex corrugatus. The sequence continues at coordinate 35,413,897 of JAPXFY010000030.1, forward strand.
ACTGATTTGATGTTTGAGTTGAACAGGCGGATTTTAGTGCGGGGTGTGATCATGTGGGATCGCCAGATGTTCTTGAGGGCCAAGAAGGATGCTCTTGCCTTTCCGATGCGGTCAGGTCAGGGATACCTGCTACCAGTCAACCATGCTAAACTGGTACTACCTGTTGCATGTGGGGGAAGCAAACCCCAACAGAAAAAAGCCTGGTCCTCCAGGTTGGGGGCTGGCCCTCCAGGTTGGGGGTTGGGCGTGAGGCCAGCACCCTCACCCCGGAAAAACCCAAACTCGCTACAGAAGCATCCACAACTACCCAAGAAACTCCAGTTCTGGGAGAGGAAGGACCTGCTCCTGCAGGAAGTATGACGTGCTGGGGCCAAAGCCGAAAGGAAGCTTCAGTGCAGACAACCCTTCTGTCGACCAGAACGACCACCACCATCGGTACATGGAACATCAGGACCATGTACGAGGCAGGGAAGGCAGCACAAGTGTCAGCAGAGATGCGCCGATATAACATCACCCTGCTCGGACTGAGTGAGACGAGATGGCTGCAAGCCGGACAATCAAGACTGACTACAGGGGAACTCTTGCTGTACTCAGGACATGAAGAGGAAAATGCTGCACACACTGAAGGAGTAGCAATCATGCTTTCAAGTACAGCACAGAAAGCTCTTACTGGATGGGAAGCACATGGTCCAAGGATAATAACAGCAACCTTCACGACCAAGAAGAAGAACATTAAGATGATGTATGTAAAGGTATTCTATATAAATTCTCTTTAAGTAGTGTATGTAAAGGTATCCTATATAAATTCTCTTTAAGTAGTGTATGTAAAGGTATTCTATATAAGTTCTCTTTAAGTAGTGTATGTAAAGGTATCCTATATAAATTCTCTTTAAGTAATGTATGTAAAGGTATCCTATATAAATTCTCTTTAAGTAGTGTATGTAAAGGTATCCTATATAAATTCTCTTTAAGTAGTGTATGTAAAGGTATCCTATATAAATTCTCTTTAAGTAGTGTATGTAAAGGTATCCTATATAAATTCTCTTTAAGTAGTGTATGTAAAGGTATCCTATATAAATTCTCTTTAAGTAGTGTATGTAAAGGTATCCTATATAAATTCTCTTTAAGTAGTGTATGTAAAGGTATCCTATATAAATTCTCTTTAAGTAGTGTATGTAAAGGTATCCTATATAAATTCTCTTTAAGTAGTGTATGTAAAGGTATCCTACATAAATTCTCTTTAAAAAGCCTGTGTAAAGATATCCTAGATAAACTCCTTTTACAAAGTGTCTAGATATCCTACATAAACTAATTTTAATTAAGAAATGTACACAAACGAAGCCTTTTATATGAACTACCTTAATGAAGTGTACGTAAGGATGTCTGATATAAACTTCCTTTAAGAAATCAGGTGTAAAGGTATTCTGCATGTGACAAGATAAGCGACTCAAAACACGTCTCTATTAAATGCATCTCCAGATTAATAAATTGATGTCTGTAGCACCTCAACATTCAGTCGTAATTCAGTTTGTCCGAGTGTGTGTGTGTGTGTGTGTGTGTGTGTGTGTGTGTGTGTGTGTGTGTGTGTGTGTGTGTGTGTGTGTGTATGTGTGTGTGTGTGTGTGTGTGTGTGTGTGTGTGTGTGTGTGTGTGTGTGTGTGTGTGTGTGCATGTACAATCCAACAATGACAAAATGAAAAATAAATATTTTAAAATTATTTTTGATGAACTATGTTTATGCTGCATTGATGTACTGGTGTCTGTGTCTGACTGCGTGAGCATTGACATGGAAAATCTACGCCCGTTCCACCCCCTCCCCTAATCTCCTCCCCCATCTGCAACCCCCTCTCCTTCTTTTGCTGAAGGGCAATAAGCATTTTCTGACACGGACTGTTAAGGCAATGTAAACGGAATTATTATTATTATTATCATTGTTGTTGTTATTATTATTATTATTATTATTATTATTATTATTATTATATAAACTCCCTTTAAGAAGTGTATGTAAAGGTATTCTACTAGAGGTAAATGTAAAATGTATGTTGTGTAAACTATCCAGAATTTTCTTTCTTAAGTCTGTGTATAAGCAAACAAACAAACAAACAAATAAACAAACAAAATACAGAGAGAGAGAGAAAAAAAAAAAACGAAAAAGAAAGAAAACACACAAAACACAACAACAACAACAACAATAACAACAATAAACGGTCTTCATTCTGCACGTATGGTTTCTGCTGATTTAGTAATAATTGTAATTTCACTCTTTTAGCGAAAGTGGTTCATGCCAAAGCACGCTCGCTATATTTTACATACAAATAAAAGGTGGGGGAGCGGGAAGGTTGCCATTTGCATACATTAACGTAGGCTACACACAGTCGGAGACACACACCAATGCAGCATAAACACCAACGTAGCATAAAAACAGAGTCAGTTGATTAAAAAATAACAACAGCTCATAACATGAAATCAGAAAAGGACAGTTGTGACACTAGTCTATAAAAACCATGTAATGAAGAAAAATGTACAAATCACCCGATAAACAGTCTTTTAGTTTTATACACATACACGCACACACATACACACACGCACGCGTGCACACACATATATACACACGCACGCACACATACACACTTGCACGCACACACACACACACGTGAAAAAATCCCACACATGCACAAATATATTCACACTGAAACACATACACATAAATATACTCAGCGCAGGGTGGCGGTGTTTCTGAGTCGACACATTAATGTAATATACACATATACATTAATACAGTATGAACATAGTTCATCATAAAGAACAACAGATACACATGTATAACATAAAATCAGAAATATGTAACAGTACCACTAGTACAAAGACTACACAAAGGAAGAAAATGTACAAAATATTGGATAAATACAAGTATTTCATAAATTGCACACACACACCTACATACACACACACGCACGCATGCGCGCACACATACACGCAAACCGTAACACGACCGGACCTGGCAAAACCGCAAGCATCAATCTAAGCAGTTTGTTCGTGCTTATGAAGAAGTTGTTGTTGTTGTTTTTTTTGAAAGTCAGCAGACGACTGTTTTCAATTTAAGACACTGGAAGCAAAGGGAACGTCAAGAGAGTTTTAAAGACAGAGGTGGTTTTCATTGTTCGTATTCATATATTATGAATAAAACTGTTCAACGATAAAAACACGTCTGAGTCTGTTTTGGAAATACGCTATTCTGAAACAGCATTATATTCATCGAAAGCAAATACGTTTTGTGCTTGATAGTAGCTGTTCGGACAGTTTTCTCTGGCACATCCAAACTTCTCGGCTAATCAAAAACATCCATAATAATGAACCAAAAATATTCATAACACACACACACACGAATACGCCCACACGGACAGGAGGAGTGTGAGAGAGAAAGAGACAGAGGTGGGGAAGAGAGAGAGAAGAGAGAGAGAGAAGAGAGAAGACAGAGAGAGAAGAAGAGAGAGAAGAGAGAGAGAGACAAAGAGAGAGAGACAAGAGAGAGAGACAAGAAAAGAGAGAGAGAGAAGAGAGACAGAGAGAGAGAGACGAGAGAGAGAGAGAGAGAGAGACAGAGAACAGAGAGACAGAGAGAGAGAGAAAGAGACAAAGAGAGAGAGACAAAGAGAGAGAGAGACAAAGAGAGAAAGACAAAGAGAGAAACAGAGAGAGAGAGAGAGAGACAGAGACGAGCAGTGAGACAACGAGAGAGAATTATGAAGCAGAAACAACTGTCTTACACTGAAAGCATTAAGTGTGAAATCCGACGATAACCTTACTTTAAACCATACAGATACTAAGTACACAACGATAAGTTGTTTTAAACCATACATTTACTAAGCGCACAAACGTCTAACAGAAAATACGTCCAACGCTGGCTCTCTCTCCCGATCTTCCTCCCTGCCTATTCCCGCTCCCAAAATATCGTTACGCACCTAGCTCTCTTGAAATGTTTTTTTCATTCACTTTCACTCATCTCATTTGCACATAAACGCAGGCGAACACACACACACACACACACACATACACACACACACACACACACACACACACACACACACACACACACACACCCTGCACAAACTGATATTATACCTAATGTTCTAAAGTTCAGAATGCTTTTCTCTTGCTCGTTAAATCGGTTGACGTTAACTTATATGATTCAATACCTTTATGGTTTCATGGATCCATCCACCTCATCTACACTTCCTTATCTTATTTATTTATTTATTTGTTTATTCATTTATTTTTTTGTTAATTCTTTTTAACACACACACACACACACACACACACACACACACACACCCCCACACACACACACACACACATATATATGTATATATATATCATATATATATATACTTTTTTTCCTTTCGTCTGAAAGCACATATGTGAATAGACGTTAAAAGAAATACCGAAAACACACACACACACACACACACACACACACACACACACACACACACACAATCACACACACACACACACAAACACACACACACACACACACACACACACACACAACAACAGAGCACAGCACACAAAACGTTTAACCCTCTGACCCCATCGTTAGTGTACAGAGGATAACCGCGACCCTCCAACCACAGCTCCTCATGAACCACTGACACCAGAGACCCCAACCCAAATTTACCCCCCAAGCACAGAACCGGCAGAGGAAACCTCACACTGAGGTCACCAGGAGACAGGACACGGAAAGCCAGAGGGCGATGTCCACCATGCCATAATGACCCATGATTTCATGATGATAAGGGAGATGATCAAGACGCTATGACCGAGATACTACTGAGTTCCAATTAAAAGGCAGACTGCGTGACTCTACGCTTACTGTCATAATAATATCCAGGATAATACTATCCTAACATCAACCAGGCCCGAGGGACACAGACGCCGAGAGTGTTGGCCGGGAAATTAGAAAATTTGAGCAACATCCTCAATGACGCATTCGTAAAGTAGGCGAGACTCTTCCCAATGAGCCCATAGCACGCTCAACTTTGGGTATAAGCCGATCTGGGCAGAAAAATCCCGCCATGATTTTTTTTTCGGACGTGTGGAGGTTTGAAATCACAGCCCCCTAGTCAGTAGCTCGTCGCTTAACCACTCTGCCATGGTGACCGATCTCGACCATTTTTTTTTTCTTTTTAAATTTTTTTTAATTTTTTTTTTTTATACAGCATGTTTGGTTATTGGTACTCTGACACGTCGCCCAAATAACAGTTGTTGTTTTTTGTTTGTTTGATTGTTGTTGTTTTTTTTTCCAAACTGAAGAAAGTGTATTTCATCGCTTATGACTTTAAAAGTATTTTTTTGACAGCAAAGTGAAAATCATTCACAGAAAGATACTTCTGTACATCTCGTCACGCAAAATGAAGACACAACAGAACAAACATATCAGACAGTCGAGCGGGCGAAAGACTAGTAAACCCCCCCCCCCCCCAAAAAAAACAACAACAACCCAACAACAACAAAAAAACAACAACAGATGTACCAGTTAGAGAAAGACTACTCAGAAAAATACAAGTCCAATGCGTTTGGGAATAAAGACAGTCAAGCAGACAGACAGACAGACCAGACAGACAGACAGACAGACACAGCAGATGCCACAAGCCAACTTTAATCTGTCGCCTCAATTTTCAAGACGGAAGAGCGAAATAAAAGTAGATGGGGAAAAAAAAAACCAACAAGCGGTAAAATGGAAATCAATACAAAGACAGAACAGTCGTACCTGCAACAGCAAGACACAGTGGTAGCCGAGTCAGCAGACAAGTCATCATCACCAATGGGTATCACCAACCCTCCATTACACTGTTACCACCAACTATCACTGCCACCAACACAGCTATCACCAAGGATATGTATATATATATATATATATATATATATATACATATAGATCTAAATATAAATCTTAGTATCACCACCAACTGTCACCGCGTGCAACCAGACCAAGATGATGAAGACGACGACGACGACGACGATAACATCATCAGTCACCACCACGACAATAATGACGACGACGATGATGATGATGATGATGATGGTGACGATGATGATGATGATGATAAGGACACAAGTGATATGGAAAGCAGCAGATGAGTCAGGCAGCCACCATTACGGACGGGGCGAAGTGCTGCGTCCATCCTTCCAAGTCACATCACCATTTTTATTTCTCTCTCTTTCTCTGTGCCTCTCTCTCTCTCTCTCTCTCTTTCTCCTTCTCTCTCTGTGTCTCTCGTGCTTATCAGTGCGGTCCCAGCCTCAATCAGGACGGTACAGATCAGAGAAGGGATGTTATGTACCGTGTGTGTGTGTGTGTGTGTGTGTGTGTGTGTGTGTGTGTGTGTGTGTGTGTGTGTGTGTGTGTGTGTGTGTGTGTGTGTGTGTGTGTGTGTGTGTGTGTGTGTGTGTGTGCACTGCCCCGGACCACCAGAAAACTAGCGTGTGCGTGTGTGTGCCTGTGTCCGTGGTGTGTGTGTGTGTGTGTGTGTGTGTGTGTGTGTGTGTGTGTGTGTGTGTGTGTGTGTGTGTGTGTGTGTGTGTGTGTGTGTGTGTGTGTGCATTGCCCCGCACTGCCAGAAAATGTATGTGTGTGTGCATGTGTGCGCGCGCGTGTGTGTGTGTGCGTGCGTGTGTGTGTGTGGTAGAGGAAGAGGGGCGGAGTTAGGAATGTTCGTGCACGTGCACTGCCCACGACCGCCAGAAAACTTGTGTTTCTCAACGTGCTGCCTGCATGCGCGCATACCAATCTCAAACCAGGACAGTGAAGTTTTTTTTTAAACGTGCGCCGTGTGCGTGAGTATCTTGTGTGTGTAT
>JAPXFY010000030.1:35425754-35430754 GCA_030674185.1 Monoplex corrugatus
TAAAATCGATTTGAAAAAGTTTGAAAGGAAAACAAAAACCGCTCTTGTTGACGTGGGATCTTCAAGGTGCAATGAGTGTAAGTTGCAAACGGAACCTCAGTTTGTCGTCTCACCCGTAAGACAAGCACACAACCACCACTGACTGTTTAAGTGGATGTGGGAGAAAACCTCTGCCCAACACGTAATTTGAACCCCGATTTCTCACGTCATAGGCATGGGCGTTTACCACTACGCCACACACTAGCGCTTCCACACATCATCATCATGTGCCCTGCCGCACGTTGCTGGCGATCATGGTCCTCCATACGAATCTATCTATCCCTTGTCGCTGTAAGTGCATATATTTCCCACCCTCTCTGTCCTCAGCCACCCTGCAGGTCCGTCCAATATTTTCTCCCTGGGTCTCCCTGGCGCTATCTTTCCTTCCAGCGTTCCTGTTGTGACTAGGTGCTCTAATTTCTCTTGCCTCATAAATTGTCCTATAAATGTTGCTTGTCTTTTTTCTAATCTTCTTTACTAATTTCTTCTTGTGTCTGTCTCCTTCAAGACTGTCTGATTTGTTTTCTTACTTCCACACATCACAATTAAGAAATATTACAAAAAGTAGGCATGACCGATCAGAGTAAACCTATAGAATCTGACTTCATGTATGTCATGGAAAAATGCCAGCGATTTTCTTTTCATGGGAAAAACAACAACAACAATAACAACGACAACAAACAAAAAACAAAAACAAACAAAAACAAAAAAGCATTTCGCTACGCACGACTCGGCTTTTTATTTTTCCCTTTAAGTTCTGTGTCTAAACATATTCTACACAAACCATAAAAAACTTTCTTTTCTAAGTCTGCACATAAAAGGGCTTATGCACAAAAAACGGTGTTCTTTATTTGCACACATGGTTTGCAAACTGCATTTTTTCTTCTTTTGGATTTTTGCTGCGTTTGTGTACATGACTGTTTTACTGAAATAACAACAAACAAACAAACACAAACAAACAAAACCCAGCAGTAGGACTTCGCTACTCTGAAACAGAATATATACTTTTATAAACAAAATTCTCTGAATTTATTATTTTTGCTGAAGTACATCTCCCGAATGACTTGTGTACGATTGTTATTGCTGCTATGTGTGCACGCACACACACATACACACACACACACACACACACACAAACCACACACACAACACACACAAACACACACATACAACACACACACACACACACACACACATACAAGCAGACAGACAGACAGTCCAAAATCTGTCAGCAATTATCTGCAAGACTCCCTTAACCTGCGCAAAACCTTCCATGCGGGCAACTTCTTGAAATAAAGAGGGGTGTGTGGAATCTGTGAAAACGCTAACACAACAGAACGATCGGAGCATTAAGCCAGGGCAGTTTTTAATGTAATAACTGGGATTGAACCCGAGACATGGGATCCTGAGTCCACAGATTTATCAGCTAGGCCAGTCAGCCAGCTGACCCACAAGTCTATCGGTCAATAAAACAACGCCCTGTTAGCTGCATACTATAGGATTCCACGGGCACTGTTCAGCGTCTGTGTGCATTACAACACTGGACTGGTTAGAGGAGTCAGGCCGGTCATAGCGCTTGCAGAATGCCAGGGTAACCATAAACATAGGTCATCCTGGTGCGTGCACGCACGCACGAACACACACACACACACACACACGCACACACACACACACATACACACCACACACACACACACACACACACACACACACACACACACACACACACAACACACACACACACACACACACACACACACACACACACACAACACACACACACACACACACACACACATCGAACACAACAGTTCAAGCCAACAACACACACACACACACACACACACACACACACACACACACACACACACACACACACACACACACACACACACACACACACACACACACACACACATCAGTTCAGAGTTTACGAACACGGTAATGACAGTTTCGATACTTGTTCCAAGCCGGTGAACGCATAACCATCAGCAATAATATTTTACTCTCTCTGGCGACGTATGATGTAACCGCAACGAAGTTGTTTTGATCGTTTATCAATGAAGTGGCAGGCCACGCCTCCTAACATTCTCAAACTACACAACAGCAATAATGACTGTTTTACACACACTCTCTCTTTCGCAATTTATGAAAAAAAACAACAACAACAAAACAACAACAAAGAAACAAACACACAAAACCCGCAGTGAACTTTGTCACTGTCGATCAAGAAACACCTCCAACGCAGCAAGAAAGGTATTCACTTATGCCAGCAATAACAACATTGATGACACGATGGTATTCAACTTGTGTCCAGCGATAATTAACATAAATGCCAAGTATGGTATTCACCTTGTGCCCAGCGATAACAACATTAATATCAATGCCACGATGGCATTCAACGTGTGCCCAGCGATAATAACATTAATGTCAAGATAGTATTCAACAATCCAGCCTTACCGACTACTGGATTGTTTGACGACGATACTGGTTTTTTTGTTTTGTTTTTTTTTTTTCGCAACGTCAGTTTAAGATGACGTCAACAAAGTTTCTCTGAAGGTATTGCAAGCACGTACAGCGAATGTAATATGTACAATGAAAAACGGATAAATTACTGCTAGCACAAATTGATGTCTCAGTTTCTTTTTAGTCAACACCACGTTACCCCGCGCGATATTCTTTAAAATTTCATATGTAGTTAGAAATATCGTAGATAATTATCATGTAATGAAAAATATCTTTAAATCATACCAAACGCTGCCAGTTTACAAATAAACGAACTGGCTAAGTTAAGTCCGGGTGTCCTACCTCACATCGGAGTTTTACATACTACTGCCTATCTTTGTACCAATCTGTCATTGAAACAAAATTAGGTATAATATAGTGAAATGCGTCTCCCCTTTAGTAAACCCTGATGTGTCACTGCTATAACAGACACATAACTGCATTACAGTCACGAAGATGGATCAATGCATATTGCTTCATGCCAACCGAGTTCCATCGCTGGTCTACCTTCTACTTCTGAGGTAAGGTCGTGGAGTTAGGATGACGGCAAGATCCTATCTCTTGGTATTTCACAGGTATCCAACAACAGGAGTTAGGAGATGTTAGAATGGTGACTGACACGATCATTCTTCACTCTTGATACTTCGAAACTACCCAATAATAGGAGTTAGGCTGGATCATGTCAGGATGACAACACAATCCTCTCTCTTGAAACTTCACAGCTATCCAGCAACAAGAGTTAGGGGATGTCAGAATGGTGACACGATCTTCCCTCTTGAAACTTTGAAGCTATCCAATAATAGGACTCAGGATAATGTCAGAATGATGGCATAATATTGTCTCTTGATACGGAGAAGCTATCCAATTACAGGAGCCAGGATAACGTCAGGATGATAGCATGATACGGTCTCTTGATACGTCGAAACTATCCAATAACACAGTCAGGATAATGTCAGGATGAAAGCACAATCCTCTCTCTTGGTATTTCAAACCTATCCAGTAACAGGAGCTGGGATGATGGCACGATCCATCATCTTGGTGCTTCAAAGCTGTCCAAATCACAGTTGTCCGCATTGCACAGACCCATGAAATGGAAATCTCAGAGACACAGACGAGCCAAGTCGTCGTAAACAGCACAACCAACAGGAGTGCAGAAGTATATGCTACCAGCCCAAACCTGGGAGTGCTCGACAGTTTCAAGTAACAGGGAGTTATTATCCTGACCAAGGAAGGGTGGCAGCACAGCAGAAATACGCGTCAAGATCGCAACAGCGATACCAGTCACGGTCACACTGAACACGATCCGGAGAAGCAGTACCATCAGCTTCACCACAAAATACAGACTGTGCAAGTTACTTGTAGAATCCATCTTCAGACGGTATGAGACCTGGATAAAGATTTTCTGATTCAGAGAAGAGAATACATACCTTTGAGACCAAAGTGCCCGAGGAAACTGTTCCGCGTATCATGCCTCGGACCAGCACGTATCTGAAAAACCAGATCACCCCCACCCCCCGCCCTTGGTGGGCTTACAAAAGACCGCTCCTAGAAACAAAGAAACAACAGTCTTGATTCTTTTGGTCATGTCATCCGGAATATCATGAGTGACACATTATTCAAGATCATCCTTCAGGCAACCTTTGAAGGAGACCGTTGCGAAAACAGGGGAGTCAAATATCAAAGAACAGACCAGGTGGACCCAGGGAGAAAATACTGGACGGACTTGCAGGTTGGCTAAGGACAGAGTGGGTGGAAGATGTACTTGCAGCGACAAGGGATAGATTCGTATGGATGGCCATGATCGCCAACGCCATGCGGGCAGAGCACATGATGATGATGATGATGTGATGATGATGATGATGATGATGATAAGACCTACCTCAGTCAGCCCAATCTGCTTGCTCTGTACCTCAGAGACAGAGATGAAGGATCCTGTACCTCAGAGACAAAGATGAAGGATCCCGTAACTCAGAGTTGGAGATGAAGGATCCTGTCCTTCAGAGACAGATATGAAGGATCCCGTACCTCAGAGACAGACATGAAGGATCCCATACCTCAGAGACAGAGATGAAGGATCCTGTATCTCAGAGACAGATATGAAGGATCCCGTACCTCAGAGACAGAGATGAAGGATCCCATACCTCAGAGACAGAGATGAAGGATCCTGTACCTCAGAGACAGATATGAAGGATCCCATACCTCAGAGACAGATATGAAGGATCCTGTACCTCAGAGATGAAGGATCCCATACCTCAGAGACAGAGATGAAGGATCCCATACCTCAGAGACAGAGATGAAGGATCCTGTACCTCAGAGACAGAGATGAAGGATCCTGTACCTCAGAGACAGAGATGAAGGATCCTGTACCTCAGAGACAGAGATGAAGGATCCCGTCCCTCAGAGACAAATATGAAGGATCCCGTACCTCAGAGACAAATATGAAGGATCCTGTACCT
>JAPXFY010000030.1:35443254-35448254 GCA_030674185.1 Monoplex corrugatus
TTATTGGTTATATGATCTATGTACGAGATACCAAGGAGTTTGCGGAAGCATCTCATCTCCATTGCCTGTATCCTTCTTTCAATGTCTGCTGTTATGGTCCATGTTTCGCAGGCATACAAAAATATTGACATGACCAGGGAACGCATCAGTCTGATCTTGGAACCGATTGCGATATTCTTGTCGTTCCAGATGACTTTTAGCTTGGTCATTGCAGCTGTGGTCTGTGCAATCCTGGTAAGTACCTCGGGCTTTGATCCTTCATCTGATACTATAGCTCCCAGATACTTAAATCTATGGACGGTCTCAAGTTTCTTGTTGTCTATGGTAATGTCAGTGCTGATGCCATTGGTATTATTTGTCATCAACTGGGTTTTCTCTGCACTGATCTGCATGCCATATGATGTGGAGGCCTCATCAAGATGTTTTATCAAGCTGACTAGCTCTTGCTCTTGCCCAGCTAGTCCGTCAATGTCGTCGGCAAAACGCAAGTTTGTGATTGTTCTACCTCCGATGCTTCCCAAACACGGGTACAAGAGTGGATACACTCCTGAACACTGGCTACATGGCCCCCAACACTGGATACAAGCAAAGCCAGAACAAGATCGAGGCAACTGAGATGTGATGTCTTAGAAGAATGTTGAGAGTTCCATGGACAGCGAAGAAAACAAAACGAAACCGTCTTGATGGAGGCAGACACAAGAAGATCATTCATAAGGAAGGTTAGGAAAAGACAAGCAACATCCATAGGCCATTTCATGAGGAAAGGGGAATTAGAACACCTGGTCACAACAGGAAAGCTGGAAGGAAAGAGAGCACCAGGTAGACCCAGGCAGAAAATATTGGACGGACTTGCAGAGTGGCTGAGGACAGAGAGGGTGCAGGATGTGCTCGCGACAACAAGGCACAGATACATATGGAGAGACATGATCGCCAACGCCATGCAGCAGGGCACTTGATGATGATGATGACTGGATACAGCACAAGATACAACCTCCCGAACACTAGGTACGACACTAGACACAACACTGGCTGTAATCTTGGATACAACATTGGCTACAACGTTTCCACCACTGGGTATGACTTCTTCCCCCCACAAACAAAACAAAACAAAAAACAAAAACAAACAAATAAACAACCTGCCCAACAATGGATACCACCTAGGATGGCATTTTATACAGAAAAAAATCATATCGTTTTTGTACGTCTTGGTCTAGTTTGTTTGTCCATGTATTTACAGTCATCACAATAATAACACATTCAAATCAAACGTGAGTGATTTTACTTTGTATTTTTTTTTAATAAATGACAGGAATTACATATCATATACACATTTTGAAGTCAAATATACGCCATTACACTCCCATACAAAAACGACGCATAAGTCAGAGCCACTCGCAGAAAAGTGGCGTGCATATCACTAGAGCCACTGTATTACCATATTATGTATTGATCGCCATGGGACCCCTGTCACTTGACTATGGCCTCTCCTACAGTACTGCGCCTTAATACCTCGTGGCTTCCCCCCGTTCTCACAGTGTTTGTCATGTCATGGCACGACCAGACACCCGAAAGTACAACTGAGTAAAAAAAATTTAAAAAAAAAATAAAAAAAGGAGGAATCAGACCCCATGAACTTGTGACGTCCATGGCCCACCGTCGTGCACACATGTCCTGGAACCCACGAACCAGCCTCCATGTACGGATAAACACAAAGACTGGACAATACCAATGGCGAAATCCAAAACAAGTGTGACTGCCCGCGTTCAAGCAAACAGGAACCAGAAAAAAACACGCGTATTTAATACAAGACAAGGCAAGACATCTTCACGGCCCCATCATTTTCTGCCTTGATGGTCCATTCACTTGTGTGTATCCAATAAAGTCTGACGTACTTTTTCTTAGGACTGACAACTGGGTACATTGTTGAATTAAATACGCGTTCTTATTCTTTTTTCGTGTTTTTTCTAATACCAATGGCGGACAAGGTGGATGATGATAAATTCTCAACGGCCGTGAAAATGGATGAGGTCAGACAAAAGAGGAACCCACTGCCTTGAACAAGAGAAAGGCTAAACAGTTAACCCTATAACGGCTGTGAAGTTGGATGAGGACAGTCAAAAGAGGAACCCACTGCCTTTGGCTGTGAAGATGAAGGACAGACAAAAGAGGAACCCACTGCCTTGAACAAGACAAAGGCTAAAGAGTTAACCCTATAACGGCTGTGAAGTTGGATGAGGACAGACAAAAGAGAAGCCTACTGCCGTAACCAAGACAAAGGCTAAACAGTTAACCCTATAACGGCTGTGAAGATGGATGAGGACAGACAAAAGTGGAACCCATTGCCTTAAACAAGACAAAGGCTAAACAGTTAACCCTATAACGGCTGTGACGATGGATGAGGACAGATAAAAAAGGAACCCACTGCCTCAAACAAGAGAAAAGCTAAACAGTTAACCCTATAACGGCTGTGACGATGGATGAGGACAGATAAAAAAGGAACCCACTGCCTCAAACAAGAGAAAAGCTAAACAGTTAACCCAATAACGGCTGTGAAGATGGATAAGAACAGACGAAAGTGGAACCCACTGCGTCAAACAAGAGAAAAGCTAAACAGTCAACCCTATAACGGCTGTGAAGATGGATAAGGACAGATATAAGTGACAACCACTGCCTTAAACAGGAGCAGGCTAAACCTTAAACAGGAGTAGGCTAATCAGTAAACCCTGTATCAATCTGGAGTTCCCAGCCGACTACTAGAGCCATATCGGGGCTAATACCACGTCAAACAAACAAAAACAAACAACAACAACAACAACAACACCCGTTAAAATAAAAGACAACATTTAATACCATGCTCACCGTTAATCATGCAAATCTAAAATGCAATTCAAGAAAAACAGACGTAAAATCACATCAGGTGAAATCTATTGATCTCTTGTTGAAAAAACAACAACAACAAAAAAACCCTGGAAATTGCATCAGGAGGGACGTCATCCAGAGTGGAGCCCCTCAGGGTGTTGGATGCCGTGTTACACCACCTTCTGGTAGCTCCTGCAGGCAAGCTGATGCCAAACGTACCGCTATATCTTCCTTTGTACCAGGTCAGCGAGGCCAAGAGGGGGGTCCTGATGTCTGGGCAGCTCACAATCTCCATACTCATCACCCAGATTTGTGCCCTACAGAAATCACCCCGGTGCTGCTGCAAAGTAGCAAAATCAACGAAGGATGCAGCAGTTACCAGTTTCAGATCCATCCAAATTTGCATAAGCATTCGGTAAAGCAAGCGCCATCTTTACGAATAAAAGATATGCCAGTTGTATTAAAACGCCGAGTGAACGCCGAATGCATAACGCCGACTGTGACATGTGGAGCCGAAACATGGAACCTGACGAAACGTCAGCTCCTAAAACTGCGAACCATGCAAAGGGTCCACGAACGGATCATGATGGGAATCACCTGGAAGGACCGGAAAACGCCGGCATAGGTAAGAGGAAAAACGAAAGTCCAAGACATAATAGACACAGTTTGTGAACGAAAGTGGAACTAGGCTGGTCATGTCATTAGGAGATCTGACAATAGATGGACCACCAAAGTGACGCACTGGATCCCTCGAAGCCAAAAAAGGAACAGAGATGGCCAGAGAACCAGATGGCGAGACGATCTAGAAAAGCTCACAAACAATGGACAGAACAGCAGTTAACCGTCAACAATGGCGTTTGATGAGAAAGGGTTATGTCTAACAACGGACCAAAACAAGCTGAAGTGAGAAGTGAGAAGTGAGAGATTGGCATAAGGTACGGGCGCTATGGGCTCCCACTAACGTTGCCAGAAAGCATAGGACCTCTCGGATCAGCTAATGAATGCCTCGATCCAAGCAGCCCCCAGACAGTTTCAGTTTCAGTGTCAGTTTCTCAAGATGACATCTCTGCGCTCGGGAACGAATTCCATACGCACTAACGTCACAGGTGCCATGTGTATGGTGATCATGGCACAAACCTTAAGCCTGCACATAAACCCATGAGCTGGCCAGGTCCTGAGGTCCTACCTAGCCTATGTTTTACCTAGTCTATATTTCATACTGGTATTTTATCAGCCTACCACTGGAACAATCGTATCAGTGGTCTTCCCTGATCATGGTATCCTTGCTTTAGCTCTTCGCACTGAAGCATGGTTTGGATGCGGCTGTCTTCGATACGGACAACGGCACACATTAACACACATGCACACACGAATATACACTAACAATATCTGACCACATATGTGACCCGTTTTAACAAAATGAGTCCTAAGGTGAAAATAAAAAAAATTGGGATATTATGATTTTCAAAATGCCCAGATTATTAACTTTCTTTTCATATGAAATTTATTATTCTACTCCTAAAAATAAGGAAGTTATGGGTGTCTGAAGTGTGTAACATAGCAAACGGCCATTTTGAGAAAATCAAGTGTTAAAAATTTCACCATTTCAGTGAAGTTTTACCTTAGCAACAGATATTTCTACTTCACCAATCTTTACCAAATTTTGTACCGTGGTAAAACACATCATGCCACAATAGCACACAAAAACTGGCGTGAAAATCTACTGTAATTGTCTTGTTATTTAAGTTTATATATATATCTTTTTGTGACACAAAAAGCATGCCGTTATCTGGTTAAAACGCATTTTAAATACATTTTCCGATTGAATTATAAAGTGCTGAGTGCATGTACATGTAATTCAAAGATTAAATATTCCATTTTTGACGAAAAGTAAAAATTGACAAAATCGACCCATCACACCTTTACTGGGCCTCTACGCTTTTCGCTGCCTGCGAGTTAGGACTCATTTCGTGAAAACGGGTCACATATATACACATTTACCTCTGGTCATGATAACACAATAGGTTGTTTGAAGTCACCAAGAGTCAACATACATCACACAAACACTAAGTCATGTAACAAGCAAATATGTAGTGCTGGTGAAGCACGGACAATCAAGCTGTCAGGCGAGCTGATCAGGC
>JAPXFY010000030.1:35458254-35460754 GCA_030674185.1 Monoplex corrugatus
TCCCAGTAATCTTCAGTTAGCTTCTGTGGATTTCAACGTAATATTGAAGCTCTGGGGTCAACCAGCAAACAAGGAAATCACAGTCATCACAAACACTACCACCTACAACAACAACTCGCACACACATTGATACAGACACATACACACCAACCCCCCCAAAAACAAACAAACAAAAAACCAAACAAAAAAAACAAAAAACAACAACAACAACAACTAAAAAGCAGATATCTATAGTCTTCTCAACCAGTACAAACAGAGAACACAATGAACGGTTTAACAAAAAGTAATACTGATAAATTGCTGAATACTTGAAGATATCAGTGATATAGACGCCATGTCGAATACTTCAACATTACAGTGATACAGACAAGATGTCGAATATTCAAATTACAGTGATATAGACAGATGTCGAATACTCCACATTACAGTGATACAGACAGGATGTCGAATATTCCCAACATTACAGTGATATAGACGGATGTCGAATACTTCACATTATATGATATAGACGACATGTCGAATACTTCAACATTAAGTGATATAGACGAGAGTCAATACTTCAACATTGCAATGACATGGACAAATGTCAATACTCAACATTACAATGATATGAGACAATGGTCGCATACCTCAACATAACAGCGATACGAGAGATTCGAATACTTAAATATTACAGTGATATAGACACAGTGTCGAATACTCGACATTACATGATATAGACAGATGTTTGAATACTCAACATTACAGTGATATGAATAGATGTCGAATACCTCAACATTACAGTGATACAGACAAGATGTCGAATACTTCCCCATTACAGTGATATAGACAGAGATGTCGAATACTTTAACAGTACAATGATACAGACACGCTGTCGAATACTTCAACATTACAGTGATATAGATGAGATGTCGAATACTTTCAACATTACAGTGATATAGACATAGATGTCGAATACTTCAACATTACAGTGATAGACGAGATGTCGAATACTTTCCACATTACAGTGATGACGACATGTCGAATACTTCAACATTACAGTGATATGGACGACATGTCGAATACCTCAACATTACAGTGATATAGACAAGATGTCGTTTACCTCAACATTACAGTGATACAGACAAGATGTCGAATATTTCAATATTACAGTGATATAGACAAGATGTCGAATACCTCAACATTATAGTGATATAGACAAGATGTCGAATACCTCAACATTACAATGATATAGACAAGATGTCGAATACCTCAACATTATAGTGATATAGACAAGATGTCGAATAAACCTCAACATTACAGTGATATAGACAAGATGTCGAATACTTCCTACATTACAGTGATATAGGACAAATGTCGAATACTTCAACATTACAGTGATACAGACTGAGATGTCGAATATTTCAATATTACAGTGATATGGACACATGTCGAATGCTTCAGTTTATAGTGATATAGACGACATGTCGAATACTTCAACATTACAGTGATATGGACGACATGTCGAATGCTTTCAAGATTACTAGTGATATAGACGACATGTCGAATAATTCAACATTACAGTGATATGAATGAGCAGTCAATACTTCAACATTGCAGTGACATGACAACTATCAAATACTTTAACATTACAATGACATGGACAATGTCGCATACTTTCAACATTACAGCGATACGATGAATCTCGAATACTTAAAATTACTATGATATGAACACACTGTCGAATACTCGATATTGCAGTGATATAACGAGATGTGGAATACTTCAACATTACAGTGATATGAATGAGATGTCGAATACTTTACATTACAGTGATACAGACACGCTGTCGAATACTTCAACATTACAGTGATATGAATGAGATGTCGAATACTTTACATTACAGTGATACAAGACACCTGTCGAATACTTCAACATTACAGTGATATGAATGAGATGTCGAATACTTTTACATTACAGTGATCAGACACGCTGTCGAATACTTCAACATTACAGTGATGTGGAGGATATGTCGCATACTTTAGTATTATAATGGACGAGCTGCCGGTTTCTTCAACATTACATAGATATGGACGAGATACTTAAACCTTACAGTGATGCAGACGCGCTGCTCAAATGTGTTACTTTTCACTCATCTACAGTTAAGACACGTAAAATCTTAAAAACGCGCTTTTACATTTCCTATGTGAAATCAACAAACCGCCATTACTTGTCAAATGACATTAAAGACATGCCTTGACATCCCACTGACATGAACAAAAGGCCTTCGTTTTAAAAAAAAACAAACTTCATTGAAAAATAATAATAAACACGCTTTCAACTCTTAAGTTCAAACAACAACTGTCCAAGTTAAACCAACAATAAAGAAAAACTGCCGATAACAACAAAATACAGAAAATTCCAAATATAAATGAAGATATTGATACACCACTCATACAATTACACACATTTGTTGTTGAATCAATATTCAGTCCTAGTGGAAGACGATATAGCAAATGAT
>JAPXFY010000030.1:35465754-35518254 GCA_030674185.1 Monoplex corrugatus
AATATATCTGATACGAAATAATTGTGTAGAAAACGTATGAAATATTATAATAAAAAAAGAAAGAAAAAAGGACACAGACTATAGTCTTCAGTCTCAACAGGCGTGATACAGAATGTACTGATAAGATCTGCTATTATAGGGCACTTAGAATAGTTCATGTTCGTGTCGGCAAACTGTATATGTGTGTGTGTGTGTTGTGTGTGTGTGTGTGTGTGTGTGTGTGTGTGTGTGTGTGTGTGTGTGTTTTGTGTGTGTGTGTTGTGTGTGTGTGTGTGTGTGTGTTCATGTGTGTGTGTTTTGTGTGTGTGTGTTGTGGTGTTTTAGTTGTGTGTGTGTGTGTGTTGTGTGTGTGTATTGTGTGTTGTGTGTGTGTGTGTTTGTTGTGTGTGTGTGTGATGTGTGTGTTTGTGTGTGTGTGTTGTGTGTTGTGTGTGTTGTGTGTGTGTGTGTTGTGTGTGTTTGTGTGGTGTGTGTGTGTGTGTGTGTGCGTGCGTTCGTGCTTGTGTGTGCACGTACGTGCGTATAGTGTGTGCCAGAGTGAGGAGTGTGTGTGTGAGAGCGAGTGTGTGTATGTATGTGTGTGTGTGTGTGATGTGTGTGTGTGTGTGTGTGTGTGAGCGCGCGCGCGTGTGGTGTGTGTATGTATGTATGTGCGAGAGAGAGAAAGAGAGACAGCGAGCGAGAGCGAGAGTGTGTGTGAGTGTGAGTGGTGAAAGAGAGAGAGAGAGAGAGAGTGAGCAAGCGGAGAGAGAGAGAGAGAGAGTGAGTGAGCAAGCGAGAGAGAGAGAGAGAGAGACAGAGAGAGAGAGACAGACAGACAGACAGACAGAGAGGAGAGAGAGAGAGAGAGAGAGAGAGCGAGAGAGAGTATGGCGTTCCGATTTTTCTTAGATGCGTGCACGCACGTTATTTTTCCCACGCTATGCAGGCGGTATGTTCCTGCACAGTCTGCATACTCTTGTCTACAGTGGGCGTGAAGGCTGGGTGGGTGCTTTCCTGTTTCAGTAAGCCATCGGACACTAGAATGACCTACAGGATCTTTAACATGCATATTTGATGTTCTGGGAGTGACTATATTCACGAAGGGGATTAAGGCACTGATATATCCGCACACAGTCATGGTGACCTGGGAAATCGGAAAAATCACTCTTTCACTCACCAGGAGAGTGGTGCCAAGGAAGGATCGAACCCATACCTTCTGACTGAAAGTCCCCGTCTTACCCACTTCACCATCACGCAGGTCGGTTCGTACACAAGAACACGGTAAATAAATAAGGTGCATGAACGTGTGGGCCTCAATAGCTCAGTTGGTTTGAGCGTCGGATTCACATGCTAACGGTCGTGGGTTCGAATCCCGGGGTGCGCTACATTAAAACTGGCCTTCTCACTGTCCCATCTTGAACATCATTGTTATTCTGGTGGTGTCAGTATAGGATTAGATAAGTCCCCCTATTAAAATTGGCCTTCTCACTGTCCCATCTTAACATCATTGTTGTTCTGGTGGTGTCAGTATAGGATTAGGTAGGGCGCTATGTTAAAACTGGCCTTCTCACTGTCCCATCTTAACATCATTGTTGTTCTGGTGGTGTCAGTATAGGATTAGACAATTCCCCCTTCCCCCACTTCCCTGGGATGGTTATCCCCGTCGGTCATATCACCTTTACTTTACTTTTATTGTTGTTTAAAACCCAGCCGACTGCGCAGAGCCATATCAGGGCTATAACCGCTTTAAAACACAAAACTTCAACAGGAAAAAAAAAAAGAAAAAATTAAGTACACATATCAATGCATTCGCGCACATAATCTAAGGGCATGCCCCCGGCGTAGGACCATTCCGTCCAATTTATCGCACAGGGGAGATTTAAAAAACACACCTGAATACAAATATAAGCATACATAAGGGCACCAAAACATATATAAAAACAGGCATAAATTACCTAAAATTGCTTCTGCATATCTCACCTCTTGAGAGCCAAAAATGCACTTAATACATGTACCCAATTATCAATCCGAAGAAAAGGTACATAAGACTTTATCGAAAAAATACAGGTGAATGGACCATTAAGACAGAAACTAAGTAGTATTTATAAATGACAGAAAGCAAAGGAACAAGGCAGAAACAAAGCGAGTGACAGAAAAGAGGAAATTTCTAGCACAGAATTTCCAGAAGGTGGGGATACTATTTATACTGAAAGAGCCCCTGGCAACCCAACGGGGAGGTGGGGGGGGGGTAATATCACCTAAGGTGGGGGGGGGGGTAATATCACCTAAGGTGAGTGTCGACGTAAAAACAGAACCAAGGTGCACGAACGTGCGGGCCTCCATAGCTCCCTTGCCTAAGCGTCGGGTTCACATGCTAATGGTAGGAGTCATACCATCTATGCAAACAGGCAGCCTGTCATACTGGAATATTCTTTCAAACGGGTAATATGCATCACGCAGAGGGGCAGGCACCCATAAACCACATAAAGTCTTCGGTTATCTAAATCAACAAACCACAAGCTGTGCACAGGTGCAGGCTACGTAAGAGACGCGAGATGTACTTCAGTCGAGTCAACAGACTTTAATAAAAGTGTATGACACCAGCTGTTTCTGCAGTTAAATCAACAGACTTCAAAACATATGGCATGCTATATACACAAGACCCAGGAATAGTTCTTTACGTTGAATCAACAGACTTCAAAACGTACGGCACGCTATATATATATACAAGACCCAGGAGAAGTTCCTTTAGTTAAATCAACAGACTTCAAAACGTACGGCACGCTATATAGACAAGACCCAGGAGATGTTCCTTCAGTTAAATCAACAGACTTCAAAACGTACGGCACGCTATATAGACAAGACCCAGGAGATGTTCCTTCAGTTAAATCAACAGACTTCAAAACGTACGGCACGCTATATAGACAAGACCCAGGAGAAGTTCCTTTAGTTGAATCAACAGACTTCAAAACGTACGGCACGCTATATATACAAGACCCAGGAGATGTTCCTTCAGTTAAATCAACAGACTTCAAAACGTACGGCACGCTATATAGACAAGACCCAGGAGATGTTCCTTCAGTTAAATCAACAGACTTCAAAACGTACGGCACGCTATATAGACAAGACCCAGGAGAAGTTCCTTTAGTTGAATCAACAGACTTCAAAACGTACGGCACGCTATATATACAAGACCCAGGAGATGTTCCTTCAGTTAAATCAACAGACTTCATAATGTACGACACGCTATATATACAAGACCCAGGAGATGTTCCTTCAGTTAAATCAACAGACTTCAAAACGTACGGCACGCTATATAGACAAGACCCAGGAGATGTTCCTTCAGTTAAATCAACAGACTTCAAAACGTACGGCACGCTATATAGACAAGACCCAGGAGAAGTTCCTTTAGTTGAATCAACAGACTTCAAAACGTACGGCACGCTATATATACAAGACCCAGGAGATGTTCCTTCAGTTAAATCAACAGACTTCATAATGTACGACACGCTATATATACAAGACCCAGGAGATGTTCCTTCAGTTAAATCAACAGACTTCAAAACGTACGGCACGCTATATATACAAGACCCAGGAGATGTTCCTTTAGTTAAATCAACAGACTTCATAACGTACGACACGCTATATATACAAGACCCAGGAGAAGTTCCTTTAGTTAAATCAACAGACTTCAAAACGTATGGCACGCTATATACACAAGACCCAGGAAAAGTTCTTTACATTGAATCAACAGACTTCAAAAAGTATGGCACGCTATATACACAAGACCCAGGAAAAGTTCTTTACGTTGAATCAACAGACTTCAAAACGTATGGCATGCTATATACACAAGACCCAGGAGAAGTTCCTTTAGTTAAATCAACAGACTTCATAATGTATGACAAGCTATATATACAAGACCCAGGAGAAGTTCCTTTAGTTAAATCAACAGACTTCATAATGTATGACAAGCTATATATACAAGACCCAGGAGAAGTTCCTTTAGTTAAATCAACAGACTTCATAATGTATGACAAGCTATATATACAAGACCCAGGAGAAGTTCCTTTAGTTAAATCAACAGACTTCATAATGTATGACAAGCTATATATACAAGACCCAGGAGAAGTTCCTTTAGTTAAATCAACAGACTTCATAATGTACGACAAGCTATATATACAAGACCCAGGAGAAGTTCCTTTAGTTAAATCAACAGACTTCATAATGTACGACAAGCTATATATACAAGACCCAGGAGAAGTTCCTTTAGTTAAATCAACAGACTTCATAATGTATGACAAGCTATATATACAAGACCCAGGAGAAGTTCCTTTAGTTAAATCAACAGACTTCATAATGTATGACAAGCTATATATACAAGACCCAGGAGAAGTTCCTTTAGTTAAATCAACAGACTTCATAATGTATGACAAGCTATATATACAAGACCCAGGAGAAGTTCCTTTAGTTAAATCAACAGACTTCATAATGTACGACACGCTATATATATACAAGACCCAGGAGAAGTTCCTTTAGTTAAATCAACAGACTTCATAATGTACGACACGCTATATATATACAAGACCCAGGAGAAGTTCCTTTAGTTAAATCAACAGACTTCATAATGTACGGCACGCTATATATATACACAAGACCCAGGAGAAGTTCCTTTAGTTAAATCAACAGACTTCATAATGTATGACAAGCTATATATACAAGACCCAGGAGAAGTTCCTTTAGTTAAATCAACAGACTTCATAATGTACGACAAGCTACACAACGCACATTAAGCTATATAAGACGCATGTTTTTTTGTTTGTTTGTTTCTTTTTCTCTTTTTTTTTAAGTTACACCAGAAGACGTCAAAATGTATGCTGGCTATAAACTGTGCGGAATACTACATAACACACAAGAGATTTAGCCGTTGTCGTTGTTGTTAACAAAACTTCAAAATGTACACAGACTCTCTCTCTCTCTCTCTGTCTGTCTGTTGTCTCTCCACACACACACACACACACACACACACACACACACACACACACACGCACGCACACACACGCACACACACACACACACACAGATATATATATATACACACATCTATATAATTACATATACATATATATATATATATATATACATACATACATACACACAGACACACACACACACATACACACACACTCACACACACACATAAAAGACACATGAGATATTCCTTTCGCTGAATCAGCACACTTTACAATGTAGGGCAGACTATGATGTACGGCAGGCCATATAAGACACGAGATGTTAATGTTCCTTTGGGTAATAAATCAACAGACTTCAAAATGTACGACAGGCAATAGAAGACACATGAGATGCTCCTTCAGTGAATATATCAACAGACTTCAAAATGTATAACAGGCATTATAAAACATACTAGATACCCCTTTAATTACTAGATCAACAGACTTCAAAATGTATAACAGGCAATATAAAACATACTAGATACCCCTTTAATTAATAGATCAACAGACTTCAAAATGTATAACAGGCAATACAGAACATACTAGATACCCCTTTAATTAATAGATCAACAGACTTCAAAATGTATAACAGGCAATATAAAAAAATATGAGATGTCCCTTTAATTAATATATCAACAGACTTCAAAATGTATAATAATAATAATAATAATAATTACAATATTTATATAGCGCAAAATCTCGATAAAAATCAAATCTAAGCGCTGAACATACACTTACGCACGCGCGCACACACACGCACACACACACTTACACATGGCCATAAATGGGGAAAAAGAATAAAAGCAATGGAAAATTATAGAGAGCATATTATATACAAATATATATTACAATGTGATTCCCCTCCGAGTGGAGACAGGCTACAGAGGGGGGATGAGTGAGGTCAGGATTTTATGCAGAGGAGAAAAGGTGAGTTTTGAGAGCGGACTTGAAGGAGACAAAAGTAGGTTGCTGACGGACAGAGAGAGGAAGTTTGTTCCAGGAAAGTGGACCAGAAACAGAGAAGGCTCGTGGACCATAGGTATTGAGCTTAGTGCGTGGAAAGCGAAAAGTCAGAGGATCGGAGGCAGAGCGGAGGGTACGTGAGGGAACATAGATATCAAGAGGCTTGACAGGTAATCGGGGGCTGCGTTATTGAGGCTTTTGTAGCACATGGTGTCTAGTTTGTACTGTATGCGCTTTGAAACAGGGAGCCAGTGAAGTTGTGCCAGGAGAGGAGATATGTGGTCAGCTTTTTGAGTACAAGGCGTGCAGCATTGTTTTGAATGCGCTGTAGGATGTGAATGGTGGAGGCAGGAAGACCAGACAGGAGTGAATTGCAATAGTCAATGCGAGACATTATGAAGGAGAGAACGAGTTTTGCAGTTGTTTCCACAGAGAGATACTTCCTGATCAAGCTTATACGATGGAGGTGATAGTAGCAAGATCTGGCAGTTTGAGAAACAAAGTTGTTCATGGAGAGGGTAGAGTCAATGCAGACACCAAGGTTTTTAGCTGAATCAGAAATTGGGACTGATGTGTTACATAATGGGAGAGAAAGAGGAGGCAGCTGAGAAAGTTTCTGACGGGTGCTAATGAGGATAGCTTCTGTTTTGTCGTCATTAAGCTGAAGTTTGTTTAACGTCATCCAGTTCTTAATGTCCGAGTAAGACTCAGTGGTGCGAGTCAAGAGGCGCTGTATATTGTTTGGTGTGTCACTGTCTAGAAGTTGGGTGTCATCAGCATAGAAGTGGTGTTTTATAGAGTGGGAGTTGATGATGGTGGACAGGGGGGGAGGTGTAAAGAGTGAAAAGAACAGGGCCAAGGACAGATCCTTGTGGAACACCACAGGTCAGGCATGCAGGTTGAGAGTAAGTGCCATTAATGAGAACAGTTTGTTTTCTGTTTGACAGATATGAAGTGAAAAAGGAGAGAGCAATGTCAGAGATGCCAAAAGTATGATGAAGTCTAGAAATGAGAATACCATGATCAATGGTATCAAAGGCTGCAGACAGATCAAGGAGTGTGAGGAGAGAGACTTTGCCAGTATCAGTTGCAAGGAGGAGATTGTTGAGAATGTGTAGCAGGGCAGTTTCAGTGCTATGGCACTGGCGGTAGGCTGACTGGAAAGGATTGAGAAGATTGTTCGCAGACAGGTGAGAGTTCAGCTGGTTGAGGACAACTTTTTCAAGCTGCCATCCCTAAACAGGCAATATCAAAACATATGAGATGTCCCTTTAGTTAATATATCAACAGACTTCAAAATGTATAACAGGCAATATCAAAACATATGAGATGTCCCTTTAGTTAATATATCAACAGACTTCAAAATGTATAACAGGCAATATCAAAACATATGAGATTCCCTTTAGTTAATATATCAACAGACTTCAAAATGTATAACAGGCAATATAAAACATATCAGATGTTCTTTCAGCGAATATATCAACAGACTTCAAAATGTATAGCAAGCAATATAAAACATATGAGATTTTACTTCACTCAATATATCAACAGACTTCAAAATTCATAACAGGCAATATAAAACATACAAGATGTTCCTTCAGTTAATATATCAACAGACTTCAAAATGTACAACAGGCAATATAAAACACATGAGATATTCCTCCGTTGACAGACCAACAGACTTCATAATGCTCGGCAGTCAGTAAGACAAGCCAGATGCCCCTTTACTTAAATCAACAGATTTCATAATGTACAGCACACGAGACACACGAGAGGTTCCTTCTGTTTTTGCAGGCTTCATTAGCTTCGTTGGTTAAGCGCCGTACTCACTTAAAAATGGATGTGGGTTCGATCCTGGGATTCTGTACATTACAGTCAACTGGTCTTCTTACTGTCCCATCATAACACAGTTGTTGTTCTGGTGGTGTCAGCGAAGGATTTGATAAGTTCCCTATCTCCTGCTGTCCTTGTATGGGTCTTATCACCTGAACTGAGTGTTGACCTAAACTTGAATCAGATCGGTCAATCAATCTTTTGTTTAATCAACAGACTTCATAGTGTACAGGAGGCTGTTACTGTAATCTTTGTTTAAAGCGCAGCCGACTGCTTAGAGCCACATCAGGGTTATAACCTGTTTCTAAACACACTACTTCAACAAGGAAAAAAAGAAAAGAAAATTAAGTGCATAAATCAATGCATTCGCGCACATAATCTAAGGAAATGCCCCTGGCGTTGACCATTCCGTCCAATTTATCGTACAAGAGATTTAAAAAAACAAACCTGAATACAAATTTAAACACGACTAAGGACACTAAAATACATATATGAAAATGGGCCAAAATTACCAAAAATTGCTTCCGCGTGTCTCATTTCCCACGAGCCAAACATGCACTTAAATACGTGTATCCAGTTATCAATCCTAAGAGAAAATACGTAAGACTTTACCGAACACATACAGGTGAATGGATAAGCAAGGCAGAAATTGATAGGACGAAATGACAGAAAGCAAAGTAACAAGGCAGAAACAAAGAGAGTGACAGAAAATAGGAAATTTCTAGCTGTATAAGAAACTTGAATCAAATCAATCAATCAAACTTTTGTTTCAGAAACTTGAATCAAATCAACCAATCAATCTTCCGTTTAATCAACAGACTTTATAACGTACAGCGGGCTACATATGAAATTTGAATGAAACCACTGACTCCGCCTTTTGTTGAATCACCAGACTTCGTGCCGCACACACAGATCGACAAGCTCTGTAAAGCACGTAGAATATAAACTTAAGTGTCAAGAAACATAGTATCTGCACAGAACAGATGTTGACCCGTGAAATCGGAAAGATCTCCATCATCTACTCACCAGGGGAAGTATGCAGTAAGTACTCAAACCCAAAGCTTTTCGATTGTTAAAAGTCCGAAATTGATAGCCTTTAATTATCTATTTATTTACTTCATAATTATGTACGTTTCCTTTGTTGATGGTAAGATACACCATATACACATGTCATTTACATGTAACCAAAATTACTCCAGTGGTAGGCTGAAAACATACCAGTATAAGATATAGACTAGATAAAACATAGTCTTTAAGTAGGCCCTCAGGACCTGGCCAGCTCATGGGTTTATGTGCAGGTTTAAGGCTTGTGCCATGATCACCACACACATGGCACCTGTGACGTTAGTGCATATGGAATTCGTTCCGCGAGTGCATATGGAAATCGTTACAAGCGCGGAGACGTCATCTTGAGAAACTGAAACTGAAACTGAAACTAAGTCCGATACTTACCCACCAGACTAAAGCGGCATGTATATCTATTCAAAGAACGGGCTATAACCACAAGGCAGGAGTACGTATCAGGTGAAGACCGCATGAATCCTCAGGGCATGGCATGATACAACAACAGCGATATTCATTTCGGTACGGGCGCCTTGTAAAAAGCACGGTGAAAACTCGCTGAAGCCTGTCGGCACACAAGTCCAGCAGAATGGCAAGTTACTATATTTTTACCATCTCTGACTGAAATGGGAAACAACAAGCGCACAGAACATTGGTGTATGTGGCGGGAGACTGCGGGAACCAAAAGAGCAGGATAAATAATGCACAAAGGTACTCGTGTCACTGTGGGGGACCTTGCACAGCTATCAGCTATTAGCCATTAGTGATACTCACCCCCAACTTGCCAAGCATACACAGCGTTGGACCACTGATTTATCATCATCATCATCATCATCATCATCTTTTTCTTCTTCTTTATCGTCATTTTTATAATCACTACTAATATCGTAATCATCATAACCACCATCATTATCATTAGTATTATCATCATCATCATCTTCTTCCTCTTCATTATTCTCATCATCATCATCATCATCATCATCATCTTTTTCTTCTTCTTTATCATCATTTTTATAATCACTACTAATATCATAATCATCATAACCACCATAATTATCATTAGTATCATCATCATCATCATCATCATCATCATCATCACTGAGGAGAAAAGTCGAGACCTCTACGGGGAGCGAACCCTGGAACCTCGAGTTAAGTCTGAACGTCTGAACCTTTCTGCCACTCTTCTCCCTATACTGATACGGATGTAGGTAAGTCACTATCACTACTAATATCTATGGGTGGAACAGGGACCTATCAAGTAGATATATAGCCGTGGGGAATTTGTGTAACAGTACATGAATAATGAACTCTCGCTCATGCTCGCAGTACATCATGCAAGACGGACCACAGGTATAGACATGTAAATGTTTACATCTGTGATCTGGTTCGGGATCTCTAACATACGAGCCACGCCCGTGTGGGGCATCTAAGCTCACTAAAACACCAAGCAGCAAATCTTCTCGATGAATTTTTCCAGAAATGACTTCAACCATTACATCAAACATACGACTTAAAATTTTGACTTAAACCGCTTCATAAATCCCTCAAGCAAAATAGCAGCAAATGCACAACTTTGAGACAGGTTGATAAATTAAACTATCTGGGAACGGTCATCTCACCGGATGGTAGATGCACATCAAAATAGCAAGCAAAATCGGCCAAGCCAAAGCAGCGTTCAGGCAGATGAACAGCGTTCCTACCAAAAATGCCTATCAATTAACACAAGAAAAGAGTTCTTGAATGTTTGTGTGTGTGTGTGTGTGTGTGTGTGGTGTGTGTGTGTGTGTGTGTGTGTGTGTGTGTGTCTCTTCTCTCTCTGGTCTGTGTGTGTGTGTGTGTGTGTGTGTGTGTGTTGTGGTGTGTTCTCTCTCTCTCTCTGTGCGTCTGTGTGTGTGTGTGTGTGTGTGTGTGTGCTCTCTCTCTCTCTCTCGTGGTTGTGTGTGTGTGTGTGTGTGTGTGTGTGTGTGTGTGTGTGTATGTGAATTACAATTTTATTTACAGCAAACCGTATTGGTCCAACGTATCACTCGACCACGCGCATTTCTATCTTATCCAACTAAAAGTTTTTCAACATTCCTTAATGTACATTACCAGTGAAATCTATTTACATATACCTTTACGTGTCTCGTGGAAAGAAAACTATCAAAACTACACTATGTTCAACTGGGTATATGGTTCATTTTCAGGCAAAATCCGCCAAGAAACCAAACGAGGCACATGTAAAAATACACATATTTGGCAAAGATCTCGATCTTGACCTGTAACTAATTTCCATACAACCCTCAAAGTAAATTTTCTCTTACCACACCACGCGTCCACACCAAATCTCTCTACAAATAGCCGACATACTGGAAGTCATTATTTTCACATTTTGGACCAACCCGGCTCAACACTGGATCGTTCTCTACCACACTTAGGTATCTGCAGTAATTTCATGAAAGAAAGTCTGAAACCACATTTGGTGAAAATATTCTGTTCTTCAAACAGCTGGGATATTTTTGGTGACACGCTATATTTCAAGCTCGCGCGCGCGTGCACACGCACACACACACATTTACATACACACACACACACACACACATTTACATAACCACACACACACACACACACATTTACATACACACACGAACAAACACACACACACACACACTTACATACACACACACACACACACACACACAACACAACACACAACAAACAAACACACACAAACAAACACAACACACACAAAACACACACACACGCGAACACACATACAACTACATGTGTATAATACATATACACACATCCCTCTCTATCAATGTCAAATACCTCCCAACTCCACTCCCAAAGATTTTGAGAGAGAGAGAACAGAGAGACAGAGAGAGAGAGAGACAGAGAGAGAGACAGAGAGAGAGAGAGAGAGAAGACAGAGACAGACAGACAGACAGTGAGAGAAGATGAGAGAGCAGAAGACAGACAGAGACAGAAGAGAAAGAGACAGACAGAGACAGAGAGCCAGACAGACAGACACAGACAGAGAGACAGATAGAGAGCAAGAGACAGACAAGACAGAAGACAGAGAAAGAGACAGACAGACAGAGAGACACAGACAGAGACAACAGAAGAGACAGAGAGCAGCAACAGACAGACAGAGACAGAGAGCCAGACAGAGACAGAGGACGAGACAGAGAGAGAGACAGAAGACAGAGAACAGAGAGACAGAGAGATGGTGGGGACTGCACAGTCTACATTGTTGCATTGTCTCCAAATGTACAGCACTGACTAAATCGACCGTTCAAATAACGCCGGCGCGAACGTGCACGTGTGTCTGTTCGTGCGTGCGTGCAGTGCGTGCAGTGCGTGCAGGGCGTGGGCGGGATGCATAAACTATACTGTACTTTATCTGTTTCAATGCTTTCTTTGATACCGTGTGACTGTTCATTATCCGTTTGGTGGAAACAAAGTCTCGGCCTAGGCGTGTGTCTGAAACAGGATGTCCGATTTTTCATGCTATACCCCCCCCCCCCCACACACACCACTCACTCACTCACGCACGCACACAAACACAACCACGTATGCACACGCACTCACACAAACACAAACACGTACGCACGCGCGCACGGGACGCACACACACACACACACACACACACACACACACACACACTCCACGCTCCATGCTTCTTACCAGCGAGAATACATTCTTAACCACTAACGGATGTGTGTATGTATGTGTGCGTGTGTGTGTATCTGTATGTGCGCGCTGAGTGAGTGGTGTGTGTGTGTGTGTGTGTGTGTTTGTGGAGAGGTAGAGAGAAGAGAGAGAGAGAGAGAGAGAGAGAGAGAGCGTGTGCGTTGTGTGTGCGTGCGTGTATGTGTGTGAGTGTGTGTGTGAGTACGAGAGAGAGAGAGAGAGAAAGTGTGTGTTTGTGTGTGCGTGCGTGTGTGTGTGTCTGTGTGTCTGTGTGTGTCTTGCGTGTGTCTGTGTGTGTATGTGTGTGTGTGTCTGTACGTGTGTGTGCGTGTGTGTGTGTGTGTGTGTTGTCTGTGCGTGGTTGTGTGGTGTGTGTATGTGTGTGTGTGTGTGTGTGTGTGTGGTGTGTGTGTGTGTGTGTGTGTGTGTGTGTGTGTGCTGTATGTGTGTGTGAGTGAATTTGTTGAAAACTTGAGAAATATCTTGTCTCATGGGCGGTCATATCAATTTATCTAAATCAAAACGACTGCCAGTAGGCCTATTCATCTCATAAATCAAAGCGACTCCCAGGATTGAAATGAACTTTGACAACCTCTTTGATACAGATTTCTTCCTTCTATTTTAATGATATCATTACATTTTTATTACGTCGTTTTAGTATTACGTCGTTTTTTCGTCTTTATTACGTCGTTTTCGCATCGTGTCATGTTGTATGTCACAATTTTCTTTAAGTAGGGGTTTTTTGTTTTGTTTTTCCATTAAGTTTTGTGCATTTATTCTTTTGTTGTCTTTATTCATACGCTTTGACGAAGGCCAGTTGGCCTCAAATTTGCGCCTGTCTTGTCTTTTTTTTTTTTTTTCTTTTCTTTCATTTTTTTAAAATAACAATGCGCGTTCTGTTTCTATTTATGCATATTTCTGGGTCATATCAGTATCACCAAACAGTGCAAAGGTCAAAATGTAAAGGTTTGTCTCGTTATCTTGATGTCACAGGGAATGGACTGGCAGAGACCCAAGCTTGTCTCAACGCTAGCATTATGACGGCGGAGCCCATCTCCTCTCCATCGCTGCTTTATCTTCACCAACCCTGAACAGGTAATTACCCATTCACAGTTGGGTTATTGTTATTGTTATTGTTGTCTAAAGCCCAGCAGGCCGCGTAGAGCCATATCAGGGCTATAACCTGTTTCAAAACGTACACAATTCTTCAACAGGAAAAAAAAAAAAAATCAAGTACACACACCAATGCATTTGCGTACATAATCTAAGGAGATGCCTCTGGCATTGACCACTCCGTCCAATTTATCACACAGGGGATTTAAAAAACATACCCTGAATACAAATTAAACGTAAATAAGCACACTAAAACATAGATATAAAAAACCCGGGCCTACATTATCTAAAATTGCTTTCGCATATCTCACCACCCTAGAACCAAAAAATACATTTAATACATGTACCCAGTTATCAATTCTAAGAAAAAGTACGTACAACTTTATCGAACACATTCAGGTGAATGGACCAGCAAGGCAGAAAATGAAAGGAAGAAATGACAGAAAGCAAAGGAACAAGGCAGAAACAAAGAAAGTGACAGAAATTTCCGGAAGGTGGGGGATACTATTTATACTGAAAGAGCCCCTGGCGTCCCCACGGGGGGTCACCGTTAGGTGGACTGAAGGCAGTAGTATGAAAGTGTAGGTTTACATCGACACACAGTTTCTAATGTTTAAGAGCAGAAGAACACGAACGTGTAACTCTACATCAGAGTTCCTACGTCAACAAGAATAACGATTTAATAATGGGGGAAAAAAACAGGAAAAATAAAAGAGAGAGAGGGGGGGAGAGAGAGAGAGAGAGAGAGAGAGAGAGAGAGAGAGAGAGAGAGAGAGAGAGAGAGAGAGAGAGAGAGAGAGAGAGAGAGAGAACAATCAGATCGCGTATTCAATGTAACAAAAGACAACAGGAGCAAAAGTTTCGGCCTACCAGCCTTTCCCAACTGCACACAATAGACAACACAGGATAAAGATACAACACTCAACGCTCAACAGAAGAAAATCAATCAATCGACTTGTCCCCCTGAATTTGTATATTGGTTCTCTCTAGTCTCTTGTAGTAGTCTTTTGCATACACTTGATATTAAGCCCAAATTTTGCGCCTGCGCTCGAACTCAACGGCGTTTGAGAAGTCTTGAGATAACAATTATATAATTATTATGCCACGGGCTTCGGAGGCGCCCCGACGGACGGCCAGTCTAAGGGATCGGTGACGGTGACGGGCTGGGATTGAACTCGAGACATCGTACATCAAAGATAATTCATTCGTCATCAGAGACATAATCCAATATACTGAGTATAAAAACTTTAGGAACTCAGTGATGTTTCTGCTCTTGTCTAAAAAAATGGATTTACTGTCACAAAAAGTTTGACATGACACCGAAGCAGATTCTTGATCATATGACATGTTGGATCTATATACATGTTTACACGCGTTTATGTATGTGCGTACGATATGTATGTATGAATGTGTGTGTGCCTGTATGTCTATATCATATATGTATAGATATTCATGTATGTGTCTGTATGTGTACGTGTGGGTGTATACGTACATACACAAATATGTTCAAACAGTAAAACTGCATATATATCATGTTTTTGTTGTTTTTTGTTGTTGTTTGTTGTTGTTGTTGTTTTTTGTGTGTGTGTGGTGTTGGTGGTGTGTTTGTGTGTTTACGGATTTTTGTGTTTCTTTTGTTTTCGTCTGGTCTGAGCTTGTTTTGTCCTTGGTTTTGTGGGTCCCCTTCCTTTTTTTCTTTCCCTTGATTTCTGTAGGTTTTTTTTTTTTACATTAAGATTTCTTCATTATTTTCCAAAGTTTTCAAACAAACAGAAAAACCAATAAATAATTACAAACAATGACAAGGACATCCCATCACTGGCGGAGTGACATGACAATAAATCAAACACAGACAACCAAACCGATAAGTGAAAAAGCGTCGGCAGTACAGAAGATACAAAAGTCGTAAGTCCTACCTGAAACTGTCCCGTTCTGCAGTCAACCTCCTCCAAGTCTTCAGTCCACAAAAAACATACACGTCTGGGGGCAATACACACTTTTAGGAAGCAAGTCCTGAACAACATGAACTCTATCTGAACGTGCGAGTCTAAACTAGCACACGCTTTCTGAATTCATAAAAAGGTAAGTTCACAACCCAACACACATCCTTCCTGGAAGTGTTAGACCAGCACACTTTCTGTAACTACAAAACAACACACACTTCCTTCCTTCCTCTAGAAAAGTAGAAATCCACAGCAACATAGAAATAAAAGTCTGGAGGAACAAGAACTTTCTCAAAGTGCAATTCTACAGTACCATACTTTTTCTATCAGTGATTTTGGATAACACGCTTTCCAGAACGCTTTCTAATCCAGAACAACACGAACTCCATGAAAGTGTAGGTCTACATCGACACACACTTTCTTATGTTTAAGTGTAGAAGAACACAAACGTGTAAACTCTACATCAAAAAACACTTTCTACAGTGTAACTGTAAGTATAGAACAACACACCTAGAATGAAAGTCCAGAACACCATCTTTCTGGAAGAATAATAATAATAATAATAATAAAAAAAAAAATCCTTTTTTTTGTTTTGCTTGTTTTTGTTTTCTGAAAGACACACTTTCTGAAATGTGAAAGTATCGATTAAGAACACACTAGAAATTCAAGTCTGGAACGACAAGCTTTTCGCAAGGCATGTTGGGAAGGAAACGACACACACTTCCTAAAAGTCCACATCGACACGAACTATCTGGAAGCGTGGGCCTAAAACATCACACACGCTTTCTGACAGATCAGCAGACGACTTATAAATGTGGTCACAGTGCAGAGACAGCAGCGCAAGTGTTGGGACAGACAGACAGACGGACAAGAGTGGTAGACAGACAGGCGGTGTGACAGTGTCTAAATGTCATGGAGGTAATCAGCACGCCGTTTCAACAACGGCAATGACGTAGGCGAGGGAACCCGACGCCCGGTATCACGTGTCGTTGAAAAACAGGACAAAAGGCACACCGCCTGCACGCGCGCGCGCACGCACACACACACAAACAGAGAGACAGAGAGAGAGACAGACAGACAGACAGAGAGAGAGCAAGAGACGGAGGGAGAAAGAGACAGAGAGAGCGAAAGACAGAGAGAGAGAGAGAGACAGAGAGAGCAAAAGACAGACAGATAGAGAGAGAGAGAGAGCGAAAGACGGAGAGAGAAAGAGAGAGAGAGACAGAGAGAGAGAAAGACAGACAGACAGACAGACAGACAGAGAGGGAGAGAGACAGAGAGAGACAGAACAGCACAGCACAGCACAGTACTGCAGTCTTGTTGAACACGCACACAGACACACACACACACATACAGAGAGAGAGAGAGAGAGAGAGAGAGAGAGAGAGAGAGGAGAGAGAGAGAGAGAGAGAGAGAGAGAGAAAGCAGCACAGCACAGCACAGAACAGTACAGTACAGCACTTCAGTCTCGTTGAAAAGACTATTTTAGGCACACTCTTGCCAACAGAAGCGACAATGCTATATATGCACCTATCCCGGTACTTTTAAAACTACCCTGAGCTGATGGAGAAAGCTTAAACCTGTATCATAACGTAGGCCTATATATAGCTATATTGTGCACTATTATCCTGGGTCGTGATATATCAGTGGAAATCACCGCCCGTTCCCTGGGGTGTTTGTGAGGATACCGGTGGGTGTTCGTGTGGACGCTTCGGGTGCACAGCAACTGGGTATGACCACGCCCATTTGACCTGGTGTCAGTTCCCTCTCTCTCTAACACACACACACACACACACACACACACACACACACACACACACGCACGCACACATACACACACGCACGCACGCACGCACACATACACACATGCACGCACACACACACACAAGCACACACACGTGCACACACACACACACACACACACACACAAACACACACACACACACAAACACACACACACACACACACACACACACACACACACACACACACATACACACACACGTCAGACGACGGGCATCAGAAACAGTACCACAAAATGCTGCATTCACATGATGCAGCGCGAAGAATTGTCTGGCCTACTCATATAAACCATAAAGGCACAGGTTTGTCAATTAACGCGTGGGAGATGCAGCCAGTAG
The DNA here is from genome assembly GCA_030674185.1 of Monoplex corrugatus. Taxonomy (NCBI): domain Eukaryota; kingdom Metazoa; phylum Mollusca; class Gastropoda; order Littorinimorpha; family Ranellidae; genus Monoplex; species Monoplex corrugatus. The sequence goes on from JAPXFY010000030.1 coordinate 35,483,476, forward strand.
GAAACATATGTCAGTTTTTTACGGTACCGGACTTCCGTACACTGGTGGACTCCTGTCGTCAAAATAAGGTATGATTCTCTCACCAAACCCGTAATGTTTCTCATATACCACCCGCACATATTCACCGTTATTCTAATCTTTGTTTAAAGCCCAGTCATATCAGGGCTACAACCATTTCAAAACAAGCACCACACTTCAACAGGAAAAAAAAAAAATCAAAGAAAATTAAGTACACATATCAATGCATTCGCGCACGTAATCTAAAGACATGCCCCCTGGCGTTGACCACTCCGTCCAATTTATCGCATTGGGGAAATAAAAAACACACCTGAATACAAAGTTATAGGGGATATAAAAAACACACCTGAATACAAAGTTATAGGGGATATAATAAAAACACCTGAATACAAAGTTAAACATAACTAAGGACACTGAAACGTTCATAAAAACGGGCTTAAGTTATCTAAAACTGCTTCCGCACATCTCACCTCCCTACAGCAAACAATGCACTTAATACATGCACCAGAGTACCAATCCTAAGAGAAAGTATATAAGACGTTATCGAACACATACAGGTGAACTGACCAGCCAGGCTGAAAATGATAGGAAGACATGACTAAAAAGCTAAGGGGGAAGAAAGAAACAAAGAGAGTGACAGAAAAGAGGAAATTTCTAGCACAGAATTTCCAGAAGGTGGGAATACTATTTATACTGAAAGAGCCCCTGGCATCCCCATTTCACATATTCACAGCAAGCCATATCGAAAATTCTTTAACTGTTGATATAGGAAGGTACGCGACATGTAAATATGCAGAAAGGTAAAACGCTGAGATCTGACAATGATTTACGATTGCACAAATAAACCAAAAAATGATTGGAAAGGTCAGGAATGATTTTGGATAGTGGAAAGTATGTGAAGCAGATGGGTGGTGGGGGGTGTTGATATTAACCCGCTCTACTTGTCATATTTTCATTCTTGGTTTCCTTCAACCAAAAGGTTAATAGTAAGATGATGTTCTATAATATAAGGTCGCTTGACAGTTACATACTACTGATCTCACGACTCTCAAGTCAGCTTTCTGACAGCGAACCCTACTCTTATCCATCAGTGCATTACCTTTCCCAACCCTAATAACGTCAGGTACCCATTCAACAGCTGGGTGGATATGAGACCACACGCACAAGGTGTCATAAGCCTGACCCATAACTAATCACATGTTTTTGTTCTGTGCTAAACTGTATTCTGTCTTTGACATTTCTCAATCAAATACACATCGTAACAATTGACGTACTCTCCACAAACTACGTAATAAGCAATGTAACAACTGACGTATTTCCACAGCCTCTGTCCTTGACTTACCCAATTACACACATTTTCTAAAAGCTGACGGAATTTCTCTTCAGCCGACGAAATTTCTCACAACTACGTTATATATATATATATATATATATATATATATATAGATAGATAGATAGATAGATAGATAGATAGATAGATAGATTTAAAAGTCTGACATCCTATGTACTATGTTCCCTCACGTACTCTCCGCTCTGCCTCCGATCCTCTGACTTTTCGCTTTCCACGCACTAAGCTCAATACCTATGGTCCACGAGCCTTCTCTGTTTCTGGTCCACTTTCCTGGAACAAACTTCCTCTCTCAGTCCGTCAGCAACCTACTTTTGTCTCCTTCAAGTCTGCTCTCAAAACTCACCTTTTCTTCTCTGCATAAAATCCTGACCTCACTCAATCCCCTCTGCAGCCTGTCTCCACTCGGAGGGGAATCACATTGTAATATATAATTGTATATAATATGCTCTCTATAATTTTCCATTGCTTTTATTCTTTCTCCCCATTTATAGCCGTGTGCGTGTGCGTGTGTGTGTGTGTGTGTGTGTGTGTGTGCGTGCGTGCGTGCGTGCGTGCGTGCGTGCGTGCGTGCGTGTGTGTGTGTGCGTGCGTGTGTGTCTGTTTTAGCGCTTAAATTTGATTTTATCAAGATTTTGCGCTATATAAAATATTGTATATTATTATTATTATTATTACTCCCATTGTGTTCCTGTCTTCAGCGCGCGCGTAATCAGCACATGCAGGACACGTGGAGACATGATTCACGTGGGAAACTACGAGAGTAAAAGCCCATTATGATGGTTATATCATAAAGTATGATGGAACCAAACAGACTATTCTTAACCTGAGTCTGACGCATTTCTTAGATACTATGTAATACATGTTATCACTACACAATCTCTGACGCTACATAGAATCTTACGCTCCTTCTGACGCTACCTAGCACGTTACGTACTTGACATTACATAACATCTTATGTATTTGTAGCAGTTCTACGGGTGATCGATACATAATAAACGTTGGATATATCAACGATACCACATGTGTGTTCCCATCACTGGTACTGTTTAGCACGTGCTCTTTACATAACAAATGTTTCGAGGTAGTAACAACAAACTATGCACTCCCATCGTGTTCCTGTCTTCAGCGCGCGCGTAATCAGCACATGCAGGACACGTGGGGGACATGATTCACGTGGGAAACTACGACAGTAAAAGCCCACTATGATGGTTATATCATAAAGTATGATGGAACCAAACAGACTACTCTTAACCCTTTGACTCCAGCACCCTATCCACCAGCATCATGTATTGCCAACCATGCGACGTGCCAGCAAAGCAAAAATCTAACCCTTTGTGTAGACAAACAGAAACAATCTGTGATGTCTACAGTGTTTTGGGGTACAAAGGCGTAAAGGTGTTAAATCAGGCAAAAGAAAGGGGAATCAATGCTGAGACTGACATAGGCCGTGAGATGACGGAGTAGCCAGTCTATGTTACTGAAGACAGGAACACGATGGGAGTGCATAGTTTGTTGTTACTACCTCGAAACATTTGTTATGTAAAGATGTAGACAGACATCAACACTTTGTAAAGAAGACAAACAGGAATAAATTGTGGTGTAGACAAACAGAAACAATCTGTGATGTAGACAGACATCAACACTTTGTAAAGAAGACAAACAGGAATAAATTGTGGTGTAGACAAACAGAAACAATCTGTGATGTAGACAGACATCAACACTTTGTAAAGAAGACAAACAGGAATAAATTGTGGTGTAGACAAACAGAAACAATCTGTGATGTAGACAGACATCAACACTTTGTAAGATAGACAAACAGGAATAAATTGTGGTGTAGACAAACAGAAACAATCTGTGATGTAGACAGACATCAACACTTTGTAAAGAAGACAGACAGGAATAAATTGTGGTGTAGACAAACAGAAACAATCTGTGATGTAGACAGACATCAACACTTTGTAAAGAAGACAAACAGGAATAAATTGTGGTGTAGACAAACAGAAACAATCTGTGATGTAGACAGACATCAACACTTTGTAAGATAGACAGACAGGAATAAATTGTGGTGTAGACAAACAGAAACAATCTGTGATGTAGACAGACATCAACACTTTGTAAGATAGACAGACAGGAATAAATTGTGGTGTAGACAAACAGAAACAATCTGTGATGTAGACAGACATCAACACTTTGTAAAGAAGACAAACAGGAATAAATTGTGGTGTAGACAAACAGAAACAATCTGTGATGTAGACAGACATCAACACTTTGTAAAGAAGACAAACAGGAATAAATTGTGGTGTAGACAAACAGAAACAATCTGTGATGTAGACAGACATCATCAACACTTTGTAAAGAAGACAAACAGGAATAAATTGTGGTGTAGACAAACAGAAACAATCTGTGATGTAGACAGACATCAACACTTTGTAAGATAGACAGACAGGAATAAATTGTGGTGTAGACAAACATAAACAATCTGTGATGTAGACAGACATCAACACTTTGTAAAGAAGACAAACAGGAATAAATTGTGGTGTAGACAAACACAAACAATCTGTGATGTAGACAGACATCAACACTTTGTAAGGTAGACAAACAGGAATAAATTGTGGTGTAGACAAACATAAACAATATGTGATGTAGACAGGAATAACATTTGTGATGTAAACAGGAACAAGTCTGTGACGCGGTCAGACAGGAACATTTTTGTGATGTCGATAGACGGGAACAATCAGACAAAACTGGAACAATTTTGTCACGTAAAAAGAAAAGAACACTATGCGACGCAGAAGTACACTAACGAAAGAAATCCGTGACGTATTTCCGATGTAGCATGCGCTACACAACACAAGAAAAGAGCAACGTCCCACGCCTTACAAGCATTTCCTGTCTTTGTCAAAACTCTGCACCGTAACAAGCGCTTTGCATAGATGTAAACAGTAACATAGACTGGCTACTCCGTCATCTCACGGCCTATGTCAGTCTCAGCATTGATTCCCCTTTCTTTTGCCTGATTTAACACCTTTACGCCTTTGTACCCCAAAACACTGTTTGGATCAGTCACAGATCTTCCTGAATAAATAAAAGCGTATTTACGTGATGATAGGAACCCATAAAAAATAGTCCTCTTCTCCCACTGGACGAAGCAGCAGGGAAGTTTCAGTCTTTTTCTCCGAGTTTTGTGTTTGGTGTTTGTTTGTCATCTTACGCTTGACAAAGACCATTTGGTCGAAAATTTGCGCCTGTCTTGTCTTGTTGTATTAAATACGCGTTCTGATTCTATTTTCGTGTTTTTCTGGTTCCTGTTTACTTGAGCGCGGGCGGTCGCACTTGTTTTGGATCATGTGGTGATAGTTTACTCCTGTTTATACATTACTGACCAAGATAAGAGCTTTTCCTATCACGTCTCTTTCTCTCTTTGTATCGTAAACTTCTCCATTCAGAACAAGTTTATGTCTGATTGCTTACCATCTTCTCTTTTTGTAACAACATAAATTTGCACACAAAAAAAAAAAGAAAAAAAAAAAGACAGGCAACATTTACAGGCCATTTTATGAGGAAAGGGGAATTGGAGCACCTGGTCACAACGGGAAAGCTGGAGGAAAAGAGAGCACCGGGTAGACCAGGGAGAAGATACTAGACGGACTTGCAGAGTGGCTGGGGACAAGGAGGGTGGAAGAGATGCTTGAGGCAACAGGTGATAGAGACAGATGGAAGTCCATAATCTCCAACGCCATGCGGCAAGGCATCTGATGATGATGATGATGATAAATTTGCCACAAAACTGAACTCGGCCTGCTGAATGACAAAGCAAGGTTATTTAGCGCTGTATATATGCACACGAGCTTCGTGGAAAAGCCAGGTGATCATCATATGACAGAGCACAACAGCGCTAGTTGCTTTGCCTCCCTTTTCCTATCTATGGTAACAGGCCAAGTGATCTCTCACTCTGTCAACTGATCGTTGGCAAGTGGAGTGGGTGTAGCAGATTTCATTTCAGTTTCCGTTTCAGCCTTACGCAGATAGCGTTACCGCGGTCTGACAATTCTATATATGCAGTTCCGTCTATATAACACCGCGGATGCCATGCGATGAAAATGGATCCAAAATAATGATGGCAACTGTCATAAGCCTGCTAACCCTACCCGCTGGTGATATCTCAAATTAAATACTTCGTTTCAGTTTTCAGTTTCTCCATATGCTGTTGCCGCAACAGGAATAAATTCCATACGCACTTGATGTCGTTGCCATCCATATCAGGGCTATAACCGCTTCAAAACAAACAAAACTTCATCAGGAAAAAAAAAAAAAAAAAGGAAAGAAAATTAAGTACACATATCAATGCATTCGCGCACATAATCCAAGGAGATGCCCCTGGCGTTGACCACTCCCTCCAATTTATCGCTCAGGGGATTTAAAAAAACACACCTGAATACAAATATAAGTATACCTAATGACACCAAAACATGTATAAAAACGGGCATAAATTAACTTAAATTCCTTCCGCGTACCTCACCTCCCTAGAGCCAAAAATGCACTTAATACATGTACCCAATTATCAATCCTAAGAAAACGCACGTAAGACTTTATCGGACACATACAGGTGAATGGACCAGCAAGACAGAAAATGACAGGAAGAAATGACAGAAAGCAAAGGAACAAGGCAGAAACAAAGAGAGTGACAGAAAAGAGGACATTTTCTAGCACAGAATTTCCAGAAGGTGGGGATACTCTTTATACTGAAAGAGCCCACAGCATCCCCACGGGGGATCCATACGCACCGACGCCACAGATGCAATGTGATGGAGACATTCCAAAATGATCACGGTATAAGCCTGTGCATAAGCCATACGCGCTGACATCAATCAAAGGACATAACTCTTGAGAATTATCTCCCATGTACTACTTCTCAAATCTAACACAGTTTGCGCTACCCATTCAGCTAGCATAGAAGCAGATACAAAGTACAAAACAGTAAGCTCAGAACACTCCTCAAAAAAAGGAGCGCCCAAGCCTACCTTTATTCTCTGCAACTACCCTAGATACAACTATGAGAGAGGAGAGAAATACATACAACATATTGGTCTTATGTTCAAGATTAACATAGTCTTTTATTTTTGAACTGACCAAACACACACACATAGACAAGACAGAACATATACAGGATTGCTTCCAAGGCATATAGCAAAGGACATAACTCTTGAGAATTATCTCCCATGTAGTACTTCTCAAATCTAACACAGTTTGCGCTACCCATTCAGCTAGCATAGAAGCAGATACAAAGTACAAAAACATTAAGCTCAGAACACTCCTCAAAAAGTAGCGCCCAAGCTACCTTTATACTTTTATTAGCATGCTGCTCCAAACGTTTCAACTGAGCTAACGATGCCACTTAATAAAACTTAAAAGACAAAACATTGTGGCCCACCTGAGGACTGAAACCCGACCACTGCATTATCAGCATGAGTTTTAACCACCCGAGTTAACAGGTCCATTAACCCTTTGACTCCCGCACCCTTTCCACCAACATCCTGCATTGCCAGCCATGCCAGCAGAGCAAAAACTTAACCCTTTGATTCTCTCACCCTATCCACCAGCTTCCTGCAGAAAGCTGGTGGATAGGGTGAGAGAGTAAAAGGGTTAAGTTTTTGCAGTTGGTGGATAGGGTACGAAAGTCAAAGGGTTAAAAAAACAACAACACAGCTATAGCCCGCTCGAAGATCAAACCCAGAACCCCTGCGTTAACAGCATGGTTCTCTGACAAACTGATCTGACGGGTGACAATAAATACCTAAAATAAAATAAAATAAAATAAAATAAACAAACAAACAAAAACAAACAAATAAACATATAAATAAATAACTCTTAAAAAAATATTTTAAAAAAAGTGTAGGCCGTTGGCTCAGTTGGTTCTTCTTAACCTAAAGGTTTTACATACTCTTGTTTGTCCTTGGATACATCTGTCATTGAAAACATTAAAATAAACCCAAACTTTATAATTACAAGGGCGGCGCCTTAAAAATGGGTGGTGCATTATGAGAGTGGTGCTCATTTCATTTCACTTGCTGCTTTTTATCTTCTATACCGGTAACTGAAGAAAGTCTTCCCCTCGACGAACATCAGATAACAACTAACACTATAGTCTAAACGCCCTTTATGAACTGACGCGCGGTAGGTCAACGTTATAGATGTTAACAGTAAAGTACTAAAGAAAGAAATACAGAAAGAAAGACAGAAAGAAAAAGAAAAAAAAAAACCTGTGGATGAAGCACATTTGAATTAGCAGGGTGAAATACGCAAGGGATGCAGCTTGATGGTGGTCAGATTTAAAAAAAAAATTCTCTTCTATATTGGAGGGTCTATGCAGGTGCAGAGATTGTGATGGCAGGTTTTAGCTAATACATTCTATTGCTGGAAAATAAAGATAATGTCCACGTCACTTTCATTACGTCGTCAAACAGGGGATGGGGGATGTGGGGGGGGGGGGGAGCTCCACTGTCAGAGATACGTCAGGGAAAAAAGTCTCCGCAAAGCGGTTCATGACCTTATCCTTATGACATCATACACGACAGATGGTAAAAGCTTTATCGTCAGGATGACAGAAAAAAGTCTCGAAGTTATATATTACACTCCTTTTTTGTCCTTATCCTTACGATACTATTAACGACGGGAGAGAGAGACAGTAGAGAGAGAGAGAGAGAGAGAGAGAGAGAGAGAGAGAGAGAGAGAGAGAGAGAGAGAGAGAGAACAAAACTTCAACCTCAGGATTTTTTCTGGTTCCTGTTTGCTTGAACGCGGGCAGTCACACTTGTTTAGGATTTCGTATTACTCTAAGACTGCATTTTATCTGTATTGGTGACTTGGTATCACGTCACGTCTTGTTTTTGTTACGTAATTTGTTACATGATGTCACGTTTTACGTCAAACCTTCATTTTCGTCTTCTCTCCGAGTTTCACCTTCTTCCTCCTCCGCTCTTTTCTCTTGCTGTATCCTACACAAAAACCTGTTTATCTAAAACCAAAACATGCAGTCACCTAAACTTCCTTCGTTCTTGCCTTCGAAAAAATATCATCCCCGGAGGATTCCAACTTAACCACACCCCTTCTGACTCGGTCATTTTAGTCAGTTTATTCCTTTTCTCACACTGGACCGAGCAGCAGGGAAGTTTCAGTCTTTTTCTCCTAATTTTTTATTTTTATCTGGTGTTTGTTTGTTTGTGATCTTACGCTTGACAAAGGCCAACTTGTCAAGCGTAAGATCACAAACACAGATTTGCGCCTGTCTTGTCTTGTATAAAGTACGCGTTCTTATTCTTCTTTCATGTTTTTTTCTTGTTCCTGTTTGCTTGAACGCGGGCAGTCATACTCGTTTTGGACTCAGGATGACGTTATAAAAAGCAAGGGACTGCATTATTAAAGATGCTCTGTCAGTATTTAGATTCCTCATATGGAAGGTGTTTTACCTGACAAAGCAGGTGATGATCAGGAGCAAGAGAAATCCTAGAGATTTTCCCTAAGAGTCACCAAAACACGAACTACAGAGATACAAAACACTTTTAAACACTGGTGCGCAGAACGTCCATACCCTGTTGGACAAAGACGATACACCAGCACTATGCACAGACTTGATCGCTGGGATGTTGAATTACTATAAGACCAGGTGACCTCACCATATCCAGCATCACGAACACAAAAAAGTTGAAACCTCCAAGAATGAAGACCTCGCGGACGAGTACAGCCAAGAAACGGTTAAGCTTTTCATACAAGGCTTCCTTTGACACCATCTGCGTTTGTCGCTATCACTAGCATTTTCTTCCAGCAGAAGGACAAGTTCAAGAACACGTGAATGCACCCACACTCCAAGCACATGTTATCGTGTGACAGAAAAACAGAAGAGACGTGCATATCACACATTGCGTGAATGGAGCTTATCACTAACTGCTACGAAACAAGATGAATATTCTGCTAGCTCGGAAAATTGAGGCAGCCAAAGACAAACATCTGCTGAAGTTGAATATTGCCTCTGCACAACAGCAAAGATACCTAGCTCCAAAAGAAGCTCTAGCAAAATGTATCCGATATAGAGCCTGAGGGAGAGAATGTAGAGGAGAAACAGTTCTTCAAATAAGCTATCTACAACACTGCGGCTGATATCCTGGATTTTGTAAACGCACACAATGGGAATGATTTCATGAATGTGACGAAAAGACCAACAAGCCCAAGAGAATATCCAGGCTACACACAAAAAAAAACATCTCCAAAAAATTTTAAAAAATAAAAAAATCTCAGGAAAGGATACATAACACCAGCAAGCAAAGCCCCCTGTCCAACAAAACTTCCAAAGATGAAGAACCAATGGTGGGAAACGAAAGCTGGAGATCTATAGGCCACGACTGATGCCACGATACAAATCATTCCATGGCAGTCTACGTATAGTGTACTGACCAAAGACTTCTAGCTCAACACCAATCCACACCTCCGACCACTTCATTCTGCTGAAAGAGAAAACCGACATCACCATGGGCTGACCTTTGTCACACACCGCCAAACAGGAAGTCGACAATACCTAACCACTCATAATCATCAAGTGCCCTGTCGCATGGCGTTGGCGACCATGGTCCTCCATATGCATCTATTCCTTGTTGCCACAAGCACATCTTCCACCCTCTCTGTCCTCAGCCACACTGCAAGCCCAATATTTTTTCTATGTGTCTACCTGCTGCTCTCTTTCCCTCCAGCTTTCCTGTTGTGAACAGGTGATCTACTTCCCCTTTCCTCATAAAATGGCCTATAAATGTTGCCTTTCTTTTCATAATCTTCCTTATGAATGATCTTCTTGCGTCTGCCTCCATCAAGACTGCCTCGTTTGTTTTCTTTGCTGTCCATGGAACTCTCAACATTCTTCTTTGAAACCACATCCCGGCTGCCTCAATCTTATTCTAGCGTTTCCTTGTTGACTGTCCACGCTCACAACCGTATAACAGTATTGGTTCTATACAACATTCAAGAACTCTCTTCCTGATGTTAATTGATAGGCATTTGTTGGTAAGAATGCTTTTCATTTCACTGAATGCTGTTTTGGCTTGGCCGATTCTGCTGGCTTTTTCTGATGTGCATCTGCCGTCTGGTTCCCAGATATTTCAACATATCAACCTGTCTCAAGGTTGTGCCGTTTGCTGTTATTTTGCAGCACTTAACTCCCCAAACTGCAACTGAAGGAAATTTCTGACAGGACCATCCTCCAGTACCGAGATAGCCACAGCCCTGAGGCAAACCATGACAGGAATGGCGCCAAGTACTGACGATATTCCTGCAGATATCTACAGGAATAGGGGTGTGATGCTCCTGGAGAAGCTCACAACGCTACACCGATCTATATGGCGGAAACGGAGAGATTCCCAGAGACTTCAACGATGCCATGATCATCCACATTTACAAGAATAAGGGCGATGACATCTTATGTGATAATTATTGTGGGATATTCCTCCTGCACATTGCGGGAGAGGTCCTTGCCAGCTTCATCCTTAACATAGTCATCACTCGGGTGTGTGCGATAAGCGTGCGGTTCTTTTTTCAATTATCTAAGTATATGCGCGCATGACAAAAAATGCTGTCATAAAAGGACGCACTTTTTGGACCAAGAAACGCGCACGTATGAAACCTGAAGTCGGCATATACATATTCCAAAAACAGCTCAATGTAAAAATTAAATGTAAATGACAACTACACCAGGTTGACTATGTAATTTGCTAATGTGAAGGTTAATGAATCAGACTCTCTCTCTCTCTCGCTCGCTCGCTCTCTCTCTCATACACACAAATGCACGCACAACGCACATATACATACGCACACACACACACACATACATACACAACGCGCGCGCGAGCGCAGTAAATGTGTGTGTGTGTGTGTGTGTCTCTCTCTCTCTGTGTTGTTTGTGTGTGTGTGTGTGTGTGTGTGTGTGTGTTTGTGTGTGTGTGTGTGTGTGTGTGTGTGTGTGTGTGTGTGTGTGTGTGTGTGTGTCTGTGTGTGTGTCTGTGTGTGTGTCTGTGTCTGTGTGTGTGTCTGTGTCTGGGGTGAATTGAACAAAAAATTTCACTCTACCTGACAACTGTCTCTTCAGAAATCATTCCGTTTGAGTTTAACCATGCCAATGTAGTCTGCGGGTGTGATCAAGTGTACAGCAATACGGGAAGGTTTCTTCTAGTCATCCCAGCAACGAAATAATCATTTCCTTGTGACTGCGTCAGTCTCGTATTCCGTTTTCAGAGTTTCCCGTCTGCTGCAGCTTGAGACACTTCCTGGTCTATTTTCACTGGTGGCAACCCAGTACGGGTATGGGTGAAGAATCTGTCAAGTGGATTACCACTATAAAGACAACGCTACACACAGTATATTTGTGCAGTCAAAACAACCACCAAACACAGCAGAACAATGCCTCATGATGCCAATACCACTGTAACTTAGCGGATTTGGGTGGACGACCAAAAGGGGGGGGGGGGGGGGGGGGAGAGCGGAGCGGGAGGGCGGAGGGATCGGAGTTGGGCAGTTTTCAGTCTCGCAGCATGCCATGCCAGCGCTTCCTAATGATGTGACTGAAAGCAATCAAGTCGTATTGTGATCATCCTCACGATGACGACATTGTTACACTGCGACTCACAACGCTTTGCCAACTTATCACAGATTGCTTGCTGCATACTCCGATTTTAGTGCGTTGGACAGAGTCGAAAGAGGTACAACTAGTTCCTTTTTAACACACACACACACACACACACACACACACACACACACACACACACACACACACACACACACACACACACACACACACACACACACACACACACACACGCAAAATAAAACAAAACAAAAACAAAACAAAATATCAAAAAGCAGGTGAATGCATCGGTTGGGCAGAAAGCGTGAGTAAGGAGATGATAGAAAGACGAGAAAAAGATGGTCGAGTCATTCTAATAATCACCTTTTTTTTTATGTTTTCTTTTGTTTGGGGATGGGGATGGGGGTGGGGTGAGGCACAACTTAAGTTTATCTTGAGTATAGAATAAATGTATGTACTATAATTTTGAGGAGGTTTTTCGTACAGATGAAAGATCAAAGGTTGTCTGTGGAAGCATTATCTAATTTTCCCTTCATAAATGTAGGAAACGGAAGATGTCTAAAAAAAAATTATTTTTTTTTACAATACAATACTTTATTTGTATAGCGCAAAACTCTTGATAAAATCAAATCTAAGCGCTAAAACAGACACACACGCACGCACGCACGCGCGCACACACACACAAACACACACACACACCACACGCACACGGCTAAAATGGGGAGAAAGAATAAAAGCAATGGAAAATTATAGAGAGCATATTATATACAATTATATATTACAATGTGATTCCCCTCCGAGTGGAGACAGGCTGCAGAGGGGATTGAGTGAGGTCAGGATTTTATGCAGGGAGAAAAGGTGAGTTTTGAGAGCGGACTTGAAGAAGATAAAAGTAGGTTGCTGACGGACTGAGAGAGGAAGTTTGTTCCAGGAAAGTGGACCAGAAACAGAGAAAGCTCGTGGACATTATGGTGCGTGGAAAGCGAAAAGTCAGAGGATCGGAGGCAGAGCGGAGGGTACGTGAGGGAACATAGATCTCAAGTAGGCTTGACAGGTAATCGGGGGCTGCGTTATTCAGGCTTTTGTAGCACATGGTGTCTAGTTTGTACTGTATGCGCTTTGATACAGGGAGCCAGTGAAGTTGTGCCAGGAGAGGAGATATGTGGTCAGCTTTTTTCTTTTTTAGTACAAGGCGTGCAGCATTGTTTTGAATGCGCTGCAGGATGTGAATGGTGGAGGCAGGAAGACCAGACAGGAGTGAATTGCAATAGTCACTGACCACTGAAATAAAACACTTGGATATAAATACAATGTTGAAGATGAAAATCAACACGGTTCCAGTGAACAACGTTTGTTAACATAAGGCCAAAGGATAGCCAAACCATACTGAAATTCCTCCTTTTATATCATGTAATGATATCAACGACAATAATCAATCATACAGGTGATCTTGAAACTGGCCCAAAGTCAAGTAAACTTTAACATCTTAAAGAGAGTCATCATTTGTCTGCACAATAAAAAAAGAAAAAAAAAAAAAAAAAGGGAAACTTTCAGCTGCTAAGCCTCTGAGTTCAATCGAATATGCATAGTTTTACAATCTTGTAATCGTGACCATGGAAATGTGCCAAGCTCATCAAAACATCTGCATTCGCGAGTCCACTTCAACGTATTACTAAAATTATGCAAGCCATTATGTTCGCCTTAGTTTGTAATGGCGATGATGGTGTTCACACACCACACACACACACACACACACACACACACACACACACACACACACACACACACACACACACACACACAGAGAGACATATACACACACGCGCGCACACACACACACACAGACACTAACAATCTTGTCATAAATAGTTTTATTTACATGGTATGACCATTCTTTAACATAGAAGAGAGCACTTTTTTGAATAAAAGTCAAAAACCAAAATAACGAGAAAAAAAAAAAAATAAAGGCCGAGAAAATTCAATTTGAAATTTCAGCTGCTCAGAAGACAATCCAGATTTTCTAATTTCTCACGGCCACTGCTACCTTGAAGAAATCTTGAATTAGTTTAAACACACAACACACACACACACACACACACACACACACACACACACACACACACACACACACACACACACACACACACACCCTGACATAAAGCAGAGACAATGGTAGAAAAACAAAATAAAAGAGAAATAAAATTTAAGTGTTGTCAGAAGTGCAGATTTCAGGCTTTACATATATATATATATCTATCTATCTATATATTTTATATTTTTGTTGTTGTTGTTGTTGTGTTGTTTGTTTTGTTTTTGTAAATGTGATTGACCCTTGCGCCATAACTTCCAAACGTATTCATGCAAGACTTCTGAACGGTCCACACCTCTGATCCAAATTTCGCAATGATCCACTCATAACAGTAAAGGACTGGAAAAAAAAATCTTTATCGTACGTTTTTGTCTCACACACACACACACACACACACACACACACACACACACACACACACACACACACACACACACACACACACACACACACACACACACACACATATCTGATCGATTTAAATAAATCTCCCTAGGAAGATTTTCTTAATTAAGCAGACACAAAGTGAGTAAAAGATAAACATTCTAGCACAGAATTTCTGATAAGGAAGAGTAGCCTACTACTTGTACCAACACAACTCCCAGTATAGTCTATTTATATCGCATTAATATGGCGTAATGGGCTATTAAAACCAGTATGGTCTGATATGGTGTGGTGTGACGCGATGTATGGTGTGATATTCTGTGTGAAAACAGTAGGACAGGATGTGAGATGATGCCATGTGATTTATCGTGGTGTGAAGGATTTTCATTAGGTGTTTCGTCACTATCTTTAATTGACTGAAAGTTTCATACTAGTGATTTTTTTTCCGGTAACGAACATGCTTTTGACGTGTACCCTTCAGCTCTATATAAACGAAAATCATCATCATCATCATCATCATCATCGTCGTCATCATCATCATCATTCTTCTTCTTTTTCGTATTCTTACTATTATTACATCATCATCATCATCATCATCATCATTATCATCATTATTATTGTTGTTGTTGTTTGGATATATGATAAACAGATCACAAAGTCATGTGCGGGATGCGATAAGTGATATGTTGTGTTACGGAAAAAGACTGTAATGTAAAGTGACACAGAGTGACCTGGAAATCAGTATGACGTCATAAGATGCCACATAACCGTTGCCATGTGCTGTGACGTGATACGTAAATCAGTATGACATCACGTAATGACGAATGTGGAAGTAAATCAATAAGATACCCAACACCGCCCGCTATGTGCTGACCCAGTTTCTCCTCAACTTGACACAATTATCGATAACTTGTAACCGACTTTCTCCTTCGCTTCCCAACACGCCTCGTCCCCACCCACCCCACCCTGACGACACGCCTTATGACGTTAACCCTTTGACTCTCGCGCCCTGTCCACCAGCTTCCTGCATCGTCAGCCATGTTAGCAAAGCAAAAACTGAACCCTTTGACTCCCGCACCCTGTCCACCAGCATCCTGCACTGTCAGCCATGCTAGCAAAGCAAAAACTGAACCCTTTGACTCCCGCACCCTGTCCACCAGTATCCTGCACTGTCAGCCATGCTAGCAAAGCAAAAACTGAACCCTTTGACTCCCGCACCCTGTCCACCAGCATCCTGCACTGTCAGCCATGCTAGCAAAGCAAAAACTGAACCCTTTGACTCCCGCACCCTGTCCACCAGCATCCTGCACTGTCAGCCATGCTAGCAAAGCAAAAACTGAACCCTTTGACTCTGTCATCCTGTCCACCAGCACCCTGCACTGTCAGCCATGCTAGCAAAGCAAAAACTGAACCCTTTGACTCCCTCACCCTATCCACCAACCTCCTGCAGGAAGCCGGTAGATACGGTGAAGGGTTAAAGGGTTAAGTTTTTGCAGTTGGTGGACTGGGTGCGGGACTCAAAGGGTTAATAAGGGCAAGAAGGCGTATGGGTTTACGTTTCAAGAACTGACGCGGGCGAGACAGATTTCACGTACACGTCAAATACGATAGTGATGCTGACCATTAATTCCGCGCAACCCTCACTGACCTCTGATCGACCCCTCGTCAGATTTTCCACACACATCCCTCTGTTTAATAACTGCTGTTGACAACCGAATGACCAAACCATTAAAACAGTAATCTTGTTGACGACCAACTAACCCCACTATCTTGTAATAACCAGCAACTGATCAAACTAGTTAGTTATAATCTTTTTGACAACCGAACCATCAAACCATATAATAATAATAATCCTGTTGAAAACCACCTCATCAAACTATTCTATAACAGTGCTGTTGACAAATAACGGATCTCAGTAGCTAGTAACAAACTTTGTTGACAACCAACCGACCACTCCACATCGAATGATCAAACTATCTCATAATATTCTTGCTTACAACTAACTGATCGAGACATACAGACGCCGACTGAATCACTAATCGAACGTAACTTTGAGGTTGGTAAGGGAGTGGGGTGGTAGAGATCTCGACTTTTTCAGCTTTACGAGGACCGTGTCATCTCTCTTCTCTATATGTCGATGCTTTGTTGACAACAACCGACCACACTAGCTAATAATTTTGTTGACGATCAAATGATCAAACTATCTCATAATATTCTTGCTTACAACTAACTGAACGAGGCAAACAGACTCCGAATGAATCATTAATCGGTGATAACTTAGAGGTTGGTAAGAGAGGGAGATTGTAGAGACCTAAACCTTTTTTCAGCTTTACGAGGACAGTCCCATCTCTTCTCTATGCGTCGATACTTTGTTGATAACCAACCAATCACACTAGCTTATAATCTTGTTGACGATGGAATGATCAAACTATCTGATAATACCTTTGCTGACAACTAACTAACAACTAATACCCTAAACAGACACAAGTACTCATTCACAGCTAAGAAAGTACATTGGAAGCTACACGCACACTTTTTTCTCTCCAGCCAGACTCTACCCCATGCTGGTCGGAAGGCGAGAGCTCTACCTCTATACCAGCCAGGTTCCTAACTAATCGCAGCGTGTCGTTAAACTGCCTGCATAAACACATACAGCGCCCACTACAAAACATATCACTATATTGTGTGTAACAGAGCGGCATGTCAAGTGACACACCCCATACAGGTCATTACTTCAGACGTCTGGGTTGGTTGGCAAACACAGCGGTATTTTCTCAATGCATGTATAGCACGTTGTTTGGCCCACGCTGTTCGAGCATAATGTTACTGCACAGTCTGCATATGGGCTAGTGGGTACAGCCATGGACTCAAGATCCAATACCTTGAGTTCAATCCCAGCCCGCAACATTCTTCTTCTTCTTGGCGTACGCTGCTACACAATCAGCTGAGTCCGGGTGATGAATGCAGCCGTCTTTTCCAGCTCCTGTCTGCAGCCATGGAGTTTGGTCGTCAGCGGAGTGTCTGTCGGCCACACGTCCTGTCTTGCCACCAGGTGAAGGGGACATCTTTGGAGTATATGCTCCGTGGTTTGGTCTTCTTGACCGCAGGGACAGGTTGGGGAGGGCGCCAGCTTCAGTTTGCGGTACATGTGGCTGTTCAGCCTACTGTGACCAGTGCGCAACCTCACCAGGACAACTTGCTGATCTCTAGACAACAGGTGGTAGTCATCCCTGTGTCGTCTTGGCATAGAAAGCGCCCTGATGATGCTCCTATTCTCACTGTAGCTGACAGCCCGCAACATTAAAAGCTGGCCTGTTCGCTGCCCATCTTAATGTTTCCATCATCCTAGTGGCGCCAGCTTAGTGTTTGATAGGTCCCTTCTCCCCTTTCCCTATTTCAAGACCTGCCAGCGCATAAGGTTTTGTGCAGGCTTAGGAAATCTTGTCAGATAATTGCTGGCGGATTTGGCTGGAGCGCATATGGAACTGTCCGAGCGCAGTGAATCCCACTTGAAATAACGCCAATAACTCTGCATACGAACACCCCCTCTTCAGTGATGTTCATGTCCGGCGGGGTATTTCCATAAGCCACCAAACACTAACATGACTTACATGATTCTTCACATGCGTATCTGATGTTCTACTGGCATACACACCAAGCCTTGCAGGGGATTCGGTGTGTTTGATAAAGTCTTACGTACTTTTCTTAGGATTGATAATTAGCTACACGTATCAAGTGCATTTTTGGCTCTAGATAGGTGAGATATACGGAGGCAATTTTAGGTAATTTAAACCCTTTTTTGAATACGTTTTGGTGTCCTTAAGTATGCTTAAATTTGTATTCAGGTGTGTTTTTTTTAAATCGCCTGAGCGATGAATTGGACAGAGCGGTCAACGCCGGGGGCATGTCCTAAGATTACATGCGCGAATGCATTGATATGTGTATTTAATTTTCTTTTCTTTTTTTTTCCCGGTTGAAATTTTGTGTGTTTTGAAGCGGTTATAGCCCTGATATGGCTCTACGCAGTCGGCTGGGCTTTAAACAACAATAACATAACAATAACAATAACAATAACAATAACATAAAGGCACTAGCAGGTCTAACATACGTTCCTGACATGTGAGAAACAAAATTCTCCAGCCTTTACAAACCATGCGTTGCCCAGGCAGGATCGAACTCATACCTTCTGACTCAAGCCCGTTGTCCTAACCACTTGGCTATCGCGCCCATCGTTTTTTAACTTAACCCTTTGACTCCCGCAGCCTGTCTACCAGCATCCTGCATTGCCAACCATGCTAGCAAAACAAAAACTTAACCCTTTGACTGCCTCATCCTATCCACCAGCTTCCTGCAGGAAACTGTTGGAGATGGTGAGAGAATCAAAGGGTTAAGTTTTTGTTTTGCTAGCATGGTTAACAACACAGGATGCTGGTGGACAGGGTGTGGGAGTCAAAGTCCAGTGTTTAATATTACAGGCTCGGACTGAATTCGAGATACCAGATCTTGAGCCCACAAAAGAACCTAACAAGCCCGTGTAAAACCGTGGCCAGCCGAGGGTTAACCCCACATCCCCTGTAAGATAATGTGCCCCCACTGTGTTGACAGTAACGACTGTTTCAAATTAAACTAATCCTTTGACTCCCACACCCTGTCCACCAGCATCCTGGGTTGTTAACCATGCTAGCAAAACAAAAACAACCCTCTGATTCTCTCACCCTCTCCAACAGTTTCCTGTAGGAAGCTGGTGGATGGGATGAGGCAGTCAAAGAGTTAAGATTTTGCAGTTGATGGATAGGGTGCGGGAGTCAAAGGGTTAAAAGTGTGTCAATTGCTAACCATTTACAGATAAATTGTATTGTCGAGAACGCGGACACAGTGTCTTGGTAAATTTGAAACTGAAGCGTTTCAACAGCAAACGATATATTATTGTCTGCAACAAAGCAGTGTTTTGACAGTCTGTTTACACTTTGCGCACACTGAAGATCCTACGACAACAAAAGTTACGCCTGGCAAAATTATGTTGGAAAACGAAGATTTTACAGGTAAACACAAAATTAATATACGCATACAAGAAAAAGTGGAGCCGTACTACGGCGACCTGTCTTCCACAGGCACAACAGCCTGCATTTTTTATGATGAACATTTCCACTGTGTCACACACACACACACACACACACACACACACACACACACACACACACACACACACTCACACACACACTCACACACACACACACACACACACACACACACACACACACACACACACACACACACACACCACACACACACACACACCACACACACACACACACTCCAGTCCAATCCAAGCTCTAACTGTACTGTTGAGTTAGTTTTTCAAAAGCTGATCGAGTATTTTCCTGTTGTTGAGAACACAGTATTTCCAGAGCCAAGTTCTTCAAAAGCTGATCGAGTATTTTCCTGTTGTTGAGAACACAGTATTTCCAGAGCCAAGTTCTTCAAAAGCTGATCGAGTATTTTCCTGTTGTTGAGAACACAGTATTTCCAGAGCCAAGTTCTTCAAAAGCTGATCGAGTATTTTCCTGTTGTTGAGAACACAGTATTTCCAGAGCTTTACACTGTCCATATTGACATGGCAAACATTGGTGGATATCAGATGGCCAGACATACAACATGCTGTACACTGTGTCACACACACACACACACACACACACACCACACACACACACACCACACACACACACACACACACACACACACACACACACACACACACACACACACACACACACACACTGATATTTGTTATTACTATGGACGGTGAAAGCATGTTGTGTCTGGGTGTCTGAAATCCACTGTATTTAATACTCCACAAATTTAATTCGAGAGGATGTACTATCGCAGTCACCTACTCAACAAGGCCAAGCCATGCTATTAATCTGTCTCTTTAGTTCCCACCGACAAATAATAATAATGATAATAATAATAATAATAATGATACAGTCAGGTCGGATAGATGTATCCGCTACTGGTAACCTGGAACCCAGTACTACCTGTCACAGGGTCGAATTGCTGGCGACTAAATCAGCAACCCCACCAGTCCTCTCAGGAGGATGGTGAGGAGGGTGGCTAGAAACCCTGGTGGAAATAAATTAGATCCATCAAAGGGCGCCAGCTCTGGAGAGCTAACCGCGGCCATCTAGCTAAGGGAGTAAACCCTGACAGTAAATCCGGTGTGGGGCCCCTAAGGCGGTTGGATGGCAAACTTTGTCACTTTCCGGCAGCTCCTGCGGCCGCGTTGGCACCAAAACGTAACAGCCCTGCTGTTCCTTTGGATCTGTCAGCGAGGTGGAGAGGGGGGACAAGTTGCATGGGCAACAGCCTGTCTTCCATATTACACTGCCCAGGCTTAAATCCGTCCATTCATCCACAAACACTCTGCACCTACGACCTGGAGAGGACACTCCAGCCTCGCTACTAACACTAGTGTCGGCACAACACGGGAAGCAACAGATACCGGTGATAAGTCATTGCTCAACTGGCGTAGAGCTGACGCCAGGGGTTGCTTTTGACGGTGGGAGAGACCTTCATGTCTTACTGGACAGCTACCGCCCGCCTAAGCTGGGCAGCCCCCAGCCAGTTAGGTGCTGTCCCGCCACGACCTGCCTTCTTCATTGGGTGCATGAAGATTAGGAGAAAATCTGACAAGCAGGTCGTTAATTACCGCACCAAACAAAAAGAAAAATTCAAATTCAAGAAACGGATCAGGAAAAGGATCAGCAGTGAAACTGGGCTGTTGGAATGTCCGAACAATGATGCCTGGGCTCTCCCAAGATCTGCAAGACATCAGCGACGCCAGAAAAACCGCCGTCATAAACAGCGAACTAAAGAGGCTCAATGTGGACATTGCCACTCTGCAGGAAACACGGCTGGCTGACTCAGGAACACTAAAGGAAAGGGACTACACCTTCTTCTGGCAAGGAAAGAGTTCTGATGCCCCAAGAGAGCACGGAGTAGGCTTTGCAGTAAGGAACAGCCTGCTGAACATGATTGAACCAGGCAGCGGCGGTTCAGAACGACTCTTGACTCTCCGCCTCAACACCACCGAAGGCTATGTCACTCTCATCAGCGTTTATGCCCCAACTCTGTCCGCCTCTCCAGACACCAAGGATGAGTTCTACGAAAATCTTGCATCAACCATAAGGAACATCCCCAGGACAGAACAACTTGTTCTCCTGGGCGACTTCAACGCCAGAGTGGGTGCAGACAATGACTCATGGCCCTTCTGCCTCGGTTCCTTTGGAGTGGGGAAAATGAATGAGAATGGACAGCGACTGCTTGAGTTTTGCGCCTGCCATGAACTGTGCATCGCCAACTCCTTCTTCGAGACGAAGCCTCAGCACAAAGTCTCCTGGAGGCATCCCCGCTCAAAACATTGGCACCAACTGGATTTGATCCTAGTAAGACGTGCCGCTATCAAAAACGTTCTCCACACTCGCTCTTATCACAGCGCAGACTGCGACACAGACCACTCTCTGGTATGTTGCAAAATCAGGCTACAACCAAAGAAGTTCCACTGCTCAAAGAAACAAGGGAACCCTCGCATTGACGTCAGCAAGATGTCTCAGCCAGATCTTGTAGAACGGTTCGCAGAGGCCTTTCAGAGAGAATACGATGCATTGCAGCCCAGAGACTCTGCCATTGAGAGATGGGAAACGCTACGAGACACCATGCACCGCATTGCTATGGCCACCTTTGGGAAGAAAACTGTGAAGTCCCACGACTGGTTTGAGGCCAAATCATCAGAGATGACTCCCACTGTTGAGGCCAAGCGTGCCGCACTCACCAAGTATAAGCGGTCACCCAGTGAGAAGAACCTGCAAATCCTCAGGGCTGCCAGAAGTAAGGTTCAGTTTAACGCCAGCGCTGCACAAACGAGTACTGGACAGAGCTCAGCGAAGAGATACAGAGTGCTGCTGAAAGAGGCAACATCCGAGGAATGTATGATGGCATCAAGAAGGCACTGGGACCAACACAGAGCAAGATCGCCCCCCTCAAATCCTCCACTGGGGAAGTAATCAGCAATCCTAGCCAACAGATGGAAAGATGGGCGGAACACTACTCCGACCTCTACTCCACACAGAACATGGTGTCCCCCTTAGCCCTCGATGCCATCAAGTGCATGCCGGTAATGGAAGAACTTGACGCAGAGCCAACTGCGGACGAACTCAGCAAGGCCATTGATAGCCTGGCATCAGGGAAGGCACCTGGCAACGACGGAATTCCCCCAGACCTCATCAAGCACTGCAAGACTTCTCTTCTGCATCCTTTGCACGCAGTTCTCTGTCAGTGTTGGAATGAGGGAGCTGTACCACAGGACATGAGGGACGTCAAGATCGTCACCCTGTACAAAAACAAGGGCGAAAGGAGCGACTGCAACAACTACAGAGGTATCTCGCTCCTCAGCATTGTTGGCAAAGTCTATGCTCGGGTCCTCCTAATCCGCCTGCAGAAACTGGCTGAACGCGTCTACCCGGAATCACAGTGTGGTTTTCGAGCAGAGAGATCCACGGTAGACATGGTCTTCTCCCTTCGCCAAATCCAGGAGAAGAGCAGAGAGCAGCGGATGCCCCTGTATGTGGCATTCATTGACCTCACCAAGGCCTTTGACCTAGTCAGCAGAGATGGCCTTTTCAGGGCTCTCCGAAAAATCGGCTGCCCCCCCAAACTGCACAGCTTAATTGAGTCCTTCCACTCAAACATGAAAGGGATGGTGCAGTTCAACGGAAACCTCTCCAAGCCCTTCGACGTACGCAGCGGTGTGAAACAAGGCTGCGTCCTGGCCCCAACCCTCTTTGGAATCTTCTTCGCTCTCCTCCTGAGGCATGCGTTCAGCACAGCGCAAGAAGGGATCCACCTGCGGACCAGATCAGATGGCAGGTTCTTCAACCTCGCCCGCCTCAGAGCAAGGACAAAGGTCCGTGAAGCCCTCATCAGAGACATGCTATTTGCCGACGATGCCGCAGTTGTGACCCATACTCAGCGGGACTTGTAGTCACTAATGGACCGCTTCTCCCAGGCCTGCAAAGATTTTGGTCTGACCATCAGTCTTAAGAAGACAAACATCCTGGGCCAAGACACGCCATCTCCACCAGCCATCACCATTGATGACTACGAGCTTGAAGCCATCCATCAATTCACATATCTTGGGTCCACCATCACCGATAACCTCTCCCTTGACACAGAGGTCGACAAGAGGATCGGGAAGGCAGCCACAACACTAGCCCGCCTCACACAAAGAGTGTGGACAAATCCCAAGCTGACCACAAAGACAAAGATGGCTGTATACAACGCCTGTGTCCTCAGCACCTTGCTGTATGGCAGCGAGGCGTGGACCACGCATGCTCATCAGGAGAAAAGGCTCAATACCTTCCACCTGAGAAGCCTACGGCGCATACTTGGCATTTCCTGGCAAGACAAGTGACCAACACCGAAGTCCTAACCTGCGCTGGCCTCCCAACCATGCATACCATGCTGAGACAGCGTCAGCTGCGCTGGTTGGGCCACGTTCGCCGCATGGAAGATGGTCGCATCCCAAAAGACATCCTTTATGGTGAGCTTGCCACAGGGCAGAGAAACATTGGCCGCACACAGCTGAGATACAAAGACGTTTGCAAGCGTGACATGAAGGCGCTTGAGATCAACATTGAGTCCTGGGAGGACCTCGCAGACGACCGCAACAGCTGGAGAACTATTCTCAAGAAACAGCTGCGGATTGGTGAGGACAAACTGTCAGCTGCTGCAGCAGAAAAGCGAGTTCGCAAAAAAGGGATGACAGCCAACAGACCAGCATCAGCATACACATCGACCGCTGCGACAGAGACTGCCTCTCTCGCATTGGTCTGTACAGTCACAGGCGACGCTGCTTGGACCAAGCAGACAGCCCATCTAGACATTAGAACGGATGTACTTTGTCCATGGTCAGTCATGACCGAAGGAGGCCTACTAATAATGATAATAACAATATAATAATAATAATAATAATAATGATGATGATGATGATATTAACATAATAATAATACTATTATCATTAATAATAATAATCATTTAATAATAGTCTTACTACTACTACTACTTCTATTACTACTACTACAAATGACTACCTGTACTGCACCTCGTACCTCATGAGTCCTAAGCGCTTCACAAAGGCATGAGAGAAAAAACCAGACACACGCAGAGCAGTTACATGTCAACCCTTACTTACCATTATGATGAAAACAAATAAGTCATAATGATGCGATGTTAAGGAATAACATATCTGCTTCCTATGTCAATCAGTAAACACACACACACACACACACACACACACACACACACACACACACACACACACACACACACACACACACATACACACACACATACTCTCTCTCTCTCTCTCTCTTACACAACACATACACATACTACGAGACATACCCACTTTTTCAAACGCACACATACATAATCATACACACACATAGACATGCATACACACACACGCACGCATGCACGCTAACGCACATACTCACACACACACACACATACACACACAATACATAGTACAGACATACGTCTTTAAACACACACATACATAATCATACACACACATAGACATGCACACACACACGCACGCATGCACGCTAACGCACATACACACACACACACACAACACACAGTACAGACACACGTTTTTAAACACACACATGCATAACCATACACACACATAGACATGCATACACACACACACGCACGCATGCACACACACACGCACACACACACACACAAAACACACATGCACATAGTACAGACATACTCACTTTTTTTTAAAAACACACATACATAATCATACACACACATAGACATGCATGCACACACACACGCACGCATGCACACACACACACACATACACACACAACACATAGTACAGACATACGTTTTTAAACACACACATACATAACCATACACACACATAGACATGCATGCACACACACACGCATGCTTGCACGCACGCACGCATGCGCGCGCGCGCACACACACACACACACACACACACACACCACACACATACACACACAAACGCACATACACACAATATAGTCGAAAAGATGAGTCTTCAGAGAAGATTTGGAGGAATTGATTGAAGGTGAATATCTAGGGTAAGAGGGAGTTTGTTCCATACTGCTGGACCTTGGTAAGCGAATCTATGTTAGACCAAAAGATATTGCTTTGAAAGATGGAATATAAAACACTCTGAAATCAAAAGAGACGTGAAGTTTTCTACTACGTGGGATATGGAAACTTACTCTGTCCAACGACAATAGTAGTAATAAAAAGAACGAGGTATAAAACTTATTTAGCCTTGACAAAGCGGTCAGCAGCAACGCACTTTTAACCTACGGCAGGGGAGTTATAAAAAGAAAGCAACGACCACGAACGTACTTTAATTAACTATAAAACAGGGGAAGTAATAACATGAAAGAGGTATAAAATTATCCCTCCTGCTGTTCATTTGACCAACAAATGGCTCAGATTGTGGCCAATATTCATCCTTGAGCGAACGGTGTGGCCTCGTGGTTGAAACGCCTAGGCAAAATACCAAAATCCCGGGGTTTAGGAAGAAGGATATTCTCTCACTCCCATTAACCCTTTGACTCCCACACCCTGTCCATCAACTGCAAAATCTTAACCCTTTGACTCCTTCACCTTATCCAGAAGCTTGCTGTAGGAAGCTGGTGGAAAGAGTGAGAGAATCAAAGGGTTAAGTTTTTGCTTTGCTAGCATGGTTGACAAAGCAGGATGCTGGTGAACAGGGTGCGGGAGTCAAAGGGTTAAACCTTGACTGTCGGTCTGGATGCTACAACAGCGTCTCCTGAAAACTGTTCAAGTCTTCTCTCTAAAACTTCTGATTGTCATATCGAAATCCAGAACTGGATGACACAGCACAGGCTAAATTCGAACGGAGATAAACATGGAAGAAATGACCACTGGCACCAAGCACAACGTTTCCATTGCAACAATTCTATCCAAATAGGTGACATTTGCTGCACCTTCTGATTCAGTCAAGAACTTGAAGAACGTTTTCTTTGATCCTCAACTCTCTATGCAAAAATTCATTAGCCAACTTGTCAGTTCTGTAACGGTTATCAGTGGAGATTCAGTTCTTTTAGCCGATATCTTTTAACTGACGCAGCATTTAAACTTGCAATTTCTCTTATGCTGTCTTGAACCAATTACTGTAACTCTACTCCGAATCATTTGTCACTGAATTTTTCTCGACATCGGAAACCCTCCAATGTTTTCAATTTTAATATGGACAGTGTAAAGCATGTTGTATGTCTGGGTATCTGAACTCCACCAATGTTTGCCATTTCAATATGGACAGAGTAAAGCATGTTGTATATCTGGCCATCTGATATCCACCAATGTTTGCCATTTCAATATGGACAGAGTAAAGCATGTTGTATATCTGGCCATCTGATATCCACCAATGTTTGCCATTTCAATATGGACAGAGTAAAGCATGTTGTATGTCTGGGTGTCTGAAACCCACCGGTTTGCCATTTTCATATGGGCATTGTAAAGCATGTTGTATGTCTGGGTGTCTGAAACCCACCGGTTTGCCATTTTCATATGGGCATTGTAAAGCATGTTGTATGTCTGGGTATCTGAAACCCACCGGTTTGCCATTTTCATATGGGCATTGTAAAGCATGTTGTATGTCTGGGTATCTGAAACCCACCGGTTTGCCATTTTCATATGGGCATTGTAAAGCATGTTGTATGTCTGGGTATCTGAAACCCACCGGTTTGCCATTTTCATATGGGCATTGTAAAGCATGTTGTATGTCTGGGTATCTGAAACCCACCGGTTTGCCATTTTCATATGGGCATTGTAAAGCATGTTGTATGTCTGGGTATCTGAAATCCACCGGTTTGCCATTTTCATATGGGCATTGTAAAGCATGTTGTATGTCTGGGTATCTGAAACCCACCGGTTTGCCATTTTCATATGGGCATTGTAAAGCATGTTGTATGTCTGGGTATCTGAAACCCACCGGTTTGCCATTTTCATATGGGCATTGTAAAGCATGTTGTATGTCTGGGTTTCTGAAATCCACCGGTTTGCCATTTTCATATGGGCATTGTAAAGCATGTTGTATGTCTGGGTATCTGAAACCCACCGGTTTGCCATTTTCATATGGGCATTGTAAAGCATGTTGTATGTCTGGGTTTCTGAAATCCACCGGTTTGCCATTTTCATATGGGCATTGTAAAGCATGTTGTATGTCTGGGTTTCTGAAATCCACCGGTTTGCCATTTTCATATGGGCATTGTAAAGCATGTTGTATGTCTGGGTTTCTGAAACCCACCAATATTTGTTATTACCATGGACAGTGAAAGCATGTTGTATGTCTGAAACCCACCAATATTTGTTATTACCATGGACAGTGAAAGCACGTTGTATGTCTGAAACCCACCAATATTTGTTATTACCATGGACAGTGAAAGCATGTTGTATGTCTGAAACCCACCAATATTTGTTATTACCATGGACAGTGAAAGCACGTTGTATGTCTGAAACCCACCAATGTTTGTTATTACCATGGACAGTGAAAGCACGTTGTATGTCTGAAACCCACCAATGTTTGTTATTACCATGGACAGTGAAAGCACGTTGTATGTCTGAAACCCACCAATATTTGTTTATTAACCATATGGACAGTGAAAGCACGTTGTATGTCTGAAACCCACCAATATTTGTTATTACCATGGACAGTGAAAGCATGTTGTATGTCTGAAACCCACCAATATTTGTTATTACCATGGACAGTGAAAGCACGTTGTATGTCTGAAACCCACCAATGTTTGTTATTACCATGGACAGTGAAAGCACGTTGTATGTCTGAAACCCACCAATATTTGTTATTACCATGGACAGTGAAAGCATGTTGTATGTCTGAAACCCACCAATGTTTGTTATTACCATGGACAGTGAAAGCACGTTGTATGTCTGAAACCCACCAATATTTGTTATTACCATGGACAGTGAAAGCACGTTGTATGTCTGAAACCCACCAATATTTGTTATTACCATGGACAGTGAAAGCACGTTGTATATCTGAAACCCACCAATGTTTGTTATTACCATGGACAGTGAAAGCACGTTGTATGTCTGGGTGTCTGAAACCCACCAATATTTGTTATTACCATGGACAGTGAAAGCACGTTGTATGTCTGGATGTCTGAAACCCACCAATATTTGTTATTACCATGGACAGTGAGAGCATGTTGTATGTCTGAAACCCACCAATATTTGTTATTACCATGGACAGTGAAAGCACGTTGTATGTCTGGGTGTCTGAAACCCACCAATATTTGTTATTACCATGGACAGTGTAAAACATGTTGTATGTCTGGGTTTCTGAAACCCACCAATATTTGTTATTACCATGGACAGTGTAAAACATGTTGTATGTCTGGGTTTCTGAAACCCACCAATATTTGTTATTACCATGGACAGTGTAAAACACGTTGTATGTCTGGATGTCTGAAACCCACCAATATTTGTTATTACCATGGACAGTGAAAGCATGTTGTATGTCTGGGCATCTGCTATCGACCAATAATGTGGACACCGTACATCATATTGTAAGCTTTTTGGGGAAGTCTTATCGTTTTCCATTCGAGTAAGACGAAGAAGCCAATTTCGAACAGCACATACTTTTGGATCAATAAGATGGAAATGGTCTATATATACTGGCAAGAGAGGTGCGCAAAACACGTGCACCCTAGCCCTAATATCGCTATCGACATGACTTCGCCTGGCCTGGTTTTACTGTCCGTTAACAACGGGACATCAAAGGCACGGTCCATCCCATAAACAGTACAGGCTATTCCATAAAGGGACAGACAGACCATTCTCTAAAAAAGAAAACAAGATATTGCATCAAAGGCACGGGCCACTCTGTAAAAGACACCCAGGCCATTTCAGTGGTGCGCCTGTGTGAACACGGCCCACGCGCACAGCACGTGCAGCCAATAAGTCAGCACCGCACTGGAGGCCACGTTCTGTACTGATGGGGCTTTATCACTCTGTGGTTTTACACGAAAAAACATTATTGAACACACTCAACTCTGGTGTCCACGAATTAAACGCGCCATAGGCTCACTGGGAAGACTTGGGGCCCACACAGTCGAGTCTCATCCACTTCACCAATGCGTCACTGAGAATGTTGCTCAAATCTCTCTACCAGTACTGACTGCAGATGGTCGTATCTCTCGAGCCTGGTCGGCGCCAGGATGTTATGGTAGTAAGCATGGAGCATAGCCGCGTCACACACTCTCAGTCCTGGATGGAATGTATAATGTCTGATGATCACCATCACCATCGTCACGCATAATCATCATAGCATCGTCACAAACTGTCCCAGACTCTGACTGCTAAAGTCGCGTAAAAAATGGAACAGGAGGAAAAAAAAAAACAAAACAACAACATCGAAAAAGCTCGCGCGTTTTCAAATTTTATCCTGTTAACTTAATTAAGGTAGCAGTACCTGCGTCCTGAACTTCAGTACACACGTCCTAAAGTTTAGTACCTATGTCCTAGCCTCTGAACTCCAGTACCCCTACCCCGAATTCTAGTATACACAAAAACCTGAAACAAGAGAAAACAGAAAGAGAACTCGCTTTTAATTCGCAAAACAAAACAGGCGAAAAATTTTTGACCAACTGGCCTTTGTCAAAAGACAACAAAGATCAACTGTACACGAAACTTAAGAAAAATGAACAACAGAATTTCATGATGTTCCGTTAAAAGATTTATGCATTTTGTTTTTTGTTGTCTCTTGTGTACGCTTCACAAGGGCCAGTTGGCCGAAAAATTTGCGCCGGTTTCTTCTGTGCATTAAATGCGCCTTCTGGTTCTATTTTCCTGTGTTCCTGGTTTCTATTTGCATGACCACTACCAGTTACTTCGATTTAGATTTTTAGAATCCATGTCTTCAATTCCAATACCCAAGTCCCTACCCCTGAACTCTAATAATAGTAGACGTGTCTTCGCCTCTAGTACTCACGTTCGGAACTCAGGTACCCGCATCCTAAACTATTGTACACAAATGCTGAATTCTAGTGCCTACCGCCCGTTCTCTGAACTGTTTCATATCGCGTCAAGTTCCATTATTTTGTGGAATACACTCATCTCTATTTGGCTACGAGACACACTTTAGCTCTCAATCTATGGAACACAATTCGCCTTCACCTGTCCCTTGAACCAAGGATGTTATTGTTCTGACAAACATTCATCACCACCATCATCGACTGGTTTCGATCCACATGGTTTGGTGGTGTATGATTTGAAATGAAGTTTTGCACTGGTTATCGATCTTTCTTATACTGTTTAAAGTTACGGGTATCTCGGTCAGTGTGGCAATCAGAATAATGTTTGGACCTAATAAAGTTGGACCCACTTCCGGACCAACTAAAAGTCACTAAGCAACTATTTGACTCGGCATTA
Organism: Monoplex corrugatus; assembly: GCA_030674185.1. Taxonomy (NCBI): domain Eukaryota; kingdom Metazoa; phylum Mollusca; class Gastropoda; order Littorinimorpha; family Ranellidae; genus Monoplex; species Monoplex corrugatus. The sequence continues at coordinate 35,514,472 of JAPXFY010000030.1, forward strand.
AGTTTAAATGTTTTATGTGAGATTTATCACGACATTCAAATTAATGTTTGGGAGGACTTGCTCATTTCTGAAGAAAACAAAAGTCGGTGTGAAAGCTAGCAGGACGTTCAAACTAAGCTTGTTATACTTGTTATTGTTATTTAAGGCCCAGCCGACCGCACAGGAGCTATATCAGGGCTATAACCGTTTCAAAACATACAATACTTCAACAGGAAAAAAGAAAAGAAAATTAAGTACACACATCAATGCATTCGCGCACATAATCTAAGCAGATGCCCCTGGCGTTGACCACTTCGTCCAATTTTATCGTACATGGGGATTTAAAAAACAAACCTGAATACAAATTTAAACATAAATAAGGACACTAAAACATATACAAAAAAAAACGGGCTTAAATTACCTAAAATTACTTTCGCATATCTCATTTCCCTAGAGCCAAAAATGCTCTTAACACATGTTCCCAATTACCAATCCTAAGAAAAAGTACGTAAGACTTTATCGAACATCAATGGACCAGCAAGGCAGAAAATGATAGGAAGAAATGACAGAAAGCAAAGGAATAAGGCAGAAACAAAGAGAGTGACAGAAAAGATAACACAGAATTTCCAGAAGGTGGGGATACTATTTATACTGAAAGAGCCCCCGGCGTCGCCACGGGGGGAAACTAAGCTTAAGTCAAGTTCCCACGAATGCACAAGCGCAATCGCCCACACACATACACACCTGCACGCGCGCACATACACACACACAAAGGAACTCGACATCTGAGACATCCTTTGTGCTGACATTTGTGATCTTGTTAACAATGATAATGAATGTCTGTTCTTAGAATACATGTAGTGTTGCATATGTCAGTGTTACCATTGAACGTGCAAATACAAACACCTACGCATACACAGTAGATCACAGAAAAACCCAGGCAAGATACCACGTTTATAATGACTAGCGAAAATGATTAAATGTCCATCAATAGATAAACATAAAGACAACAGATTATGAATGATTAAAAAAAAATGTCAAGCTGTTCATATATAGTTAAACATACAGACGTAATATTATGAATAGTATTTCACCAATACATGTCTAAACAAAGGACAAATGAAGAAGGGCATGTAAAGCACTTTAAAAAAATGACAAAAAGGGAAAATGAAAAGAAAAGAAAAGGTGCTCCACGTACTTGCATGCAAATGAGGTGGAAAAAAACCCCGCCTTAGGTGAAGTTATTAGTATGCCCCTAATTAAAGACTGGCTGATGTGTAGTTTGTCATAGTTCTCAACTGACATTTGGGCCAAGTCATCAGCGTGTCATGATAACTGGCTGGTGCAGAGCTCCAGCTTTCTAGTCGGACTGTTTAGGTTCGCGTCTGGTTCTGAAATTTTGTCCATACGATCTCCATTCAATGCAGCTGATAAAGCCGTACGAGAGTTGGTGTACAAATCAATGACTCCATAGAGCTACAAAATGTAATTAATATACGTAGCCTACCCGATTATCTGTCCTAATAGAAAGTATTACGGCTTTATGGAGAACATAGAGGTGAATGAACCAGCGAGGCGCACTAAAAGAAGGAAGAGATAACAGAAAACAAAGGAGGCACTAAAAGAAGGGAAGAGATAACAGAAAACAAAGGAGCGCACTAAAAGAAGGGAAGAGATAACAGAAAACAAAGGAGCGCACTAAAAGAAGGGAAGAGATAACAGAAAACAAAGGAGCGCACTAAAAGAAGGGAAGAGATAACAGAAAACAAAGGAGCGCACTAAAGAAGGAAGAGATAACAGAAAACAAAGGAGCGCACTAAAAGAAGGGAAGAGATAACAGAAAACAAAGGAGCAAGAACAAAAACAAAGCCCAGGTGACAGAAAAGAGTAAATTTCTGGCCCAGAATTTCCAGAAGGTAGTTCTTTGATTTAACGTCTTTTCACTATGAGTGATATTAGAGGGAAGGGGGGGTATGTATATATATATAAAAGCATGGCATTGAGGACGAAAGTGGGGGGGGGGGGGGGGCAGGGCAGAGGAGAAACTGAGTTAGAGACAGAAAATTGTAAAAGGAAGCGGCAAGGTCTTAAGACAAAAGATATGGATGAACAGAGAAATGGAACGAGAAAAACGCTAACATAAAAAATGTGAAGGAAAAAACTGTCCAAAAAAAAACCAAAAAAATCCTTCGTAACCTTAAAGTAACGCATTAACAGGACTATGAACCAGTGATTCTGAAATTTCAACTAACAAAACTTGATCCGATATTACTTTTTTTAAAATGAGTTTCAAGATAGTTTCCTTGTGTAATATCTTTGGTAAAAAGGAACGAAGCTTTTTGCAGTAAAACAAACAACGATACAGTGTGAATTGTCCACCGCAAATACATTCGACGATTTTACAATATTCTGTTTTCAGAAGGTGGCGATATTATACTGTAGGTGTATTTCTAGAAGGTGGGGATACTGTTTATATCGGCATCCCCAGGGCGAGTGGCGTGGAGCTCCAAAGAGACGGTGCAATAAAATCTTAAACACATTTTCTAGCTGACTTAAGATTGAGTTTCTACACCGTCAGAAAATTCTGTTTAGAAGACCGCAGGGTGTAAGATGTTTGATAAGTACAGAGGTGGTCTGAAAGTTAAGGCAGCAAATAACCATCAGAACGGCCAAACAGAAATTTTGTTATTTTATACATATTCTCAGAACACCATGGGAACAACCAACCACACACGACGTCTGTCGATAATTTTTTTTATTGTTTATTTTGTACTTTATTTTAACACTTTTTGACGTCGCCTTTTCCTGTTTCCATTTTAAGAAAAAAAAAACATTCCCATTGTAACGGTCTGTTTTATTTTATGAACATTTGGTTTGCCTACGTTTTCAATTGTTGTGTGCGCCTGTCTGTCCGTCTGTATATATGTATATGCACGCAACGGCAGGTACGACTGTGCTTTGTACATACTGATTCTGATTGATGATATATAATTAGTGATTATACGAGTAGAGGATGACTGACTCACTTCAGCAGGTTTTAAGTGTCTATTTCACTAGTCATTAAGTGATTTCACAAATAGGCAGCGAGTCATTAGGCCAACTGGCACTGAATGATAGATGGACAACAGTATAACAAGTTAGAAAGCCCAAGTACCTCCACTGACGTCCAAACTTCACTAACCGAGTTAACCTGACCCAAGCCGTCTAATTTAACCAACTCTAACCAGAAGTATCTATCAATCGATTACGCGCCCGTCGAGGCAAAACAATTTAAGAACTACTTGTTAGTCAAAGTCAATTGACAGCCATGTCAAATTGAGCAACCTGTTAAAAGGCAAATCCTTACAGAACAGGAAGACTCACCGACTAATATACCGTGGAAACTAACTTATGATCCGCACCTATCACAACGCAAAAACTTAACCCTTTGACTCCCTCATCCTTTCCACAAGCTTCCCGCAGGAGAGAGAGAGAGAGAGAGAGAGAGAGAGAGAGAGAGAGAGAGAGAGACATACAGACAGTCAAAGGGTTAAGTTTCTGGCTTTACTAGCATGGCTGACAGTGCAGGATGGTGGTGGAGAGGGTGTGGGAGTCAAAGGGTTAAGTACCAAGAGATGTGGGAACCAAGGGGAAGCGTGGGCTGGTCACAACCACTGCCAACAAACAGCACTGCGCTGTGTTCTCTACCTAATCAAATCGTCTGCAAACACTGGAAGGCTGCCTTGCATTGTCTAGGACCACACGTAAGGGAGATGTATGTATGTATATATATATATATAATGTGTGTGTGTGTGTGTGTGTGTG
>JAPXFY010000030.1:35520754-35548254 GCA_030674185.1 Monoplex corrugatus
GAGGGAGAGGAGAGAGAGAGAGAGAGAGAGAGAGAGAGAGAGAGAGAGAGAGAGAGAGAGAAGAGAAGACAGACAGACAGACGAGACAGAGAGAGGGGAGAGAGAGGGAGGAGAGAGAGAGAGAAGAGAGAGGAGGGAGAGAGAGAGAGAGGGAGGGAGACAGAAAGAGAGTTGTACGTTTCAGTATAGGAAAACGAAAGTAGAGAAAACGGGCCCACGAGGGACAGAGTAAGAACGTTGTGTATTATGAAGACGGAAGCGTAAAAACCGTTGTGTATTATCAGCATATCGCGTTACCACATCGTGGGCTTGGGCATAGTAAAACTCCCATACGCTGATAAGCTCAAGTCGGTTATCTGTCTGTCTCTGACGTCTGTGTATTGTCTGTCTGTTCCGTCTGTACCTGTCTGTGCATGCGCATACCGTTTCTATGCACATGATTGGATTCACTTTCTATTGCAACACTGATTGCAACACTGATTCTCTCCTCTAGTAAGGAACATACCTTAATCAGCAATTTTTTCCTCTCTCTCTCTCTGCTCTCCTCCTGTCTCTATCACGTCTATTCCTGTCTCTCTCTGTCTCTCTCTTGTCTCTCTCTCTTCTCTCTCTCCTCTCGCTTTTTCCTCTCTCTCTCTCTCTCTCTCTCTGTCTCTCTCTCTCTTGTCTCTCTCTGTCTCTCTCTCTCTTCTCTCTCTCTTGTCTTCTCTCTCTCTCTTTTCTCTCTCTTGTCTCTCTCTCTCTCTGTCTCTCTCTTGTCTCTCTCTCTCTCTTGTCTCTCTCTCTTGTCTCTCTCTCTCTCTCTTGTCTCTCTCTTGTCCTCTCTCTCTCTCTCTTGTCTCTCTCTCTCTCTCTTGTCTCTCTCTCTCTCTCTGTCTCTCTCTCTTGTCTCTCTCTCTTTGTCTCTCCTCTCTTCTTGTCTCTCTCTCTCTTGTCTCTCTCTGCTCTCTTCTGTCTCTCTCTCTTGTCTCTCTCTCTCTTGTCTCTCTCTCTTTGTCTCTCTCTCTTGTCTCTCTTCTTGTCTCTCTCTCTGCTCTCTCTCTCTTGTCTCTCTCTCTTGTCTCTCTCTCTCGTCTCTCTCTTGTCTCTCTCTCTCTCTTGTCTCTCTCTCTCTCTCTGTCTCTCTTCTCTCTCTCTCTCTCTTGTCTCTCTCTCTCTCTCTTGTCTCTCTCTTTGTCTCTCTCTCTCTCTCTTGTCTCTCTCTCTCTCTTGTCTCTCTCTCTCTTTCTCTCTCTCTTGTCTCTCTCTCTCTTTCTCTCTCTCTTGTCTCTGTTTTTCCCCCATTCTATTCTATTTCGTATTATTCTATTTCATTTTTTACGATGGGGGGAGGGGGGTGTCCTGTTTGAGTTTTCTTTTTCTACGGAGGCGGCTTTTTCAATTGAATGTTGTCAGGGACGACGACTCCCTTTTAGTCATGTTTTAAATTGTTTCGTTTTTGATTTTGTTATTATTATTGCTGTTGTTGTTGTTGTTGTTGTTGTTTTATACTTATTTTCCTAAGTGCGCAAAGTACACGCTGCACACGGGACCTTACGACTACTTTCTCATCCGAAAAACTTGAAGTCAAGTAGAAAGGACGGGGGGGGGGGGGGGGGGGGGGAATCCCTGTTTGACTGGGAATCAAACCCAGGTTCCTCATGTCCTAGGCAGGTGCTTTATCCACTAGACCACACACCCCACACACATATACACATACATGTATACATGCACACATACATATAAACATTCATAAATGTATATCTAAATACATACATACATCCAGACATACATACATACATGTACGCATACATACATACACACACACACACACACACACACACACACACACACACACACACACACACACACACATATATATATATATATATATGTGTGTGTGTGTGTGTGTGTGTGTGTGTGTGTATGTGTGTGTGTGTGTGTATATATGTGTGTTCATATGTTGTATACATATGTACATGTCTCCGTGTGGACAGAGTCGGGTCCAAGGTCTGATACCTGTCTCTATACCTATCTGCCTGCGTGTATGTGCGTATTCATACGTGCATAGATACATGTGTGTGTATATATGTATGTAGGTGAGTGTGTACGTGCATATGTATGAATGCATGCAAGCACGCGTGTATGTATGAGCATGCATGCATACATGCTAAAGCGTATGTGAAAATGTGGAAATAATCTCAACCACTCCATTTATAATAATTACAATTAATAATAATAATAATTACAATATTTATATAGCGCAAAATCTTGATAAAATCAAATCTAAGCGCTGAAGCAGACACACACGTAAGCACGCACGCACGCACGCACGCACACACACGCACGCACACACACACACACACACACACACACACACACACACACACGCATGGCTATAAATGGGGAGAAAGAATAAAAGCAATAAAAGCAAGAATAAAAGCAATGGAAAATTATAGAGAGCATAGCATATACAATTATATATTATAACCATGTGATTCCCTCCGAGCGGAGACAGGCTGCAGAGGGGGGGGGGGGGGGGGGGGGTTGAGTGAGGTTAGGATTTTATGCGGAGGAGAAAAGGTGAGTTTTGAGAGCGGACTTGAAGGAGACAAAAGTAGGTTGCTGACGGACTGAGAGAGGAAGTCTGTTCCAGGAGAGTGGACCAGAAACAGAGAAGGCTCGTGGACCATAGGTATTGAGCTTAGTGCGTGGAAAGCGAAAAGTCAGAGGATCGGAAGCAGAGCGGAGGGTACGTGAGGGAAGATAGATCTCAAGTAGGCTTGACAGGTAATCGGGGGCTGCGTTATTGAGGCTTTTGTAGCACATGGTGTCTAGTTTGTACTGTATGCGCTTTGATACAGGGAGCCAGTGAAGTTGTGCCAGGAGAGGAGATATGTGGTCAGCTTTTTTCTTTTTGAGTACAAGGCGTACAGCATTGTTTTGAATGCGCTGTAGGATGTGAATGGTGGAGGCAGGAAGACCAGACAGGAGTGAATTGCAATAGTCAATGCGAGACATTATGAAGGAGAGAACGAGTTTTGCAGTTGTTTCGACAGAGAGATACTTCCTGATCAGCCTTATACGATGGAGATGATAGTAGCAGGATCTGGCAGTTTGAGAAACAAAGTTGTTCATGGAGAGGGTAGAGTCAATGCAGACACCAAGGTTTTTAGCTGAATCAGAAATTGGGACTGATGTGTTACATAATGGGAGAGAAAGAGGAGGCAGCTGAGAAAGTTTCTGACGGGTGCCAATGAGGATAGCTTCTGTTTTGTCGTCATTAAGCTGAAGTCTATTGTGTGTCATCCAGTTCTTAATGTCCGAGTAACACTCAGTGGTGCGAGTCAACAGGCGCTGTATATTATCAGGTGAGTCACTGTCTTGAAGTTGGGTGTCATCAGCATAGAAGTGGTGTTTTATGGAGTGGGAGTTGATGATGGTGGACAGGGGGGAGGTGTAAAGAGTGAACAGAACAGGGCCAAGGACAGATCCTTGTGGAACACCACAGGTCAGGTATGCAGGTTGAGAGTAAGTGCCATTGATGAGAACGGTTTGTTTTCTGTTGGATAGGTATGAAGTGAACCAAGACAGAGCAATATCAGAGATGCCAAAAGTATGATGAAGTCTAGAAAGGAGAATACCATGATCAATGGTATCAAAGGCTGCAGACAGATCAAGGAGTGTGAGGAGAGAGACTTTGCCAGTATCAGTTGCAAGGAGGAGATTGTTGAGAATGTGTAGTAGGGCAGTTTCAGTGCTATGGCACTGGCGGTAGGCTGACTGGAAAGGATTGAGGAGATTGTTGGCAGACAGGTGAGAGTTCAGCTGGTTGAGGACGACTTTTTCAAGGAGTTTTGACAAGAAAGAGAGATTAGAGATAGGCCGGTAATTTTTCAGTTCATTTGGATCTAAATTGTGTTTCTTGAGGAGAGGGTGAACAATAGCAGACTTGAAAGAATCAGGGACAGTTCCAGTTTGAAGAGAAGTGTTGATGATGTCAGTGATGAATGGGAGGAGAGTAGGGAGACAGTCGGCGTAGAGAGAACCTGGAAGAGGATCCAGTTCGCAGGTTTTGAACGACATGGATCTGATTGTGTTGAGAATTTCTTCTTGTGAGACTGGGTTAAAAGTAGTAAGAGGTGTGCCAGAGAAGGAAGGGTCAGGTGGGCATGGTTGACAGGGTGTCCTGTCAAGCCTGTCACGAAGAGTTTGTATTTTGGTGGTGAAATAGTTGGAGAATACAGATGGGAGTTCTTCATTTGTATGTTTTGTTGGGAGAGGTAAATCTTTTCGTGTGCCAAGGAGATGATTCATGGTTGTAAAGAGTTCTTTTGAAGAAGAGGCATTCAGGATTTTGGTTTGGAAATAGCTTGTTTTTGCTGATGCAATGAGGGTGGATACTTTTGTTTTAGAGGCTTGGAAAAGTTGCCTGTGTACAGTGAGTTTGGATTTGCGCCAGCGGCGCTCTGCTCTGCGGCGGGCACGTTTTGCACAGGCGATCTCATGAGTGAGCCAGGGGGTAGGGGGGCGGTCAGGTAAAGGACGGGTTGTGGCTGGAGCATGAGTGTCCAGAAGATGGTGGAGAGTAGTATAGAATTCATCGGCAAGGTTATGTGACTTTTCAGAAAGGAGACGGGAGGCATCAGATGAAAATGTGGAGAGGTCGATAGATTTGAGATTGCGTCGAGTCACTGTGCGCATGGTACGGGAAGGAGGAGAAATGTCGAGAGAACAGAGAATTGCAGAGTGGTCAGATGGAAGGGCTGACGTTAGACGGGTAGAAAGAACTAAGCAGTTGTCAGTAGCGGAATTGTGGTGATCACGAGAAATGATCCAGTCAAGAATGTGACCTTTTTGATGGGTTGGTTCAGAAATGTGTTGAGTCATATTGTGATTGGACAGAGAGTTGATGATATGTCTTGTGTCATAACGGTGAGTGTTGTCATAGTGGACATTGATGTCACCTAGAATGATGAGATTTCCAGGTAAGAGACAGTAGTAATCAAGAAGTTGATCAAAGTCAGAGAGAAACATGGATGTGGTGAGCTTGTTGGCAGAGCTAGGTGGAGGTCGATAGACACAGGAGAAGGTGATGGGGTGAGGGGTGGATTGGAAGGATACTTCAACGTGCTCGAAAGAAGGATGGGAGAAAGGCAGAGACTGCGAGAAAGACAGGCGGGAATGGAGTGAGTCGTTGTAGAGGATGGCGATACCACCACCTCGGGATGAGCGATGGAAAGAAGCAAGCCTGTAACCACTCGGAGTGAGACTCACGTGTATAGGTTCATGACCAAGGGGGTTAAGCCATGTTTCGGTGATAAAAGCAATGTCAACATGTTCATCTGCGATAAAGTCAGCAATGACATCAGCTTTGCCATCAGTGCATGTTGACTGAGCGTTAAAAAGGCATATTTTCAGTTTATCACAATGCGGCGGCCGAGGTGGAGACGAAGGCAGCACCGACGGGACAGAAGACGAAGGAGACACCAGCGGGGCAGAAGACGAAGGCAGCAACTTTTTTCCGCACACAGACAAATCATCGTTCTCAAACTCAACAACTAGGCCTACTACAGTACTAGACTAACAACTGTCTTCAAACAGGACACAGGATGACACTCTATGCATGGCATATGATTAAGACCACACTATTTATGTTGTGTTTCGATACAGACTAGTATAGGGCGTTTGTAAATGTGAAGTGTCATTGCCTAATCACACGTTTCACCATCAATTAAAAACAATGTGATCAAGCCATAGTAACAATCCTCTTTTTCGATTAACCCTTTGACTCTTGCACCCTATCCACCAACTGCAAAAAAGTAACCCTTTGACTCCCTCGCCCTGCTTCATTCAGGAAGCTAGTGGATAGGATGAGGGAATCAAAGCGTTCATTTTTTTTTCTTTGCTAGTATGGTTTGTCAATGCAGGATGCTGGCGAACAGGGTGGGGGAGTAAAAAGGGTTCAAATAAGCGTGAAAGAAAATCCAGATTTTACGTGCTTTTCGAGATCAGTGTGACCTCGAAAATGTGTTGGTTAAAAAAAGCTGTTGATAGAAAACTGTCAGACTGTCACAACAGAGAAGATAAATGTTAAGTATTGTCACAAGTTCCTGAGAATGTCTTTTCATAGATCTTCCTGAAAAAGTGCTGATTTTAGGCACTTTTTCGTCTGCGTGACCTTGACCATAGAGCTTTACCTTCCAAACTGATGCCTCCTCCTCGACTTCTTAACACGACTCTGACAACAATCTCTCTCTCTCTCTCTCTCTCTCTCTCTCTCTCTCTCTCTCTCTCCGTTTCATATCAGAGGAAAACAAAAACAAACAAACAAAAACCACGTAAAATGAAAAAAACGTACACACACACACACACCCACACACACACACTTACACACACACCCACATACACGCGCGCACACACACACACACACACACACACTGATCGATAAGAAACAATCATTTAAAAAATACAAAAATATAATAAATAATAAATAAATAAATAAATAAACGAATGAAGGTCATCAAGTCTTGTTTCGTGTTTATTATTCATCATCTTTCTGTCAGAACTAATAGTAGACATATCTTTCAAAATGGCGTCACAGATTTGTAACCTAAAACTTCTTCCACCACATAAAAAAAGAAGAGTTTAAAAGTACCTGAAAAGGAGTGTATATGTCAGTACGTTTAGACTACCTGGTACTTAGGCTTAATGCAGCAGGGCAAGCATATAATATTCTGAACACGAACACACATCGGTTACACAAACCGTCAACAAACTAACCGACAAAATGAAGCTAATGGATAGGAATTTTCACATGTAAACACTGCTGTCGAGTGTCATTGCTCACCTGCTACTCACAGACAGAAGAATTAAGAAGTAAGACCACAAGGAGGATGTTTTGTCTCTGTGACAGGTGACCTAATTCTAAAGGACAAAGGAAAATCTGTGCGCCGTGCTGTCACTGCTAACACGTCACGTCACGTCACGTCACGTCACGTCACGACATGCTTTGTCGTACGTGAAAACGTACATCTCTCCTCTCACATCATAAGTCTCTTCACGATTCCACCACTGTCACTAAAGCATTCAGTTGACTTCATAATAGTAACGCCTCAACACCTAATCCCCTCTGTTCAAAACAAGCGTGACTGCCCGCGTTCAAGCAAACACGAACCAGGAAAAAAAAAAAAATTAGAAGAGAAAGACTGAAACTTTCCTGCTGCTATGTCCAGTGTGAGAAAAAGATTCCTTTTCTCTCCTAATTTTTGCATCTGGTGTTTGTTAGTGATCTTAAAGCTTGACAAAGGCCAGTTGGCCGAAAACTTGCGCCTGTCTAGTCTTGTTGTACTGAATACGCGCTCTGATTTTTTTTTTTTTTACGTGTTTTTTTTTCTGGTTTCCCTCTGTTTAGCCAAGAGACTAAGACGTCAGACTTCCTATCGGGATGTCTGGGTTCGATCCTGCCTAGGTACCTCCTGCCCAGTGAATAAAGGGTGGAGATTTTTTTCAATCTCCCACGCCACCACGTGCGCAGACCTATTAGGTGCCTACATCCCTTTCGAGTACATACATACGTACACAAAACATCAAATACGTACACAAAACATCAATTACGTACGCAGAACATCAAATACGTACACAAACCATCAAATACGTACACGGAACATCAAATATGCACGTTAAAGATCCTGAAAGTCATGTCAGTGTCCAGCGGCTTATGGAAACATGGAAACATGAAAACATCCTGCATGCACAGCCCACCGAAGACGGAATAGATGCAGACTATGCAGCAACATACCGCCTACACAGTGTGGGCAAAAAACAACGTGCATACACGTACCTGAAAACAACAAGAACGCTTAACCCTTTGACTCCCGCACCCTGTCCACCAACTGCAAAAACTTAACCCTTTGACTCCCTCACCCTATCCACCAGCTTCTTGTGGAAAGCTGGTGGATAGGGTGAGGGAATCAAAGGGTTATTTTTCTGTTTTCTTACTATGGTTGGCAATGCAGGATGCTGGTGAACAAGGTGCGGGAGTCAAAGGGTTAACTAAACAACAAAAACAAAGTTTTAGTATCTCATCGCGATCCCACCACTGCGACAAACATTCAACTCACTTTACTAGACTACAACTTGTAACGCCCCACCACCTCACCCACCTGATAAAACACTGGACACGCAGCACCGCAGGTAAGTGAGTGAGTGTTGTCACCACAAGCACTCAGCTCATACTACTACAATTAGTCGAGTGACGCCGTCACAAACACTCAACCCACATTGACGTCATCAACACAAGCACTTAAACACCGTCACAAACACTCAGCTCACACACTGACGTCATCAACACACGCACTTAAACACCGTCACAAACACTCAGCTCACACACTGACGTCATCAACACACGCACTTAAAACACAAATCATGACGTCAGTCAAAGTCTACAGCTTATTATGTCGTCGATCAGATCATACCACAACCAGTGACGTCACTCAGCTTCCCACTACTACAAATAAGTGTCATCGAGTCCATTTACGGCAGGCAGGCAAAAATGGAGTTGAGGGCCCCCCACACGCTCTTCCCACCTCCAAACCTCCCTTCCACACCATCCACCCATCCCTCCCCCCCCCCACACACACAGAAGACCATCTGCCCCGCCCCCTTCCCTCTTTTCCTGTCTCTATTGCTTCAAAGCTTTAAGCTTACAAGTTAGTAACCCAGCGCTGATCATACCTGATTAACTGTTTCTTGTGTTCGTTGTCTTTACATCCGCTGGTTATTGTTTGCCCTGGACTACAATTGTGTCAGGTCAGAGACCGACTCTCTCTCTCCCTCACTCTCTCTTACACACACACACACATCACACACGTACGCACACCACACCCCACACACACACACACATCACACATGCACACACACCACACTACACACACACACACACACACACGTACGCACATACACACACATTCGCATGCATGTATGCATGAAGCAATGGAACCAAACAACACAAAAACATATGAAAAGAAAGAGAGGGGAGAGGAGAGAGATAAAGAGAGAGAGAGAGATGATATGCATACATATATACATACAATACAGAGGCAGAGAGAGAGAGAAAGAAAGAGACAGAGAGAGACAGACAGAGAGAGATGACAGATAGATGGATAAGAAAGAGAGGGGGGAGAGAGAGATGATGATATACAATATAATAATATATGTGTGTGTGTGTGTGTGTGGGTGAGTAGTGATATACAGAAGAGAGAGAGAAAGAAAGAGAGGGAGACAGAAAGAGAGACAGAGAGAGAGAAGAGAAAGAGAGACGAAGAGAGAGAGAGAGAGAGAGAGAGAGAGAGAGAGAAAGAGAGAGAGAGACAGAGAGAGAGAGAGAGAGAGAGAGGAAGAAACGTGTCTAAGTATTGACATTAACCTTTCTAAACATCAATCCTCTTCTTTTATTTGCCGACTTCCACGACCGAGAAACACCAAAGTACATTCACAAAGTCATTCACCGGTACAAGTGCCCGCGCGTGCTGGTGAACATGCACACTGTTTTGTGTGTGTGTGTGTGTGTGTGTGTGTGTGTGTGTGTGTGTGTGTGTGTGTGTGTGTGTGTGTGTGTGTGTGTGTGTGTGTGTGTGTGTGTGTGAGTGAGTGAGTGAGAGAGAGAGAGAGAGAGAGAGAGAGAGAGAGAGAAGGAGAGAGACAAAGAGCATGGGGTGTGTATATTTAGATCTCGCAGGCTAAATTAGCACTAATCAGGTCTTCTGGTGTTAGCGCTCTCTCTCTCTCTCTCTCTCTCTTTCGCTTGCTCGCTCGCTCGCTCTGTCGTGAGCAGCCACACCCACGGTGGTCTTGCGTCATATATAGCACGTTTTATTGATCAACGGCTTTTTCCCTGGTTCGTTTTTATTCCAAAGTGTTCCAGCCGCCTTCGTGATCGTGTTAATTTAGAAATCTTCTATCGATAAAAACACAAACAAAAAGAACAATAGAAGCAAAACAAACACAAAGAAGAGAATAACAAATAAATAAGCTTCAATACATTAATGAAGCAAGAAGGTGGAGATTATATTAAAAAAAAAAAAAAAAAACCCAATGAATTGGGCTTACGTGATAAAGACAACGTGTGGTCAGACTACTTTAAAAGAGGAAAACAGGTAAAGATTGTTTGTAACACTGTGGTCCTAGTGAGGCGGCAGAAAACGCAGTTTTTCTCGGGCCCAGCATCGTAAGGACGGTGCCCCTCTCTCTCTCTCTCCTCTCTCTCTCTCGCCCGGGCGTTTTACCTTCCCAACCCTGAACAGGAGCAGGTACATTTTCACAGCTGGGTGGACTGGATATGAAGGTACAGAGTCTCGCAGACCAGTACGGAACCCGTGCAAACCTGTGTAGCCAGACTAGAAGGCGGGGCGGTTGGCCTCTACACCAACCGGGCCGCAGACGTGGTGATACAGTAACATTATACAGCAGAATGCTGAATACAGATTTTAACCCTTACAACCCCACTCCGTCTCTCTCTCTCTCTACCAGCCTCCTGCAAGATACTGCTGGAGGGAGTGAAAGGGTTAATTTAAAAGATGGTGATAAGAATTTGAGCGCGTGCCAGGAATCACGCGACATGTAACCTGAACAAGAATGTGTGTGAATGTCAAAGTTAAGTTACTGCACCCGTCACCTGACACCAAGAATGACCCACGGAAGACAAGAGTGTGCACACTGTGCAATAACATAACGCTTGCGCAGTGGGAAAGGAAACCACGCACACGCACACGCACACGCAGACACACACACACATACACACACACACACACACACACACACACAACACACACACACACACACACACAACAAGATACGTGCATGCGATAAAACACTGCTTGCCAGGGAAAAAAAGTACAATAGCTACGACGCCGACCCGGAAGGAGTCATGGTCTTTGTGAGTCATTTCACCACGACATGGTGCCAAGACTTACCCTCGCCACAGACATAAATAACGACTTTGTTCTGAAACGTGGATCTACCATAGACATAAATTACAACTTCATACTGGAGCTTGGTTGTACACCAGATATAACTTACGACTTCATACGGGACCGGGATCTACCACGGATATCAATCACAACTTCACTTCACACTGGGACTGAGACTTGCCCTAACATACACGTAAATTACAGCTTGAAAGTGAAACCTACCCATAGCACACACAAACATGGCGGCCTGGAGCTGAGAGTCTCTCCTACCGCTGGGACCTACCACAAAACATGAATTGCGGCTTGGAGCTGGGATCTGGATCTACTGAAGACACAAATTAGGGTTTGGAGCTGGGACTTGGACCTATTACAGATACAAATTAGCCTTTGAAGCTAGGATTGGGTGATCTGGGGAGTTTGGAATTCGGATTTTGGACTTGATAACCTATACAACAAATTAGTGTTTGGAGCCAGGATCTGGGAGGTTGGGGTGGTGGATTTAGACCTATTACAAATACAAATTAGTGTTTGGAGCTAGGATGGGGGGTGGGGGGGGGATTGGAATATGGACCTATTACAAATACAAATTAGTGTTTGGACTAGGATGGGGGGGTGGGGGGTGGAGTTGGAATATGGACCAATTACAAATACAAATTTAGTGTTTGGAGCTAGGATGGGGGGGGGGGGGGGGGGGTTGGAGTTGGAATATGGACCTATTACAAATACAAATTAGTGTTTGGACTAGGATGGGGGGGGGGGGGGTTGGAGTTGGAATATGGACCTATTACAAATACAAATTAGTGTTTGGAGCTAGGATCTTGAGGGTTTGGAGTTGAGAGCTGGACCTATTACAAATACAAATCAGTGTTTGGAGCCAGGATCTGGATGGTTTGGAGTTGGGATTTGGACCTATTACAAATACAAATTGGAATTTGGAGCTAGGATCTGGACCTACCTTGGACAAAAATTACAACTTGGACCTGAGATCTGCACTTAAGACAGACATAAATTACAGTATAGTGTTGGTATTCAGTCCTACTGCAAGCAGAATTACAGTATGGTGATGAGAATGACAGTATGGTGATGAGACTTAAAGACTTGCTGCAAATATAAATTACGACTTGGTGCTGGCATCTGAACCTGCCCCAGGAATACATTACGGCGTCATGTTGTTCTTTCGATCTATCACAGACATACATTCCGCCTTGGTATTGGTATCTGAACGTGCCAAAGATACAATGTAAGGCCTGGTGCTAGACCTTGGACGTACTACAGACACAAACCATGGTGTGATGCTGGTATCTAACATACCATAGATATAATATGCGGCACAGCGGTAATATATTTACCTACCAAAGACATACATTACGGTATGGTGCATATATCTATCTATACCTATTACACACATAATTATACTTTGGCGCTGGTGTTCAGATCTTCCACAGATATAATTTAGAGTAAGGAGTTGGGATTTTGACCTATCACAGACATACATTACAGTGTGGAACTGAGATTTGCACGGTATTTCTATCTACCACAGACATAAATAACGCCACGATTCTGGCATTGCAATTACGGTGTGATAGTATTTGGACCTACTACTGATAATCGTGGTGTGATGCCGATGTTTAGATATTCCATATATATAAACTGCAGTATGGTGCTAGGACCTGGACCTATCACAGAGATGAATACGGTATTATGCCGATATGTGGACCTTGTACAGATATAAATTACAGTATTGGAAAAAAGACTTGAACTTACCACTGGACCTTGTACAGATATAAATTACAGTATTGGATACAGACTTGAACTTACCACAGACATGAATTACGGTATGGTATTGGTATTTGAACCTACAGTAGGATATATAAATTAAGGTATAGTACATCCTCTCCAGCTCAACTCAACATAAAAAAAATTTGCTGACGTCTTGTTTTTGCCTTAAACTTTGTGAATTTGGCTTTATTGTGTTTTGTGTTTGCTTGACAAAGGTTGGCTGCCAGAAAATTTGCGACTGTCTTTGTTTCGTAATTAAAACAGGCGTTCTCTTTGCATTTTCGTGTGTTTCTGGCGTCTGTCTGCTTGAAAGCTAACAGTCACTTTGATTCAGATTACGGTATGATGCTGGTATCCGGACCTACAACAGACATAACTGACAATGTGATGCAAATATCTGATCCTAACTCAAAAGGCACACATGCTGACCGCAAATGACCGGGGGCTGACATACTCGTGGGACTGTGTGGTGTGAGCGATGGCCGGTGACAAAGAAACGCAATGTGCATTAATCTTTATTATCACACGAAGCAAATATTCCCTTGCGGCAAGCAGATAAATGCAGCGTTCGTTTTTGGGAAAATGGCGGTGGTGTAGAGGCAGAGCTTCTGCCTATCGGTCTGAGCACTTAAGTGTTTTTTTTCAGTTGTTTTGATACTGGCTCGACCCGAGATAAAAAAGAAAAAAGTGTGCGTGTGGCTTCCTCCAGTCCACCTAGCTGTGCATGGTTACCCGCCCCTGTTTAATGCTGGAAAAGGCAAAGCGGCAAGGGAGAGGAGATGTACACTACCCTCAAATGCTGGGCCTGAGAAAAGTTGGAATTTCTACGACTTCCCTCCTCCATGATCTGCATGTTATGTGAAAAAGCAAGTTACATAAATAAGATGAACTAAACTAAACTAAACTAAACTAAACTAAACTAAACTAAACTAAACTAATACTAAATTAAACTGAATTAAATTAGATTAAACTGATACTAAATTAAACTGAATTAAATTAGATTAACTGATACTAATTAACTGAATTAAATTAGATTAATTTGAACTGAATAAATGAATAAATAATTGCCGTAAAAAAACAAGGTATGGTAATGATCTTACTTAAAACAACGGAGTTAAAGAAATGCCACAGAGACAACGATCAAGATGGACAGGAAGAAAGGGTGGGGGAGGGGAGGGAGAACCAAGATGATCAGGTTATTTTCATAATCTCCCTGTATATAAAAAGATCATTAGGGAGAAAAAGAAACCCATCTCAGAATCACTGTGAGATTTAACAAATATCAAATGACATGAAACTTGACGTGAACGAGAACTACGGTAAATTCTCACAACAATGAAAACAGAATTGAAATATTGTCTGAAGTTCCTGAGACAGTGATGTTCATTTACTTTCCTCCAAAAATGCTGATTTTACTTTGTTTTTGTTTTTGTCTGAGCGACACCGACTTTGATGCTATGTCTTTCACGTTAACGCATTCACAACTCCTAAATGGTCCACATCCTTGGCCCAAATTTGGTTAAAAAAAAACTACAGAAAAACAGCTGGGAAAATCCTGCGAACACACTTTTGTCATTCATGCAAACGTACAACACACACACACACACACACACACACACACACACACACACACACACACACACACACACACACACACACACACACACCACACACACACACCACACACAAATTCCTCATCTTCGGTCGATATGAAACAATTTCATTAAGAATATCAGACAATTCACTTCTGTTTTCACAGTTCTGATAATAGGGTGTTCCACACAATTTTTGAAAATGAAGTTAAAGAAATTACTTTGACATATTTACAGTGATCTTTTCACACTGATCATACTGATATTTGAACCATGCCTGTGTGATCATATATACAAATTTTGTTTGTTTGATTGTTTGCTTTTCTTACTACTGAGAGTTTTTGAAATGCAAATTTTTTGTCAACTTTTCAGTACCACGTTTTACACGCTGTAAATGATAGAAAACTGTGGAAATTGTAGGTTTTAACTTTTAAGCATAACCACATTAAGCACACGGTATATAAGTTGGATTGAATGTCTGTCTTTCTTACTAAGAAAGTACATGGTTGCACATTGACAGAACTACAAGTTTTTTTGCTGAGAAGCTGGATGCAATACGAAATTCTTCATATGCCATTTTCTCAAAGACGCCACGGGAGACAGATGATTGCAGTGTGACATGTATTTTTCAAAACCAATACATTAAAAGCAAACTTCGTCAGGAAACGCACCAGTTTCGAGTCTGTAGTTTGTTCAAGACGGATTCATCACCGCACCCGGACAATGCCATATGCGCGCCACCCAAATCTGCCAACAAATATCTGGTAGACTCCTTGGGCCTGCGCAAAAACCTATGTGCTGGCAAGGTCTTGAAATGGGGAGAGCGACATATGAAACACTAGCTGACACCACCAGAATGATGGAAACATTAAGATGAGCAGCGAACAGACCAATTTTTCATGTTGCGGGCTGGGATTGAACTCAAAATATCAGATCTTGAGTCCATGGCTCTATCAAAAGAACCAACCAACCAACCCCTCCCCCCCCCCCAAAAAAAAAAAAAAAAGAAAAAGAAAAAGAAGACTGTGGCCTGCCCGAGGGTTGAACTCGCGACCCGCGTGTGATGAACATGGCGCTCTAATAACTAAGCTAACGGACCAGTGAACACAGAAAGAGCGGAGCGATACTGTGTTTTGTCTTTTGCTTATACATTAGTGAATTAGTGAATATCTGTTACAAATCTTGGGAAAAAAAACAAGAAAAAAAATGACAATAAAACAACAACAACTAATGTTTTTGGCATTTTGTCCACATTTTTTTCAAGGGTGCCTTGGAATACACTATGATACGTCTACCACTGTCCATGATGCAAATCCATTTTAGTTTCAACCGAAGCAGCTTCAATATCACGGTAACCTTGAGAAGTTCACATCGGAGATTTTCTGCATTAATTTCTGTATAAAAAGGGAAACTGAACTATCTGACCATCTTGGGTTTCTTTTTTCCTTTCGTCTTTTTTTCTTTTTCTCTCTTCTACATCTCTCTTTTTTTTTCTCGCTCTCTCTCTCATTAAATTGCAAGTCATAAAATTGCGCGGCGGATCATGTTTTCTGCGAGCCATGACAAGAACAACAATGGGGCCACACGTCACACCCAGTGGAAGAACTGTGTCACTAGCCCTCCTTAGGCGTGGTCCATCGAAGCTTTTCTTAACCCTTTCCCTCCCTAACTATGCCCACCAGCACCCACCAGATTCCTGCGCTTTCTCACAGCATCCACCAGCTGGCAAGAAGTGTGAGGGGTGTGAAAGGATTTAAACGCGTCGTTATGACTTTTTTTTTCAAGGATCATCGCACTCAGGGAGGTTACTTTGCGCTCATTTTTTTTTCTCGTTCCATTTTCTGCGCCACCTTAATGGCCACAGAAGCTGACACACTTTTTACAATGTAATGATGATGATGTCGATGAGGATGATATTCACGATGTTATGGAGTTCCATCTAAGATTGAGACTGCGTGACAGGGCTGTACTCTACGCTTACTATCAAAACATATCCTAGCGTCAACCAGGCCCGACAGATACAGACACCTGAAGTGCTAGTCAGAAGATTTGAGCAACACTCTCAATGACGCATCTGTGAAGTGGACGAGACTCGACTGTGTGGTCCCAGTCTTCCGAATGAGCCCACAGCTCGCCCAACTCACGTTAGAGCTGAAAAATCCAATAATGATTTTTGAAGGTACTGATGGGGATTCGAACCCACAACCTTGCAGTCAGTAGTCCGTTGCATTAACCACTACACCACGGCGACTGGTTGCGTTATCTGACTTTTATCGTATCGTATATGTACGAAACAGGCTCTACTGTGGCATCTGAAATGACAAAGACAGGAAATGCGTAGAGACCAGAAATGTGACCGAAACAAAGAGGACTGCGTTATTTCTTTCTTTCTGCTTTTTTCCCTACACAAAGCGACAGAAGCACAAGCAACGCGCACACAACAGTCGTTTTCTGTTGACTACTAAGTACTATCATTTAAAAGTCGTCGGTAGACAATTTTCGGCCTTTGTCAAGCGTAAGATCACAAACAAACAAACAAACACCAGGTACAAAAATTAGGAGAAAAAGACTGAAACTTCCCTGCCACTCCATTTCTTTTCTCACTTTGGTCGGAGCAGCAGGGAAGTTTCAGTCTTTTTCTCCTGATTTTTTTTTTCCTTTTCATAATTCCCCTTACCTCACAAACTAAGATCATAATAAAAACCTCTCGGAGAATGCCGCGCCTAAGAAACATGTAGCAGCCGGCATATTGTAACCTACAAATGGTTCATCACAGGTTTCAGGTAATTTTGTCCCCTACTAACATACCTTCATTTTCAGCTTAACAAAGAACTGCACGAGCACAAGTTCAACAGAGAAGAACTATCTTCCCTTAAACAGAGAAACTATCTTCCGGTGTTAAACGAACTATATTATTACAAGAGAATTAACAACAACAACAATAACAACAACAACAACAAAGAGAAAACCCGTGTGTGAAGAGGAATACCTGTCCTGTGTGACGAAGGAAAGCAGTACTGCGGGCAGAAATACTGCTCTATACAGGGAATGTAGTATATTCTATAGAATCAAAACGGGCTGGCAGCGAAAGACAAGGCATATTATTATCTGTATGGTACCACGCTGTTATGAAGCAGTGAATAATAACAGATGATTCTTAATCTAAAACAAGTGTGACTGCCCGCGTTCAAGCAAACAGGAACCAGAAGAAAAAAAGGAAAAAAGACTAAGAACGCGTATTTAATACAACCAGACAAGACAGGCAAAAAATTTTTGGCCTTTGTCAAGCGTAAGATCACAAACAAACAAACAAACAAACAAACACCCGATACAAAAATCAGGAGAAAAAGACTGAAACTTCCCTGCTGCTCCGACCAAAGTGAGAAAAGAAATGGAGTGGCAGGGAAGTTTCAGTCTTTTTCTCCTAATTTTTGTACCTGGTGTTTGTTTGTTTGTTTGTTTGTGATCTTACGCTTGATAAAGGCCAATTGGCCGAAAAGTTGCGCCTGTCTTGTCTGATTGTATTAAATACGCGTTTTTATTCTTTTCTCGTGGTTTTTTTTCTTCTAACAGATGATTCTAAGTCTTGTTCAGTATCCAAAACAAAGACAGGAAACAATTATCATATGTTTTAGTGTATGAAAGGCAGAGAAAGAGGGAAGGCGACTGCAAGTTTCGCTCGCATGCACGAAGAATGCAAAGGAAAATTCCTATGCTAAACGATCGACGGCAGTTGTCGTTTTATAGTGTACAAACAGAAAATCGTGACAGTCAAAAGCGTGTCGAATCGTGATGCACCCGAAATAACAGCGCTGATGTATAGAAATCCACCCAGCCCTTTTCATTGCCTTACACTTCCTTGGACGAGCAGAGTTGACAGAAGACACCACTAACCACGTGCTGTGTAATAATATACAAGTATTATGGGCTAACAAGTAATTTTACCCCGTGGGATACAATTCTGGGTTGCCGGTTTCTGCGCAGCAGGTGATAAAAACACCTTCAAGTGTGACGGTCTTTATCCTTTTCTTCTTCAGCTTTTTTCTTTTTCTTTTTTTTCTTCCTTTTTTAAATTGCACTGTTCAGCTGATTATAATGCAAAACAAACAAACAAACAAACAAAAAACGAGTTTGTTTCGAAACTGCTTGCTCCTGAAGTTCATATTCATCGTTTTTCCTATTTTTCCGAGTAATCCAAAGTGACATTTTCAGGATGGCTTTTAACTTACAACCTGCTGTACGCAGCCAAGTCAGTGGTCACACGATAGGAAGAAAAGGACCAATAAGAATGGTCAGTCTCAGTGGTAAGCTGTTAGGCAGCTTGCTGTATCGAGTTTCAGTTGCCGCAGTAGAGCTTGTAGTTTCTGAGAGCAAACGCCACGGAAATACGTAGCCAAACACCGAAGCTAAGAAAGTCTGTATTCCTCACTTATCTTCAGGTAACTGAGGCCTTCCAGTAAGTAATAAGAACCAGAACCAGAAGACTTGTCCTCCACTGGATCCCCGCTCATTGTGGGATACCAGGAAACACGACAGTACATGAGCCAGCAAAAAGAGGAACCAAGGAAGACCAATCAAACACAGAGTCAGCTACAGCAAGAAGACAGGAACATCATCAGATCATTCCTTAAGACCACAGACACAAAGGGAGGATTATCATCTTCTGTCCAGAGAGCAGCCAGTGGACCTGATGAGATTCCACATCGGAACAACCGGCTCAATGTCCATATGAACTGCAAATTCAAACTGACGCCATCAGCAACATTTTTTTAACTTTTTTTTCTTTTATTGTTGTTTAAAGCCCAGCCGACTGCGCAGAGCCATATCGGGGCTATAACCGCTTCAAAACACAAAACTTCAACAGGAAAAAAAAAGAAAAAGAAAATTAAGTGCACATAGCAATGCATTCGCGCACATAATCTAAGGACATGCGCCCGGCGTAGGACCAATCCGTCCGATTTATCGCACAGGGTAGATTTAAAAAACACACCTGAATACAAATGTAAGCATACATAAAGACACCAAAACATATATAAAAACAGGCATAAATTACAAAAAATTGCTTCCGCATATCTCGCCTCCTTTGAGCCAAAAATGCACTTAATACATGTACCCAATTATCAATCCGAAGAAAACGTACGTAAGACTTTATCGAAAAAATACAGGTGAATGGACCATTAAGGCAGAAAATAAGTAGAAATGACAGAAAGCAAGGCAACAAGACAGAAACAAAGAGAGTGACAGAAAAGAGGAAATTTCTAGCACAGAATTTCCACTATTTATATTGAAAGAGCCCCGGCATCCCCACGGGGGACATCAGGAACATGCCCCTGCGGTCAAGAGGACTAAACAGCTAAACACATACTGTCGCCATGTCGCCTCTGTGAAGTGTGGGGACAGGAGACGTGACCAACTACAATTCCTCTGACCACCAAGCTTCACGACAGCCGGCTAGAACTGTAGGGGGGAAAAAACGGCCATATTCGTCCTTCAGTTTCAGTTTCTCAAGATGATATCTCCGCGCTCGGAATGAATTCCATATGCACTAACGTCACAGGTGCCATGTGATGGAGAAGATCCAGAATGATCACGACACAAGCCTTAAGCCTGCACATAAACCCACGAGCTGGCCAGGTCCTGAGGTCCTACCTAGATCGTTCCATAACCCTGGGGTCGTAGGGAAGTGAGGTGGCAGAGACCTCAACTTTTTCCAGGGCCCAGCACCACGAGGGCGGCTCCCATCCCCTCTCCCTCGATTCAAATTCATAGTCGTATTCACTTTTTTTAACCAAGACTTCAGAAAGGCAAGAAGGCTAACTAGTCTTCAAGGGGTGGGACCTGGGAAATCAACCTATCTCTTCAATGTTTTATACCAAGGCTGCCGGGCAACGCCCTCTCTTCACGATTTTCCACTGCTATGGGATCTTCAGCGTGCGCAGCCAGATGGCACACGGGTCCGACTCATTTTTCGTCTCCTTCCGAAGAACTAGACATTCAGTTCGATTTTCCGGTCAAACAGAGGAGCAAAGTCGCGGTCATTCGTTGTTCGATGTGGTTTGACCATGTAGACGGAATGCGAAAGAAGAAAAAGAAATTGTTTATCACTACTCCAAAATAACTTAAGTCATCTGACAATCTTCAATCCTGACTTGTTAACACTGGTACAAAACAAACTGATGCAATTTTACCTCGTTTTCGCCGCTTTATGAATGTCTGTCAAGTGGCGTCAGGAGCTTGGGAGGTGACTGTCCGGAAAGTGGCGAGGCATTTTTGCTCTGGGTCCTATCCGCACCCTTGCGGTGTTTCTTTTTAATTAACTGTCTTCGCCGATTTCACATGCGTCGAGTGATACACAACATGCGGTAAACCGACAGTGACTATTTAACAGGAGGATTTTTTTAAACAATAATAATGATAATGATAACAATAATTACAATATTTATACGGCGCCAAATCTTAACAATTCAAATCACGCACCAGGCATACGTGTACAATCGACAAAGACTACCTTACAATATTTTTTTTTAAATCCACTTGATATCGTTCACAACTTAACGTGTTTCTCATTCACACACACACACACACACACAGAGAGAGAGAGAGAGGAGGGGGGAGAGAGAGAGAGAAAGAGAGAGAGACAGAGACAGACAGAGACAGAGAGAGAGAGAGACAGAGACAGAGAGTGGAAGAGAAGAAGAAGAAGAAGAAGAAGAAGAAGAAGAAGAAGAAGAAGAAGAAGAAGAAGAAGAAGAAGAAGAAGAAGAAGAAGAAGAAGAAGAAGAGGAAGAAGAAGACGAAGAGGAAGAAGAAGACAAAGAGGAAGAGAAGAAGAAGAAGAAGAAGAAGAGAAGAAGAAGAAGAAGAAGAAGAAGAAGAAAGGGAAGAAGAAGACGAAGACGAAGAAGAAGAAGAGAAGAAGAAGAAGAAGAAGAAGAAGAAGAAAGAAGAAAAAGAAGGAGTAGAAGAAAAGAAGAGGAAGAAGAAGGAAAAAAAAAAAAGGAAGAAGAAGACGACGACGACGACGAAGAAGAAAAAGAAGAAGAAAAAGAAGAAAAAGAAGGCAAAATGAAAGAAAAGAAAAGAAAAAAAAAACAAAAGAAACAAATCACGCTGTTTACAGCTGAACACAAGGCCTCTCACGTATGTTTTAGATTCCTTACGTACACACTACGCCTGTCACAACACTATGTGTTTCAACCCGTTTTCTTTCATGGCTTGAAGAATGGATTTACCAGCAATACTAGCCGCGCCCAAACCAGGGACTGGACAACTGTCCATCCATACCTTTCCTCACCAGGATATAATAATAATAACTTGTTATTTGGTATTTTTGATGAAAACCCAGCAGACTCCGTAAAGACATATCAAGGTCATAACCATTTCAACACACACACAATACATGTACTTCAACAGGAAAAAAAAAAAAAAGGAAAAGAAAATTAAGTACATATATCAATGCAATCGCGCACGTAATCTAAGGACTTGCCCTTGGCGCTGACCACTCTGTCCAATTTATTACACTGGGGATTTAAAAAATAAACCTAAAACCGACACTGTTGTACGGTTGTGAGGCGTGGACAGTCAACACGCAAATTCAGAACAAAACTGAGGCTACTGAAATGTGGTTTCTAAGAAGAATGTTGAGAGTTCCATAGACAGCAAAGAAAACAAACGAGACAGTCTTGAAAGAGGCAGACACAAAAAGATCAATAATAGAGAAGATTAGGGGGGGGGGGGGGGGAAACAGGCAACGTTTATAGGCCATGTTATGAGGAAAGGGTAATTAGAACACCTGGTCACAACAGGAAAGCTGGAGGGAAAGAGAACACCAGGCAGACCCAGGGATAAAATATTGGACGGACTTGCAGGGTGGCTGAAGACAGTGAGGGTGGGAGATGTGCTTGTGCGACAGGGGATAGATTTGTGTGGAGGGCCATGATCGCCAACGCCATGAGACACGGCACATAGTAATGATGATGGTGATGACGATATATATTATATATATATATATATATATATATATATAGAGAGAGAGAGAGAGAGAGAGAGAGAGACAGACAGACAGACAGAGAGAGAAACAGAGAGAGGGAGGGAAAGAGAGAGAGAAAGAGAGAGAGGAATAGATATAGACATACAGACACACAACACAACACACACATATATATATATATGCCTATATATGTATATATATATATATATATATATATCATATATATATATATGTGTGTGTGTGTGTGTGTGTTACAGATATACAATATAAGCACATTATAGTGTCTTTTGTTTTTGTTGTTTTTCCTGCTGTTGTCTGTTTTTTTTATTATTATTATTGTTTTGGTTTTTAGGTGTTCTGAGCAATATTGCTGTGATCATGAATTTGACAGGAGACATACAGACAGAGAACACATTAAAAGAGTGAACAACACGAATATCATTAGGAATGCACTTGTAAGGAGTCAAATATGTAGAGAATACAAATTAATTTAAAACGCGGCCACGAATATTGCTGAAAATGTGGTTTAGGTTGTCCATTCTCTCAGATTTCGGCAAGCCAGTTGTATAATGAGGGGCGGCGTAGCCTGGAGCCATTCATTAGTGTAATTGCCGCCACAAGTTATTAATGGTCTGATATAGTCGTGCTAACACTGGCATAGAAGTTTAACTGACATAAAACCCGGGCTTGGGTCTGTCTGCCTGAGCCAAGGGTATTTCCATAGTTCTCCTTCGTCTCTTAAAGCAATAGCCAAGAACACGCTACACGCTATACATCGTTATTATCACAACATAATGTGTACCAATCTAGTCTGTTGTTGCAAGCAATGAAGGTTACATTACGTAGAAATCAACATCATCACACCAATTATATGTAATGTATACACATAATGAAAACAATTCATGTCGAAAGCTTACTCGTTCGTTACTGTAACACAACATGGTCAAACAAGCAATAACAGACAACAGCAAAAAAACAAAAAACAAAACAAAAAGCGAAATGAAAATAAATATTAATGTTAAGAACCATTAGTTACAAGGAACAGAGTAGAGCAAAATAACAGGAATGCAAATAGGTCTTCATCAAAACGCGCACGCACACGCACAAACACACACACACATGTAGAGAGAGAGAAAGAGAGAGAGAGAGATAAAAAGAAACAAAGAGAGAGCGAGAGAGAGAGCGCGAGAGAGAGAGAGCGAGAGAGAGAGCGAGAGAGAGAGAGAGAGAGAGAGAGAGAGAGACCTACGCTCGTACATTTTTCTCGGGAGAGAAAACCAAGCAATCCGTTCCGCCCGTTTAAGTTTTGGACAATGTCAGCAACAGAATGTACACCAGTAATAAACCACACCTTGGCTCCGTCTGTTAATGCCACACCACCAATAACAACTAAAGAATGTGTAACGACTTAAAATAAAATCTTGGTTCTTGGTTCTGTTTTTCGTTGTTACCGCCAATGGACGCTACAAAATCTGTAACGATTATAAACGACATGTCTGTTCTGTCTTTTAACCCTTTGACTCCCGTACCCTGTTCACTAACTGCAAAAACTGGATCCTTTGACTCCCTCACCCTGTACATCAGCTTCCTGCAGGAAGGTGAAGGATAGGGTGAGGGAGTCAAACGGTTCAGTTTTTGCTTTGCTAGCATGGTTGACAATGCAGGATGCTGGTAGACAGGGTGCGGGAGTCAAAGGGTTAAAGTTATCGCCAATGACTGATATGGATTACATAGAGCTATATGTTCACAGAACGACGGTTCTGTTCCCTAATTTGCCATTGTATGCTACACAGTATGTATTCATTACCACAACAGGTAGGCCCTAGTTACTGCTATACCATGGGCTGATGGAATACTGACCAAGAGGTTGTAGCAAAACCAAAAGCATCAGCCTCGCCACAAGGATTGCTGTATATAGAGCAGTAGACCTGAGCACCCGTCTACTGTACTGCTGAGAGATCAGGACTACCAATCGACAACAAAATGAAAAGACGGAATGGTTTCCATCAGAGATGTCTGCACACTGTCTGTAACATCATATGGCAAAATCAATTGTCCAACCTTCAAGTTCTCAAGAAGTGAAGCTTGCCAAGCACTGGGTGTCTGCTCATCAAATACCAGCTTTGCTGGACCGGATCGAACGCAACTGCATCCCAAAGGTGCTCCAGCATGTAGAACTCAGTTCAGTTCATATTGCTTATAGCCCAGCTGACTACTAAAGCCATATCAGGGCTAACACCACGTATATATAAAAAAAGAAAAAGACAACCCGCTAAAATAAAATTAAAAGACAACAGTTAAAAACCATGCTCACCGTTAACCTTACAAATCTAAAATACGATTAAAGAAAAACAGACGTAAAATCAGATCTGGTGAAATCTACTGATCTCTTGTAAAAACTGGAAAATTGCATCAGGAGGGACGTCTCGGAAGAGGTTCTTGAAGGAGTCCGCCGTGTAGTGCTTTTTGTCTCACACTGTACAAGTCACAGCAATCGAGGAGGAGATGTCTGAAGCATCACCACATGTAGAACTTAAGTATGGACATTGCGACCAATGAAGACAGCTAAAGCAGAACAAAAGAATATTATGACGATCATCCTCATCAGCTGCAATATCAACACTACCAACTGGGAAGACACTGCCCACAACAAAACATGGTGGCGACAGCAGTACACGCAGGACAATAATTTCTGAACAATGTCAAACAGCTGCTATTCAACAGAAGAGGGAACTGTGGCAGCAGAACCCTGGCCACAGGAATCTTTCTCATGCAGTGTCTGTAGAGGAACATGTGCTCCAGGGTTGGTTTTCTATCCTACTTGAATACCCACACATGGCACAAAAATCAATATGCCTCTTCATTCGGCAGATCAATGGGAGAGTCCATCATCAAGACCATTAAACTATGACTAGTCTGTTGCTATGGCCAGTGGAATGCTACAGAAAATGTAGCTTTTATCTTGAAACTAGTGATCTGTTTCTGTCTCTTGTTCATATAGCCAGACCATGCTCTCAACTTCCCATGGGGCCAGCACAGTGATAGCAGCGCCTATTTATTCTCCCTTACTGTTTTGCCTTCCCCAATTCTGGACAAGTAAGTGAACTTACAAATTTGTGCAGTCAGACAGCAAGGCGGGAGCTCTAACTCAATGTCGACTGGGAGTCTGCTTCTGTAATTATGGTTACATTAATATACATGTGTGTTTAACAAGTCCCCTTCTGAGTTATATTATTAGGAGTGTATGACATGTGTTTTTTTGTTTTGTTTGTTTTTTGTTAATGTAATTATGAACTGAGCAAGCCCTGCTACTGTAATGATATTAATATGTGTGTCAAACAAGTTGTGTTGTAACTATGATTACACTGTGTTGAACAAGTCCTGCTTTAGTTCCTGCAATTGTGTTTACACTGTGTTGAACAAGTCCTGCTTTATTCCTGCAATTGTGTTTACACTGTGTTGAACAAATCCTGCTTTAGTTCCTGCAATTGTGTTTACACTGTGTTGAACAAATCCTGCTTTAGTTCCTGCAATTGTGTTTACACTGTGTTGAACAAGTCCTGCTTTAATTCCTGCAATTGTGTTTACACTGTGTTGAACAAGTCCTGCTTTAGTTCCTGCAATTGTGTTTACATTGTGTTGAACAAATCCTGCTTTAATTCCTGCAATTGTGTTTACATTGTGTGAACAAATCCTGCTTTAGTTCCTGCAATTGTGTTTACATTGTGTTGAACATGTCCTGCTTTAGTTCCTGCAATTGTGTTTACACTGTGTTGAACATGTCCTGCTTTAATTCCTGCAATTGTGTTTACATTGTGTTGAACAAATCCTGCTTTAGTTCCTGCAATTGTGTTTACATTGTGTTGAACATGTCCTGCTTTAGTTCCTGCAATTGTGTTTACATTGTGTTGAACATGTCCTGCTTTAGTTCCTGCAATTGTGTTTACACTGTGTTGAACATGTCCTGCTTTAGTTCCTGCAATTGTATTTACACTGTGTTGAACAAATCCTGCTTTAGTTCCTGCAATTGTGTTTACATTGTGTTGAACAAATCCTGCTTTAGTTCCTGCAATTGTGTTTACATTGTGTTGAACATGTCCTGCTTTAGTTCCTGCAATTGTGTTTACACTGTGTTGAACATGTCCTGCTTTATTCCTGCAATTGTGTTTACACTGTGTTGAACAAGTCCTGCTTTAATTCCTGCAATTGTGTTTACACTGTGTTGAACAAGTCCTGCTTTAATTCCTGCAATTGTGTTTACACTGTGTTGAACAAATCCTGCTTTAGTTCCTGCAATTGTGTTTACACTGTGTTGAACAAGTCCTGCTTTAATTCCTGCAATTGTGTTTACACTGTGTTGAACAAGTCCTGCTTTAGTTCCTGCAATTGTGTTTACATTGTGTTGAACAAATCCTGCTTTAATTCCTGCAATTGTGTTTACATTGTGTTGAACAAATCTGCTTTAGTTCCTGCAATTGTGTTTACATTGTGTTGAACATGTCCTGCTTTAGTTCCTGCAATTGTGTTTACACTGTGTTGAACATGTCCTGCTTTAATTCCTGCAATTGTGTTTACATTGTGTTGAACAAATCCTGCTTTAGTTCCTGCAATTGTGTTTACATTGTGTTGAACAATCCTGCTTTAGTTCCTGCAATTGTGTTTAAAATTGTTGCCTGCTTTAGTTCCTGCAATTGTGTTTACTCTGTGTTGAACATGTCCTGCTTTAGTTCCTGCAATTGTGTTTACATTGTGTTGAACAATTCCTGCTTTAGTTCCTGCAATTGTGTTTACATTGTGTTGAACATTCCTGCTTTAGTTCCTGCAATTGTGTTTACATTGTGTTGAACATGTCCTGCTTTAGTTCCTGCAATTGTGTTTACACTGTGTTGAACATGTCCTGCTTTAGTTCCTGCAATTGTGTTTACATTGTGTTGAACATGTCCTGCTTTAGTTCCTGCAATTGTGTTCGTGTTGAACATGTCCTGCTTTAGTTCCTGCAATTGTGTTTACACTGTGTTGAACATGTCCTGCTTTAGTTCCTGCAATTGTGTTTACATTGTGTTGAACATGTCCTGCTTTAGTTCCTGCAATTGTGTTTATACTGTGTTGAACATGTCCTGCTTTAGTTCCTGCAATTGTGTTTACATTGTGTTGAACATGTCCTGCTTTAGTTCCTGCAATTGTGTTTAC
>JAPXFY010000030.1:35555754-35563254 GCA_030674185.1 Monoplex corrugatus
ACACCGTCGTACGTACATATAGATATATATTAAAAAAAAAGAAGAATTTCTAGATCTGTAATTTTCATTAACATTCCACCAAGAAAGAAAGCCAACAAAACGTAGTTCAGTTTTGATTTAGTTTTTGTGCAATACCATGAATATGACAACGGTTTTGAAAGCTGTGTCAACTTCTGTAGCATAGTCAGTTAGTGCGTATGCGTGCTTGGACCTGTTGAACCGGTTCAACCACACTACAGTATGCATCACTTCTGAGTGATAGTAGACAGGCTACAATGCACACACTGACACCGACACAGGCATATCTCGTACAAAAGGTGAAGGTAAAACTAGACTAGACTAGTACAGTAGTAGATGTAACACATTTGTCGACCTGAGTCATCCGCGTGCTAAACAGGTCTTATATATATATACATATTTTCTTAAGACAAACTGAAACTGACCCCAAATAATCAAGAGTAGGTCAGCTGCTACTGCACTCCAGTAGGAAGCCTATATCAAACTCAACATCAGCGCTGAGTACATCACGACATGCATAGTCATGTGTGTATAAAACTACAAGTGCAACAGTACCGTTAACTTTCTGATCTAGACGACGCACGACAAGTTTGTTCTTTTAGTTCTCCTTCTTTCTAGTCGGGACTGAAACAACGTGCAGACAAGGCACACCACTTAACTTCCGAATACCTGACAAACAACTGTACTCACACCATCAAAACATGACTTACCTCTCACTGCCTCCGAAGGTCTGTAAACATCCACGCAAAAAAAAGTCGTCTGCCGTTTCTGTGTTTTCCTTTTTCCTACCTCCGCTACACGAGAACACTGCCCTGCCCACCCACGCGCTGCATGAACGAGGAAGGAAAAAAAGGAAAAATTTAACCACAAACGGCCTGCCAAACAACAGACTCAAAAAGAACGATCGATATTCATCTGTGCCGGGGCTGGCTTGATTATCAAAGAGATTGCAAGACACACGCAGCAGAAATTTGAGAGTGTATTTTGTCGTTCGGACCCTATTGTTAGGATGAGTGTGTTCGTTTGATGTAATTGTATGTTCTCCGCCACTTCCTTTGCTAAAAGTTGCAAGTAAGCGGGAATGAAATGGACAGCGTGTGTGAAAACTTTCTTCTACCCACCCCCACCCTTACCATCTCAAAAACTTTCTGGAACACAACAACACTGCAAGTGATCATGATGTTGGCTCTCTGACGTAAGTTGATGTGCAGTTTTGCGGTAAATCGCACACAATCGCAGACCACACACACATTACACATACGCGCGCGCGCGCACACACACACATACACACACACGTGCACACACACATGTACACACACACACACACACACACACACACACACACACACACACACACACACATATATATATATATACACACACACATTTTTTAGGCGCTGGAAATAGAGGACAAATTAGTTTTTACGCTTAATCATTTCCAACCCCGCCGTGAACTGAATAACGGAACGGAGTCTGTTCAAGAGGAATTCATCACTCTCGGACAGTTCCATATGAGCTCCACCTAAATCTACCAGTCAGCGGACTCCTTGAGCCAGCGCTAAACACGGTGGGTTGACAAAGTCTTCAATTGAATGGAAGCGAGCAGATCACGGCCTGTTACGACTGAAACAAGCTGGGCTGGTTTGGTTCTTTCCACTAAGCCGTGGACTCACACACACACACACACACACACACACACACACACACACACACACACACACACACACACACACACACAAAACAACAACAACAAAACCATCATCATTCTGGTGGTATCAGCATAGTGTTTCAAAGGTCTCCCCCTCCCTCCCCCTTCCCTCCTTCTCCTCCTCAGTTCAAGACCTCGCCAGGGCAGGGTTTTGCGCAGGCTCATGGAGTCAGCGAGGTAATTGCTGAGAGATTTGGATGGAGCGCAGATGGAATTGTTTGAGTGCGATGAATCCCTCTTCAAGAACAAACGGCAAACTTCAAACTCAGCGTATATGAGAGCTAGCGAAAGACTGACAGCGAGCAGGCCAGTTCAGTTTATATTGCAAGGTGGATTTTGTGGCCGGTAACCTCAGCTGGTTAGAGCACTGTGTTATGCCAATACGTAGCTGGTTAGAGCGCTAAGCTAATACATAGCTGGTTAGGGCACTATGCTAATATACATAGCTGGTTAGAGCACTATGCTAATATACATAGCTGGTTAGAGCGCTATGCTAATACATAGCTGGTTAGAGCGCTATGCTAATACATAGCTGTTAGAACACTATGCTAATACATAGCTGGTTAGAGCACTATCCTAACACATAGCTGGTTAGAGTACTATGCCAATACATAGCTGGTTAAAGCACTATGCCAGTACATAGCTTGTTAGAGCATTATGCTAATACACAGCTGGTCAGAGCACTATGCTAATACATAGCTGGTCAGAGCACTATGCTAATACATAGCTGGTTAGAGCGCTATGCCAATACATAGCTGGTCAGATCACTATGACAATACATAGCTGGTCAGATCACTATGCCAATACATTGCTGGTTAGAGCACTATGCCAATACGTAGCTGGTCAGATCACTATGCCAATACATTGCTGGTTAGAGCACTATGCCAATACATTGCTGGTTAGAGCACTATGCCAATACGTGGCTGGTTAAAGCACTATGCCAATACATAGCTGGTTAGAGCGCTAAGCTAATACATAGCTGGTTAGGGCACTATGCTAATACATAGCTGTTAGAGCACTATGCTAACACATAGCTGTTAGAGCACTATACTGATACATAGCTGGTTAGAGAACTATGCTAATACATAACTGGTTAGAGCACTATGCTAATGTATAGCTGTTAGAGCACTATGCTAATACATAGCTGGTTAGAGCACTATGCTAATGCATAGCTGTTAGAGCACTATGCTAATACATAGCTGTTAGAGCACTATCCTAACACATAGCTGGTTAGAGCACTATGCTAATACATAGCTGTTAGAGCACTATGCTAACATAGCTGCCAGAGCATTGTGCTAATACATAGCTGGTTAGAGCACCATGCTAATACATAGCTGGTTAGAGCACTATGCCAATACATAGCTGGTTAGAGCGCTAAGCTAATACATAGCTGTTAGGGCACTATGCTAATACATAGCTGTTAGAGCACTATGCTGATACATAGCTGGTTATAGCACTATGCTAATACATAGCTGGTTAGAGTACTATGCTAATTTATAGCTTGTTAGAGCACTATGCAAATACATAGCTGCCAGAGCACTGTGCTAATACATAGCTGGTTAGAGCACTATGCTAATGCATAGCTGTTAGAGCACTATGCTAATACATAGCTGTTAGAGCACTATGCTAATACATATCTGTTAGAGCACTGTGCTAATACATAGCTGTTAGAGCACTGTGCTAATACATAGCTGGTTAGAGCACTGTGCTAATACATAGCTGTTAGAGCACTGTGCTAATACATAGCTGGTTAGAGCACTGTGCTAATACATAGCTGTTAGAGCACTATGCTAATGTATAGCTGGTTAGAGCACTGTGCTAATACATAGCTGTTAGAGCACTATGCTAATACATAGCTGGTTAGAGCACTGTGCTAATACATAGCTGGTTAGAGCACTATGCTAATACATAGCTGTTAGAGCACTATGCTAATACATAGCTGTTAGAACACTATGCTAATACATAGCTGTTAGAGCACTATGCTAATGTATAGCTGTTAGAGCATTATGCTAATACATAGCTGGTTAGAGCACTATGCTAATGCATAACTAGTTAGAGCACTATGCTAATACATAGCTGCTTATAGCACTATGCTAACACATAGCTGGTTACAGCACTATGCTAATACATAGCTGGTTAGAGCCTATACTAATGCATAGCTGGTTAGAGCACTTGCTAATACATAGCTGCTTATAGCACATGCTAACGCATAGCTGGTTAGAGCGCTATGCCAATACATGGCTGGTTAGAGCACAATGCTAATACATAGCTGGTTAAAGCACTATGCCAATACATACCTGGTCAGAGCACAGTGCTAATACATAGCTGGTTAGAGCACTATGCCAATACATACTGGTCAGAGCACTATGCTAATACATACTGGTTAGAGCACTATGCCAATACATACTGGTTCAGAGCACAGCGCTAATACATAGCTGGTTAGAGCACTATGCTAATACGTAGCTTGTTAGAGCACTATACCAATACATAGCTGTTAGAGCATTATGCCGATACATAGCTGTTAGAGCACTGTTCTAATACATAACTGTTAGAGCACTGTTCTAATACATACTGTTAGAGCACTATGCTGATACATAACTGTTAGAGCATTGTTCTAATACATAACTGTTAGAGCACTGTTCTAATACATAACTGTTAGAGCACTATGCTGATACATAACTGTTAGAGCACTGTTCTAATACATAACTGTTAGAGCACTATGCTGATACATAACTGTTAGAGCATTGTTCTAATACATAACTGTTAGAGCACTGTTCTAATACATAACTGTTAGAGCACTATGCTGATACATAGCAGGTTAGAGCACTGTTCTAATACATAACTGTTAGAGCACTGTTCTAATACATAGCTGTTAGAGCACTATACTGATACATAGCTGTTAGAGCACTGTTCTAATACATAACTGTTAGAGCACTGTTCTAATACATAGCTGTTAGAGCACTATTACTGATACATAGCTGTTAGAGCACTGTTCTAATACATAGCTGTTAGAGCACTGTTCTAATACATAGCTGTTAGAGCACTATACTGATACATAGCGGGTTAGAGCACTGTTCTAATACATAGCTGTTAGAGCACTATACTGATACATAGCTGTTAGAGCACTGTTCTAATACATAGCTGTTAGAGCACTATACTGATACATAGCTGTTAGAGCACTGTTCTAATACATAACTGTTAGAGCACTGTTCTAATACATAACTGTTAGAGCACTGTTCTAATACATAACTGTTAGAGCACTGTTCTAACATAACTGTTAGAGCACTGTTCTAATACATAACTGTTAGAGCACTGTTCTAATACATAGCTGGTTAGAACCTGTCAGAGGGAAGAGAAGAAAGAATGGTCCCCGAGAAACGTTGAGGACGAAGTTTATTTGAGAAGGATTCAGCGCACTCGGACAATTTCATATGTGCTCCCCACAATTCTGCCAGCAATTATCAGGCTGATTCCTGAGCCTGCCTCACGAACGCCTTATGCGCTGAGAAGGTCTTGAAATTGGGAGGGAAGGGAGGAGCGATACCTATGAAAACTAAGCTGACACCACTACATGTAGAATGATGGAAACATAAAGACGGACAGCGAACAGGCACTTTGGGATGTTGTAGGTTGAGATAGAACTCTAGATACTGAACTCCAGATATCATATCCTGAGTTTAAGGTCATTTTATTTTTCACTTGACAAAGGGCCTGGGCTCGAAACGTCGTGTCTTATACTCCCAAGGATCTTTTACAAACAAGGTATTTTTTTTAATATTTTGTATATAAGAAATAGCCAGCAGAATCGGCCAAGCTAAAACAACATTTAAGAAAATGAAAAGCGTTCTTACCAACAAATGCCTATCAATTAACATCAGGAAAGAGAATTCTTATTCAGTGTCACACAAAACCGATATTGTTGTACGGATGTGAAGCGAGGGCAGTCAACACGCAAAGTCAGAACAAGATTGAGGCGGCTGAAATGCGGTCTTGAGAATTTTAAGAGTTCTGCAGACAGCAAAGAAAACAAACCAGACTTTCTTGAAGGAGGCAGACACACAGAGAACATTAGAGCAGAAGATTTAGGAAAAGACAAGCAACATTTAAAGACACTTTGTGAGGCAAGAGAAATTAGAGTACCTAGTCACAACGGGAAAGCTGAGGAGAAAAACAGCACCAGGTAGACCCAGGGAGAAAATATTGGATAGACTTGTGCAGTGGATGAAGACAGTGTGGGAGATGTACTAGCAGTGACAAGGATAGATTCATATGGAGGGCCATGATCGCCAACGCCATGGGGCAGGGCACACGATGATGATACTAAGTTCACGGCTCTATCAGTAGAACCAACAATGCAGCCCGTAAAGAAATGAGGTGTCAACTTCTTGGCTACCTTTTGCGGATCTCAGCGTTTTAGGAGGACATTTACGTTTATCGACTGACACGTTTCACTTTCACGTGGATCACAGGACATCGATAATGACAAGTTTTCGTTTAGGGAGTGGATATCGACGATTCCACAGTTCATGCATTTCATGACATGAACATTTGACCTCATGATTTCAATATTGATTAGCCTACTTCTGCTTCATGACATAGATATCGACGGCATTATTAAAACAGGATGTGAATATCGACTTTATTACTCTACATGATGCCATTATTGACTTCTTGAATCTCATGACGTAGATAATGCTCACGTTCATTTCTTGCCGTGTAAATTCGATTTACCTTCACCTGTCCCTTTGAACCAAAGGTGGATCGTCGGGGCATCAAAGATGATTTCATGATGAATTATTCACCCACCTACCTCTGTTCTTTGCAGGTATCTGTCATTCACTGAAATGGGACCTGTCCATTATCTGATGTTGTCCTCCCGCCTCTGAGAAAGGCTGCCTTTTACTTAGTAGTACGCCAGCTCATGGGTCTATGTGCAGGCTTAAAATTAAGGCATGTGCCACTGTTACCGTACACATGGCACCTGTGACGTTAGTGCATATGGAGTTCGTTCCGAGCGCGGAGACGTCATCTTGAGAAACTGAAACTGAAACTGGTAGTAGGGTGACCACTCCCAGCCCAGCGGGGTCGTAGGTGACGGATACAGGATGATCTTCAGATATGACGGTTTGATGCGAAATCAAGCCAGCCTTGCCTGAACGAATAAAGAATCCCGGACCGTCTGGTGGTGATGTCTATCAGGGCGAGGTGGGGTGGCAATAGGCAAGGCCACACCTAGACAACGCCTTACGATAATGTCCTATGACGGAGCCGCCATCTGGAGGGTAAGGGACGCCTGTTCAGTTCATGTTCATATAGCTTATAGCCCAGCCGACTACTAGAGCCATATCAGGGCTAACACCAGTTTCTTCAGTTTCTCAAGATGACGTCTCAGCGCTCGGAATGAATTCCATATGCACTAACGTCACAGGAGCCACGTGATGGAGAAGATCCAGAATGATCACGGCACAAGTTCTTAAGCCTGCACATAAACCCATGAGCTGGCCAGGTGGGTAGGGTGAGGGAGTCAAAGGATTAAAGGGATTTTGCTTTGTTAGCATGGTTGACAATGCAGGATGCTGGTGGACAGGGTACGGGAGTCAAAGGGTTAACAACATGGGGAAACATCTGTTGTTTTTGAACCAGCCAGTGAAAAGCTGTAGCCCGCCTGAGGATTCAAACCTAGGCCCCTGTGTTATCAGCGTGGCAGGATAACTGGTCTCTAGAACTAAGAATTCACAGTTCATGCAAGAGGGGATTCAGAGCATTCGAACGAT
>JAPXFY010000030.1:35568254-35573254 GCA_030674185.1 Monoplex corrugatus
GTTTCATGTTTCTGTGAGCTAGCCTAGCGGACACAGACATGACTTTCAGGATCTTTAACGTGCGTATTTCATGTTGTACTTGCGTGTATACTCGAAGGTGGCTCAGGCACCAACAGGTCTGCACATATGTCGACTTGAAGGATGGACAATACAAGTGTCACCCTTTGTCCAGCATGGCGGGAGTCACCTGAGCAGGATCGAACCCCAGACCTTCTGTTTGGAAGTCTGGCGTCTCGCTCACCTGGCTATACAATACAATACAATACAATACACAATACAATACAATGCAATGCAATGCAATGCAATACAATACAATGCAATACAATGCAATACAATACAACACAATGCGATGCGATGCGATGCGACGATTCGATGCAATGCAATGCAACACAAACAATACAATACAATACAATACAAACCAATCAACACGACATCACACAATACAATACAATGCAAATGCAATACAATGCAATACAATACAACACAATGCGATGCGAATGCGATTCGATTCGATGCAATGCAACACAACAAAAACAACGCAACACATACACAAACATACAAACAATACAATACAAATACAATAACAATGCAATACAACGCAAGCAATGCAATACAATGCAATACAATACAACACAATGCGAGCGATGCGATGCGATGCGATTCGATTCGATGCAATGCAACACAACACAACACAACGCAACACAACTCAACACAACACAACACAACACAATACAATACAATACAATACAACCCAATGCAACACGACACGACACGACACGACACGACACAATACAATACAATACAATACAACACAATGCGATGCGATTCGATTCGATGCAATGCAACACAACACAAGACAATACGATACAATACAACCAACACAACACAATACAATACAATACAACACAACACAATACAATACAATACAATACAATACAATGCAACCCAATGCAACACGACACGACACGATACAATACAATACAATACAATGCAATGCAATGCAATGCAATGCCATGCAATGTTATGCAAAGCAATGTTATGCAATACAATACATGACACGACACGACACAACACGACACGACACAACACAGCCCAATGCAATTCAATGCAGTTCAATATAAATCAACGCAATATAATATAATACAATGCAATGCAATGCAACGCAATGCAACACGATACGATACGATACAATACAATACAATACAATACAACGCAACGCAACGCAATGCAACGCAATGCAGCACGACACGACACGACACGACACGACACGACACGACACAACACAATACGATGCGATGCGATGCGATGCGATGCGATGCGATGCGATGCGATGCAATGCAATGCTATACAATACAATAGAATACGACACGACACAACACGACACAACACAGCGCAATTCAATGCAGTTCAATACAATACAATACAATACAATACAATACAATGCAATGTAATACAATACAATACAATACAACGCAACTCAACGCAACGCAACGCAACACAACACAATACAATACAATACAACACAATACAATACAATACAAAACAATACAATACAATCATCATCATCACGTGCCCTGTCTCATGGCGTAGGCGATCATGGTCCTCCATACGAATCTATCCCTAGCAATGCAATGCTGCAATTTGTGTTAGAGGTCTATGATCGTACTTGACAGATAATCATGCTTGGTATCCTTTATTGTGGGACTAAAACCCCGGTCCATGCTTGGTATCCTTTATTGTGGGACTAAAACCCCGGTCCATGCTTGGTATCCTTTATTGTGGGACTAAAACCCCGGTCCATGCTTAGTATCCTTTATTGTGGGACTGAAACCCCGGTCCATGTTTAGTATCCTTTATTGTGGGACTGAAACCCCGATCCATGCTTGGTATCCTTTATTGTGGGACTGAAACCCCGATCCATGCTTGGTATCCTTTATTGTGGGACTGAAACCCCGATCCATGCCTAGTATCCTTTATTGTGGGACTGAAACCCCGATCCAATGCTTGGTATTCTTTACTGTGGGACTGAAACCCCGATCCATGCTTGGTATCCTTTATTGTGGGACTGAAACCCTGATCCATGCTTCTTTATTGTGGGACTGAAACCCCGATCCATGCTTAGTAGTCTTTATTGTGGGACTGAAACCTCGATCCATGCCTAGTAGCCTTTATTGTGGGACTGAAACCCCGATTCATGCTTAGTAGCCTTTATTGTGGGACTGAAACCCCGGCCCATGCTTAGTATCCTTTATTGTGGGACTGAAACCCCTATCCATGCTTGGCATCCTTTATTGTGGGACTGAAACTCCCATCCATGCTTAGTATCCTTTATTGTGGGACTGAAACCCCTATCCATGCTTAGTATCCTTTATTGTGGGACTGAAACCCCTATCCATGCTTAGTATCCTTTATTCTGGGACTGAAACCCTGATCCATGCTTAGTATCCTTTATTGTGGGACTGAAACCCATATCCATGCTTAGTATCCTTTATTGCGGGACTGAAACCTCGATCCATGCTTAGTATCCTTTATTGTGGGGTTTCGTATCCTTTATTCTGGGACTGAAACCCTGATCCATGCTTAGTATCCTTTATTGCGGGACTGAAACCTCGATCCATGCTACGTGGGATTGAAACCCCGATCAATGCTCAATGTCCTTTATTGTGGGACTGAAACCCCGATCCATGCTTAGTATCCTTTATTGTGGGACTGAAACCCCGATCCATGCTTAGTATCCTTTATTGTGGGACTGAAACCCCGATCCATGCTTAGTATCCTTTATTGTGGGACTGAAACCCTGATCCATGCTTAGTAGCCTTTAATGTGGGACTGAAACCCCGATCCATGCTCAATGCCTTTATTGTGGGACTGAAACCCTGATCAATGCTCAATGTTCCTTTATTGTGGGACTGAAACCCGATCCATGCTTAGTATCCTTTATTGTGGGACTGAAACCCTGATCCATGCTTAGTACCTTTATTGTGGGACTGAAACCTGATCCATGCTTAGTACCTTTATTATGGGACTGAAACCCGATACCATGGTCAGTATCTGATATTTTGGGACCAAAG
Organism: Monoplex corrugatus; assembly: GCA_030674185.1. NCBI lineage: Eukaryota > Metazoa > Mollusca > Gastropoda > Littorinimorpha > Ranellidae > Monoplex > Monoplex corrugatus. Next base: position 35,571,326 of record JAPXFY010000030.1, read on the forward strand.
TTCCCTGTCCATGCTTAGCATTCGTTATTCATGGTTCTGAAATCCCTTACCACTGTTCCTGCTCTATACACATCCATGACTGCCATTAATTCAGGACAACGCCAAATTATGCAAAACGTGTTTACAATGTCAGCAAGCTTTCCGCGTTCGTTTATCGATGGTTTCTGACCAAAGCTGGACCAGGCCGGTAAACTGCCAGTTAGTGCCAATTAGTGTCAATACCACGAGTAGGGTCTCAGGAAAGAGTTAGTGCCTGATCACTTAAAGTGCCTTTAGAACTTCAGCTTTGGCATGGTCCCAGAGGAGGACTCTCTAATGCATTAATTAACACAAGTATCCAGCTTAATGCATGGTCTCTGAGGACTTTTCTTTGACAAAAAAATTAATTAACCTTTTTTCTTTCAGCGTTCTCTCTTTTTTTTTTTTTTCAAGGTTGTTTCGATTTTGCCCGTACTGTGCAGGCGATATGTTTATGCACATCTGCATACTCCGTCTTCGCTGTGCGTGCATGCTGGTTGTTTTCACGCTTCCTTAAGTCAAAGAACACGGACATGGACATAACTTCATCATCATCATGTGCCCTGCCGCATGGCGTTGGCGATCATGGCCCTCATATGTATCTATCCCTTTTTTGCCGCAAGCACACACTTCCACCCTCTCTATCTCAGCCACCCAATATTTTCTCCCTGGGTCTACCTGGTGCTCTCTTTCCCTCCAGCTTTCCTGTTGTGACCAGGTGCTCTAATTCCCCTTTCCTCATAAAATTGCCCCATAAATGTCGCCTGTCTGTTCCTAACCTTCTTTATAAATTTATCTTCTTGTGTCTGCCTCCATCAAGACTGTCTCGTTTGTTTACATGACTTACATAATGTTAATGTGCATATTTGTTGTTCTGCTTGCAAAGACACACGAAAAGGAAGGGGGGGGGACGGGTTAGGCATAAAAAGGTCTGCATTCAGCTTGGCCTGGGAGATGGGAAAATCTCCATCCTTTAACCACCGGGTGGGAGGTACCCAGGCAAGTAGGAAATGGAATGGAATCTTTTATTTAATATCTGTTCACAACTGTGATTTTACACACAGACACACACACACACACACACACACACACACACACACACACACACACACACACACACACACACACACACACAACACACACACACACACACACACACACACACACACACACACAGAATAAAAAGAAAAGAAAACGGAGGGGGGAGAAGGGGTGGGGAATGGGAGGGGTAGTAGAAGTTTGAATGTAAGAAGGGGAACAATTACAATTAATAATTCAGAACAATGAATTAACAGTGTCAAATAATAACAAACAACAATTAATTAACTCTTCATAACAATCTGCCAACAGGGGATCTGAGAATCAGCTGGACTACCGAAATAATATTATTTTTGTTGTAAAGGATGTCAAGAGTCAGTACATTAAAAAAAATCGAGATGTTATTTCTATATGTCGTAAGTAAGATAGGACATTCAAGAGCAGATGGTGGACTGATAATTCTTTTGAACAAATACATACATTTTGTGTATATTTAGTTTTCCAAGAGTTTGAGCCTTAGTTTGTATATCAAGGACAGTAAGGGATCAGGCTTTGGGTATTGGTAGGATTGAACCCAGACTTTCCAATTTCTTAGCCACTTGACTCTCGCGCCCTTTAGATCCCAGAGGAATAATCTTCATCCTAAGTGAGTATCCCAGTGAACTGGCAGTCAGTGGTTGATTGATTGATTGATGGGTTCAGTTTTTACGTCGACACCCACCTTCAGGTGATATGGCCGACGGGGATAACCATCCCAGGGAAGTGGGGGAAGGGGAACCTATCTAATCCTATGCTGACACCACCAGAACAACAATGATGTATAAGATGGGACAGTGAGATAGCCAGTTTTAATATAGCCAGGATTCGAACCCA
>JAPXFY010000030.1:35580754-35583254 GCA_030674185.1 Monoplex corrugatus
TGCTCTCTCTTCTCTCTCTCTCTCTCTGCTTCTCTCTCTCTCTGCTTCTCTCTCTCTCTCTTCTGCTTCTCTGCTCTCTCTCTCTCTTCTCTCTCTCTCTCTGCTTCTCTCTCTCTCTCTCTTCTTCTCTCTCTCTCTCTCTGCTTCTCTCTCTCTCTCTCTCTCTCTCTCTCTCTCTCTCCTTCTCTGCTTCCTTCTCTTCTCCCCTCTCTTGCTTCTCTCTCTCTCTCTGCTCTCTTTCTCTCTCTCTGCTTCTCTCTTCTCTCTCTTGCTTCTCTTCTCTCTCTGCTTCTCTCTCTCTCTCTGCTTCTCTCTCTCTCTCTTCTCTCTCTGCTTCTCTTTCTCTCTCTGCTTCTCTTCTCTCTTCTGCTTCTCTTCTCTCTCTGCTTCTCTTTCTCTCTCTGCTCTCTTTCTCTCTGCTTCTCTCTTCTCTCTCTCTCTGCTTCTCTCTCTCTCTCTGCTTCTCTTCTCTCTCCTCTGCTTCTCTCTCTCTCTGCTTCTCTTCTCTCTCTCTGCTTCTCTCTTCTCTCTCTGCTTCTCTCTCTCTCTCTGCTTCTCTTTCTCTCCTCTGCTTCTCTTCTCTCTCTGCTTCTCTCTCTCTCTCTCTCTCTTTCTCTCTCTCTGCTTCTCTTTCTCTCTCTGCTTCTCTCTCTCTCTCTCTCTCTCTCTGCTTCTCTCTCTCTCTCTGCTTCTCTCTCTCTTCTGCTTCTCTCTCTCTCTCTGCTTCTCTCTCTCTCTCTGCTTCTCTCTCTCTCTCTGCTTCTCTCTCTCTCTCTCTGCTTCTCTCTCTCTCTCTTCTGCTTCTCTCTCTCTCTGCTTCTCTCTCTCTCTCTGCTTCTCTCTCTCTCTCTGCTCTTCTCTCTCTCTCTCTGCTTCTCTCTCTCTCTCTCTCTTCTCTCTCTCTGCTTCTCTCTCTCTCTGCTTCTCTCTCTCTCTCTGCTTCTCTCTCCTCTCTCTCTCTCTCTCTCTCTCTCTGCTTCTCTCTCTCTCTCTGCTTCTCTCTCTCTCTGCTTCTCTCTCTCTCTCTCTCTCTCTCTCTCTTCTCTCTCTTCTCTCTCTCTCTCTGCTTCTCTCTCTTTTCCTCTCTCTCTCTCTCTCTCTCTTCTTGTCATTAAGTGATAGACGCGTCACACAACTCACTTGCGCTGGACTCCGGTGGGGCTGAAGCCAGAGCTGGGTACCAGGCCTGCAGACGCCTTCTAACAAACCGAATATAATAACAACGCAATCTAACGCAAATGTCTGCACGGTCATTTACATCAGAGGAGAATAGCATTCACCCAGTGATGTCCCTTGAGGATGGAACAGCAGCAGGTCCTGTGGCTGAACAGGCAGGGGAAACACACACACACACACACACACACACACACACACACACACACACACACACACACACACACACACACACACACACACACATACACACACACACTCACACACACATACACATACACACACACACACACACATCACACACACACACACACACACACACACACACATACACACACACACACACACACCACACACACACACACACACACACACACACACACACACATTCATCACCAAATGAAGCCTGACCATAAATAGTATCCCCAGCCTTCTGGAAATTCTGCGGTAGGTATTCCCTCTTTTCTGTCGCTCTCTTTGTTTCTGCCTTGTTCCTTTGCTATCTGTCATTTCTTTCTTTCTATCATTTTCTGCCTGGCTGGTCCATTGACCTGTATGTGTTCGATAAAGTCTTTTGTACTTTTTCTTATGACTGATAATTGGGTACATGTAGCAGCGCAATTTTGGCATTAGGGAGGTGAGATATGCCAAAAGCAATTTTAAGTAATTTATGCCCGTTTTTATGTTTTGGTGTCCTTAATTTTTCATACATTTTTATTTTTGCCTGTTGAAGTATTGTATGTTTTGAAGCGGTCATAGCCCTGATATGGCTGGGCTTTAAACAACAATAACAATAATGTTGAGAACGAAAGAAGAACAACTGAAATACTGGCCACGAAGCAACGAAAAAAATCTGAAAACCTGGAAACTTCTGTGTTTGGAACTCTCGTGCTTTCCCATCATACATGACAAAACACGGCACGCGCAACTCACGTATTACTACTAGACGGTGACCACAAACCAACGAACAAGTCTGAAAGACTGGATTTTTTTTTTTTTAGTTTGGAGTTTGTTCAAGAAGGATTCCTGTCGCTTGGGCAGTTCCTTACACCTCCACCCATATCTGCCAATAACCAATCAATAACCAATGTGTGAGTGTGTGTGTGTGTGTGTGTGTGTGTGTGTGTGTGTGCGTGTGTGTGTGTGTGTGTGTGTGTGTGTTGTGTGTGTGTGTGTGTGTGTGTGTGTGTGTGTGTGTGTGTGTGTGTTGTGTGTGTGTGTGTGTGTGTGTGTGTGGAAAGTGTGTGTAAATGTGTGTGTATGAGTGTGGGATATCTGCAAGCAAGCAAGCGCGTGCGCGCGCGCGCGCGCGCGTGTGTGTGTATGC
>JAPXFY010000030.1:35590754-35593254 GCA_030674185.1 Monoplex corrugatus
ACAGACAGGCAGACAGATAGACAGAGACACAGACAGAGCAAGAGACACAGACAGACAGAGAGACAGAAACACAGACATACAGAGAGAGGATATACAGAGAGAGAGAGAGAGGAGAAGAGAGAGAGAGAGAGAGAGAGAGAGAGAATGAGAGAGACAGACAGACAGAAGACAAGACACAGACAGAGACAGAGAGACACAGACAGACAGAAGACAGAGACACAGACATACAGGAGATATACAGAGAGGGAGAGAGATAGGAAGGAGAGAGAGAGAGAGACAGACGACAGATAGACAGAGCACAGACAGAGACAGAGAGACACGACAGACAGAGAGACAGAGAACAGACATACAGAGAGAACGAGAGAGAGAGAGAGAGAGAGAGAGAGAGAGAGAGAGAGAGAGAGAGAGAGAGAGAGATGATGTGGACGGTGTATGAACCAGCTACCAACATATACCACAGCTGTGCACGAGATGGACCGTATTAGTGCGTTATGGTACTATCTGGACACGTTTACTGACATGGAAACATGTCCAAGACAGACTTCTATAACATGTACATGTAGTCATAAGGTTCGTGCACAAAGGGATCAACCAACAGTTCTAAGAATATGACAGGAGATAAACTAAACGAGAAAACACGAAACAAAGAGTTTTAATTGATGAATTACGACACAGTGATTGTACACAGACAGATAGACACACACACACAAACACAGAGATTAGAGAGAGAGAGAGAGAGAGAGAGAAGACAGACAGAGACAGAGACAGAGACAGACAGACAGACGGACAAGCAGGCAGCAGGCAGGCAGGCAAACATACAGACAGATAGACAGAGACGGAGAGAGACACAGAGAGAAGATGAGGGAGACAGGAAGGGAGAGAGAGAGGGAAGAGAGGGACAGAGAGAGATAGAGAGAGAGGAAGATAGAAAGACAAACAGGAGAAGGAGAGGAGAGGGAAAGAGAGGACAGAGAGAGATAGAGAGAGAGGAAGATAGAAGACAAACAGACTGATAGGCAGACAGGCAGCAAAAGGCAAACAGACAGACAGATAGACATAGACAGAGAGACAGAGAGAGATAGAGAGACAGACAGACAGGACAGACAGACAGCCAACCAGACGACAGACAAACAGACGGAGACAGAGACAGAGACAGAGAGAGAGAGAGAGAGAGAGAGAGAGAGAGAGACAGACAGACAGACAGACAGAGACAGAGACAGAGACAGACAGACAACGACACAGACACACAACAGAAACAGAGAGACAAAGACAGAGACACAGACAGACAGAGAAAGAGAGAGATACAGAGAAAGAGATGTATGTGCGCGCGTGTGTGAATTATGTCCCCAACCACTATACCACATCTGTTGCCGAGATGGAACCATGTGCAGTCTAAGTGCGTTATGCTACTATCTGGACACGTTTACCTGACATGGAAAACATGTCCATAGACAGCTCTCTATAACATGTAGTCATAAAGATTTACTCCTTTCAAGAAAGAGATCAACCAACAGTTCTAAGAGCAATGACAGAATGATCAATCTTAAAAACACAGAATCAATAACACGTTTTAATTGATGAAATGCGAGAGAGGAGAGAGAGAGAGAGAGAGAGAGAGAGAGAGAGAGAGGGGAGAGAGAGAGAGAGAAAGACAAACAGACTGACAGACAGACAGGCAAGCAGGCAGACAAGCAAGCAGGCAGGCAGGACAGACAGACATAGAGACACAGAGAGAGACAGGGAGAGAAAAAGAGGGAGACAGGAAGGAAGAGAGAGGAGAGAGAGAGAGAGAGAGAGTGACAGACAGACAGACTGACAGACTGACAAGCAGATCGAGAGAGACAGACAGACAGACACAGATACAAAGAGACAGAGAGAGACAGAGATAGAGAAGAAAGAGAGAAAAAAGAGAGGAGAGAGAGAGAGAGAGAGAGAGAGTGACAGACAAACAGACAGACAGACAGACCGAGTCAGAGAAAGACAGAGATTGAGAGAGAGAGAGAGAGAGAGAGAGAGAGAGAGAAGGATAGATAGATAGAGAGACAGAGAAAGAGAGAGAGAGAGAGAGAGAGGACAGAGACAGAGAGACAGAGACAGAGAGAGAGTGAGAAGAGAGACAGAGAGAGAGAGAGAGAGACAGACAGAGAGAAAGAGAGAGAGAGAGAGACAGACAGACAGAACACACACACACACACACGCGCGCGCGCGCGCGCACACACACATAGAGACAAACACACAGACACACAGACAGACATAGACAGAGAGACAGAGACAAAGAGAGAGATACAGAGAGAGAGAGAGAGAGAGAGATGTATGTGCGCACGTGTGTGAATTATGCCCCAACCACTATACCACAGCTGTTGCCGAGATGGAACCATGTGCAGTCTAAGTGCGTTATGCTACTATCTGGACACGTTTACCTGACATGGAAAACATGTCCAATAGACAGCTCTCTATGACGTATAGTCATAAAGATTTACTCGTTGCTAGAAAGGGATCA
>JAPXFY010000030.1:35595754-35600754 GCA_030674185.1 Monoplex corrugatus
GTTATGCTACTATCTGGACACATTTACCTGACATGGAAAACATGTCCACAGACAGCTCTCTATAACATGTAGTCATAAAGATTTACTCGTTGCTAGGAAGGGATCAACCAACAGTTCTAAGAGCACTGAGAGAATAACAAATCTTAAAAACGCGGAATCAAAAACAAAGGAGTTTTAATTGATGAATTGCGACATAGTGATTGTACACCCCACTTCAGACTGCTGTTGCGAGAAAGAGAGAGAGAGAGTGAGAGAGAAACAGGGAGAAACAGAGAGAGAGAGAAACACACAGAGATAGAGAGAGAGAGATAGAGAGAGAGAGAAAGACAGACAGACAGAAACAGAGACAGATACAGACAGACAGACAAGCAGGCAGACAGACAAAAAGACAGACAGACAGAGACGGAGAGAGACACAGAGACACACACACAGAGAAAATGAGGGAGATAGAAAGGGAGAGAGAGAGAGGGAGAGAGGGGAAAAGAGAGACAGGGAGAGAGAGACAGAGACAGAGAGATGGACAGAGAGAGAGAGAGAGCAACAGAGAGAGACACACAGACAAACGGACAGATAGGCAGACAGACAGAGACAGGCAGACAGAGAGACAGAGACAGAGAGGCAGAGGGAGAGAAACAGATAGACAGAGACAGAGAGAGAGAAACAGAGAGAGAGAAACAGAGACAGAGAGACAGAGACAGGCAGACAGAGATAGAGAGAGACACACACAGAGACAGAGACAGAGAGACACAGAAAGAGAGACAGACAGACAGAGATAGAGCTAAAGAGAGAGAGAGAGAGAGAGAGAGAGAGAGAGAGAGACAGACAGACAGAAGACAGACAGACAGACAGAGACAGAGAGAGAGAGAAAAAACCTGAAACACAAGGAGCGAAAGAGCGCCGTGGACTCGCACGATTGGACGTTGGAATCACCGTGGCCTACGTTCAGGGAGCACGCATCATTTCAAAGCGCCGTATCCAGATAACGCCGCAGTCCAGTTAACTCCCTAACACGCGCGCGTGAGGTAGATGGATGGGGTTAGCGGCACTACGCTAGCACCAAGCACTGCGTGTACTCTACACTCATTTGCCTGCTTCTTGGACTTCTGCCGATATACATGTACGTTCCCCCTTAACCCTTTCAGTCTCAAAACCCTAGTCTACCAAGAAAAACTTCTCTCAAGACAGCGCCGCCTGCACGCTTGGAACAGGCCCATATTCCACAGGCCTATGCACCGATGTCACTGAAACCGTGTATATGTAACGGAGAAGGTGAAAATGATGCATGGCACACACGCCATTACTCTGCACATAATAAACCCAACAGCCAATCTACGCTGGCTTGGGTGTTGAGGTCCCATGTATACGTATCTTCATCCAGCTTTTTATCAGCGTATTTGGGCGGAGCGAGACTGAAAAGAGTTAATAATCAGAGACACGAAACAGAGAAAGTAGTTCTCTTGCTCTACTAACATTCTCCATCCTTCCTCCCTCCCCCTCCCTCCCCCTCCTCCCTCTGCCACCTCCTCCCACCCCCACCCCCCCCCCGCCCCGCCATCTACTGACTCCGGCAAGAAAGTGGTTGTGGTGTGAGGTGTTGTGAAGTGTGTGGCGTGGTTTGGTATGGTGTGGCGTTCTGCTACGCTTCACTTGAACCCTGATGGGCACTACGATAGATGGGGGAGGTGGGGGGGGAGGAAAGAGGGGAGTAGAAGTATGCGTTTGCCACACAGCCACTGTATCTCCTCCCCCTTCCCTCCTCCCTCAACACTCCCAGAGTTTTTAAGACAAAACAAAGTTGTTTGCATACTTAAAAAAAAAAAAAAAAAAAAAAAAAAAAAAAAGCAACTTCAAAACGCGTCTCTTTCAGAGAGATGTCCAACATTCAAGAATTGACGCTTGTGGGTTTTCTTCGTCTAGTGGTACTGTCTGTCTGTTGGTCTATCTGTCTCTGTCTCTGTGTGTGTCTCTCTCTGTGTCTGTCTTTGTTTCTCTGTCTCTGTCTGTCTGTCGGTCGGGCTCTGTCTCTCTGTCTGTTTCCTTCTCTCTCTCTCTCTGTCTGTCCCTCTGTTTCTGTCTGTCTCTCTCTCTTTCTCTGTTTTTCTCTCTCTCTCTGTGTCTCTCTTTCTGACTCTCTTTCTCTCTGTTTGTGTGTGTGTGTGTGTGTCTGTCTCTGTCTGTATGTCTCTCTGTGCGTGCGTGCGTGTGTGTGTATGTGTGTGTGTGCGCGTGCGTATGTGTCTATCTGTGTGTGTGTGTGTTTCTGTGTGTATGTGTGTCTGTGTCATTGTGTGTGTGAGTGTGTCTGTGTGTGTATGTCTGTGTCATTGTGTGTATGTGTGTGCGTGTGTGTTGTGTGTGTGTGTGTGTGGTGTGTGTGTGTGGTGTGTGTGTGTCTGTGCTGTGTGTATGTGTTGTGTGTGTGTGTGTGTGTGTGTGTGTGTGTGCATGCACAGAGTATGTGTGTAGGTGCATACGTGTGCGTGGTATATGTATATGCATTTCCCTCTGTGTGTGTGTGTGTGTGTGTGTGTGTGTGTGTGTGTGTGTGTGTGTGTGTGCATGCACAGAGTACGTGTGTGTAGGTGCATACGTGTACGTGGGTATATGTATATGCATTTCCATCTGTGTGTGTGTGTGTGTGTGGTGTGCGAGCGCGCGCGCGTGTGTGTGTATGCACGCACAGAGTACGTGTGTGTAGTGCATACATGTGCGTGGGTATATGTATATGCATTTCCATGTGTGTGTGTGTGTGTGTGTGTGTGTGTGTGTGTGTGTGTGTGGTGTGTGTGTGTGTGAGTGTGTGTGTGTGTGTGAGTGTGTACGTTGTCTGTAGGTGCGTACGTGTGCGTGGGTATATGTATATGCATTTCCATCAGTGCGTTTATCACCGATAAACTGGAAAACACGTTTGTTCATTTTTGATGAACCATGTTTATGATAATACTGCATTAGTATACTGGCGTATAAGCGTTTCCATAGGTCACATAGTCATATTTTATTGATGTATTGGTGTATTTATCTGACTGTGTCTGTATTGCATTACTGTATTAACATGACAATGTTGATACTGTCTGTAAAGTGCGACGATCAGTTTCTGACAAGAATAGTTTGCGCTATATACATACATACATACATACATATATATATACATACATATATACATACATACATACATACATACATACATACATACACACATACATACATACATACATACATACATCTATCTATCTATCTATCTATGTATCTATGTATGTATGTATGTATGTATGTATGTATGTATGTATATATCTATCTCTCTCTCTCTCTCTCTCTCTCTCTCTCTCTATATATATATATATATATATATATATATATGTGTGTGTGTGTGTGTGTGTGTGTGTGTGTGTGTGTGTGTGTGTGTGTGTGTGTGTGTGTGTGTGTGTGTGGTGTGTGTGTGTGTATGTGTGTGATTGTTATCATGATCATTATTATTATCATCAGTGTTATTATTATTCATCGTCCTTTAAATCCCATGTGCGATAAATTGGACGGAGTGGTCAACGCCTGGGGCATGTCCTTAGATTATGTGCGGGAATGCATTGGTGTGTGTACTTAATTTTCTTTTCATTTTTCTTGTTTTAAAATGGTTATAGCCCTGATATGGCTCCATGCAGTCGGCTGGGCTTTAAACAACAATAACAATAACAATAATAATTCCTCGTCCTTCCTGAAAGACTTACCTGTCTATGTCTATGTGACGAATGCTTGTCACGAGTCTATTTTGTTCGGCCCCTGAACAGAAGGAAGATCAAGTGTGATGTGTGGTGCTGTGGCTTTTGTCGCCATAGACTTATATCTGTGTCTGTATGTATGCGACGTGTGTGTGTATTTGTGGGCTGTTTTTCCGACACCAGAACAAACAGAACACTGAGTGTTTCAGTGTCGTATGCTGCATACTCTCCGTGGCAGCTCACAGACCTATTTATATCTATGCCTATATCGATGTGATGTATGTCTGTGGCTATTTCTCTGGCACAGGAAGCAACCAGAAACTAAGAGTGGTGTGTCATGCTGTATACCCTCTGGGGCAGCTCACAGACCTATTTATATCTATGTCTATATCGATGTGATGTTTTCCTCTGGCCTACTTCTTGGGCACCGGAACTGACAGAAGATCAAGAGAGGTGTGTCATGCTGTATCCTCTGTGGCAGCTCATAGACCTATTTATATCTATGTCTATATCGATGTGAGGCATGTCTACGTCTACTTCTCTTTCATCGAAACATAAAAAAGACCAAGAATATTGTGTCATGCTATATCCTTTGTGGCGGCTCACAGACCTATTTATGTCTATGTCTATCTCGATGAGACGTATGTCTCTGGTCTATTTCCCTTTCACCGAAACAGACAGAAGACCAAGAGAGGTGTGTCATGCTGTATCTTCTGTGGCGGCTCACAGACCTATTCATATCTATGTCTACATGGATGAGACGTATGTCTCTAGTCTATTTCCCTTTCACCGAAAGAGACAGAAGACCAAGATAGGTGTGTCATATTGTATACTCTCTGTGGCAGCTCACAGACCTATTTATATCTATGTCTATATCAATGTGAGGTATGTCTACGTCTACTTCTCTTTCATCGAAACATAAAAAAGACCAAGAATATTGTGTCATGCTGTATCCTCTGTGGCAGCTCATAGACCTGTTTATGTCTATGTATATATCGATGCGATGTGTGTCTATAGTCTACTTCTTTGGCACCTCTGTGGCCATCACAGACGTATCTATGTCTATGTGACTTACATCTGCGGTCTATTTCTTCGGCACCAGAACAGACAGAAGACTGAGTGTCTACACACTTGGTGGTCACATACTCGTGTCACTATTTTGTTCATTTATGTCCGGCACCAGAACAAGCAGAAGGCCAAGTGCAGTGTGCGATGGGCTCTTTGGGAAGACTGGAACCACACAGCCGAATCTCTTCCATTTCACTGACGCGCCATTGAGAATGTTGC
>JAPXFY010000030.1:35605754-35665754 GCA_030674185.1 Monoplex corrugatus
CAGCAACAACAGATATTAAAACTTCTATCACCAGTGCAAAGGGAATGTAAGGAAGAAAATTGAATCATGTAAATCTGAATACGAATTTTTCATATACACCAGTGGATGGGTGGGTAGGGGTGTAACAACACACACACACACACACACACACACACACAACACACACACACACACACACACACACACACACGCGCGCGCGCGCACGCGCGCACGCAAATGGCTACTGTGTGGTATAGGAAACTGGCAGGTCTTCTTTTTCTCAGGTCAGTGGTGAGGTATTGTTGCTTTGCGTCCTGTCCAGCAAACTTGGGCGTTTCATGTTCAAGTGAATTTAACCCTTTGACTCCCACACCCTGTCCACCAACAGTAAAATCTTAACCCTTTGATTCCCTCACCCTAGCTATCCACTAGCTTCCTGCCGGAAGGTGGTGGATAAAGTGAGGGAATCAAAGGGTTAAGTTTTTGCTTTGCTTGCATGGTTGACAATGCAGGATGATAGAGGACAGGGTGCGGGAGTCAAAGGATTAATTACGCGTTCTGATTCTATTTTTGTATATTTCTGCCCCCCCTCCTCCCCCACTTTCTTTTCTTTTTTCATTTCGTCCAGGTAGATGTGATTTCAATAGTGTTTTTATTTTTTTAATTTTTTTTTAATATTATTATTTTTTTTTTTATAGATTTCTCTAGTAATGCTTGAGATGTCTCTTGAGAAAGCAGAGCGGTGCAGTTGTGAGTCATCAGCAAAGTCATCACAGGAAATTGTAGGGTGTTCCTAAATGTCCAGTAAGTCCCAAAACAGCAGTCAACACACACACAACACAACACAACGCGACATAACGCAACACAGCACAATACGACACAACACAACACGACACAACACGACACAACACAACACATTAAACACGACACTACGCTACCGCAACACTAAACAAAACAACACAGCACCACTATAGATGCGTTGTAATGAGTATGTTATCATTTTAGGTGAGGTTGGGAGGGGGGGGGGGGGGGACGAAAATGACGTGTGATGTTTTGATATTAAAACCGAAACTGCGTGGATTTAGGTAAAAGGATAAAGGGAGGTAAGTGCTAAATAGGGCAGAACTAAATATAGCCAACCGCAAGCACGTTTCATTGCACATGCGCACTTGTGGTAAAATAGGAGAGTTCCGGCACATCCTGTGGAATCAACAAGCGCTAAATTATCGGAATGAATTCAACCCGATCTAGGTCTTAATAAGGTGCACCTGCACATTATTGCTATTATCTTCTCAGCTGGGCTATTACATAAAGCCAGTGAAAGAAACAATAGATTCAGGTAAGGTTCAAACGATCGGCGCGTGTATGTGGCGGGATGATTGGCCTAGATCTCAGGGTTGACGATAAACTAAAGGCTAATCATGAATGATGAAGATGGTCGGTATTATTATTTATATCGCACATGCCGACATGGAGTGATGGACTGAAAGTGATTGACAGAACCTTTGTAAACGCAGTAGTCGAGTGGAACTGGAACTGAAACAACTGACACTGATTTATTTTTTTGAAAAATCGTGCACGTTATTCGGAAAACAGGCACAACAGCAAGTCGGCTTCATTGATTGATAAAAATTCGATTGAAAAATCATGATAAACCTTTTAAATTTTTTCTTTAAAAAGCAGGCCTTGGCCTTGGCCTAAACGAATAGCCGATGGGCCTGTGAATAAACAACAAAATGAATTGTCACTACCCTGGATTGTTTTCTCTCATTCTTTCCCACACTTTAATTCCTCTCCGCGAGTGGGCCAAGCCTGAATCGGAATACACGTGTTTTGCCCCATGCTTAGAAGGAATTTCTCTGGGCTTTACCATGATTGAACAGTGTCACATGTAGCTTATGGATCATCATTATCCTATATATGATGGTGTTCAACAACGGTAAATATCCATTGATTGTTACAAAATATTATTTCAGAGTTGAATTAATTAGGGCCTACATTGTAAAAATTCTTAATAATATGATGGTTGATTACAAAAAAATGCTTTGCAATGTAGACCTAGGCCTATTTTTATTTCTGCCTGTTAGCCTAACAGTTGTAATATACAATTACAGTTATTAATTATGACAGTGATTTACAATTATCATTAGGCCTAGGCTAATTATGATATTATAGCAATGCAGCAGTATGTTTTGTTGCAGGTGCGGTGATAGCATGAACAATACTTATACAAGTTCTTTATCAGTTGATGTATTGATGTACATATAGAGTATCTATAGGCCAGTGCTATAGGTGAGATACTATGATTATAATATGGGGGGGGGGGGGGGGGTTGAAAATAACAGCTCCAAGTTTTCAGTGAACAAGTATAGTATGGTTTGTGAATCATTTCACTGTCATTTTACAGTCATATTGCAGAATGATCACCAACTCCATGTGGCAGGGTACTTTATGATGGATGATGATATTACTCTGTGTGTGTGTGTGTGTGTGTGTGTGTGTGTGTGAGGTGGTGTGGACCTATTTTCTGCAAGCTACATGTTACATGAAGATTTTTCATTGGTGAAGTAGTCTGTGCCTCAGATGCACAGTACACATGCTATTTATTACTTGCTTTTTTTTCTTGGGTGGAACATCAGTTGTTTTGCCGATCAAAGTTATGCTTGCATATAAATGATATGATATTGATAATGATAATATATTTTGATGAAAATGATTTTGACCCTTTCTGATGAAATCACCTGTTAATCTCACAGGCTGCATTGTTTTCTAGGCCTGGATATGTGGGTCAGGGTTCAAGTAGTGAAGCTGGGGATTTTTGCAGTTTTAGGTGCACAGCTGTTCATTATGTAATTTTCCATTCATATGTTGAAAAGGATAATTTTTTTTCACACTCAGGGAGATTACTTCTTGTGCTCACCTTTTTTTTTTGTCCCATTTTCTATGCCATCTTTATGCCACAGAAGCTGGAACAGTTTTTACTGTGCGATGATGATGGTGTTGATGAGGATGATAATCATGATGCAATGGAGTTTCATCTGGGATTGAGACTGTGTGACATGGCTGTACTCTACGTTTACTATCATAATATATCCTGGCGTCAACTAGTCCCAAGAGATATAAACACCTGTGGTGCTGGCTGAGCAACACCCTGAATGATGCACCGTGAAGTGGATGAGATTCGACTGTGTGGTCCCAGTCTTCCCAGTGAGCCTGTAGCATGCCCAACTCTGGATAGAAGCTGGTTAGAGCCTAAAAATCCCACAGTGATATTGTTTTGAGGGTGACTGATGGGGATTCGAACCCACAACCTTCCAGTTGGTAGTCCATTGCATTAGCCACTAAACCACATCAACTGGTGAGAAGGATAAATTCTGATGTTAGGAAGAAAAGGGAAAAAGATAGTTTTTTAAATGCTTAGTTCTTTGCCGTTTTTGATTCCGACAAATTGTGCAGTTTTGTTGGCTAAAAATAAACTGACAAAGAGCATCGAAGTGTATAAACCATATGCATGAAAATTGCCAATTACATTGTATTTTAAACAATTACTTAGTTTTTAGTAAATTTCACCAGACAGTCTAATAGATTCTTTGTAAACATCAGTATTTGAATTTGTGCAGAATTCAAAAAGACAAAATCAACAGAAAAACAAATGTTAAATGTGTTGAAAATGGTGGCCTTGGAATACATGACACAAGGAAATAATATATATGTTGACATATTAAAATTGATTTGGACAAGAAAGCTGTAAAACACCAATCATAAATGGAAAAGTATATCCACAGCTTTAATTAATAAATTCTTGTTAAAAAGTTTAGGTTCAAGTCTTCCAATACAACAGCCTGCTAAAGCAAGCTCATTTTGGAAAGATGTCCTGCTTGCAAAAAATAAAAAGTGTTTGAAAAGACCTTGCAGCTCAAAAATATGCAGAACCATTGTTTTATAACGAAAATATAAATGTAGAAATTGTTGGGTTTTTTTTCTCCTAAGTATGGAATAAATAAGGGGGTATGTATTGTTAAGAAAGCCATAAATGTGGATGGTACATAACTACATTCTTGTCGTTTGTGACTTTCAAAGACAAGCATGCGATTAACACAAATTTCGTAACCTAATTCAGTAGTTGGAAGTAATCCAGAGAGTTACAAGCTACTAATCATATTAAGAAAAAGTGATGTACATATTCAGAACACATTTCAGTAACTCAGTCAAGATGTTAATCAAAGATGAAATCAAACTGAAAAGTTGTGAACAAGTGGGAATCAAAATTGAATGCAGAAATTGAATGGCATGTCATATTTAACTTTTAAGAAAAAGTCTGAAAACAGGAGAAATTAGACCTTGATGGTTACATATGTTATTAATTCAACGAATATTATCAAATTATCAACAAATGTTGGCTTTATGCACATAGGTGTACAAACTGGTAATGTCTGCTCATTTTGTAGAAATGATCAAGACAGCTTATGTCAACTTTTTTTGAACTACAGAAGTATACAATTATTCTGGCAACAGGTCCAAGCAGCTATCAGTAATCTTTGTGATAATGCCACCTCAGTAATGTCTAATGAAAAGATTATAATTGTTTGGACATGGAAGACTTTAATTCAGATCCCATGTTTCACTTGATTTTGCTCCAAGCCAAATCCTACATTGATGCAAACAAGTACAGACTATATTTCACATGATTATTAGTGTAGCTGCTCATTATGTAATTTTCCATTCATATGTTGAGAAGGATAAAATTTAATGTTAGAAAAAAAAAAAAAAGGGGGGGGGGGGGGGGAGAGTTTATAATGCTTAGTACTTTGCTGTTTTTGATTCCACAAATTGTGCAGTTTTGTTGGCTAAAAATAAACCAACAAAGGTACTAAAGTGTATAAACTGAATGCATGAAAATTGCCAGTTATATGTGTGTTTTAACTAATTATTAGTTTAAAATAAATTTCACCAGACAGTCTAATAAATTCTTTGCAAATATCAATGTTTGAATTTGGTGCAAAATTGGAAAAGAGACAAAACAGATAAACAAGCGTTAAATGTGTTGAAAATGGTGGCCTTGGAATAACTGATGTAAGGAAATAATAATAATAATAATAATAATATAATAATAATAATAATAATAATAATAATAATGAATAATATATATTAACAGTAGAGTCCATACTTTTTACTGGTATATGAAACAAGACATATGCAGAATGCAATGTATCAGTGGTTTTGTGAGAATGGGTGACAGTTGTTTTTGTCTTGCTACATGTTTTCAGAAGCTGCCAGTGTCTTCGGGGAGACACTCTGAGAAGTCACATCAGTTCCAGTTCTAACAAAAGTCTGTCTCCTCTGACAAGCTGACCTGTCACCATGGTTGTGGCCGATGAAGACCCTCCCCGCAAACGATCACGTTTGTCCCTCAAGTCCAGTAAGAAAGGGGAGAACACTCCCCCACAGAAGACTTGGAATCTCCACCACTGGAGTCGGCCGGCACTGTCCCACAAGGACCCACTCTCAAGTAAGTCAGTGATGCATGTGTTGTTTTGTTATTTTGTTTGATTATGTTCGATATTTGCTTTTAAATTCTTTCAGGTTCATTTTATCAGTTTATCACTCTTAAAAAGAAAAAGCAGGCATTATTACATACAAAGATTAAATTAAATTGTTCAGATTGAAATCTTTTGATTAATGTCCTTGTTTTTTTGTTTTGTTTTTTTGTGTGCAGAAAATAGGCTGCCAGTCACTGCTCATTGCTTGTTATACTATCCATGTCTTAAACAGTTCAGATTCATATCTTATGATTACTGGTTTTTGTGCTCTCTTTCAGAAAATAGGCTGCAAGTCAATGGTCAGTGTTACTCTGTACATCTCTGATTTTCTGACTCCTGTTGTGTGTTGAAATAGGTCGGAACACGAAATGACCGATTGCTCTCCCCCTGTCACTGACTGACGGAGAGTGATCTGCCCAGTGATGGACCGGGTGTTCCTCCCGTTGCTTCTATGGAAAATTTGGGTATACTTCATTTTGCTCTGTTTCTCTGGTTTTTGTTTTGTTTTGGTTTGCTGTTTGCTTGTGTGATTTTACATTATACTTATATGTGTGATCTTCTTTGACAAAGGGATCACACGGCTGCATTTTCCCAGCCATTCTGACACCCTTTAGTTGCAAGCCAGCATCGCCTGCGAGTGCTATTTTTAGCCAGGAAGGGTCGACCAAAGTCTTTTCTCTGTAGCGCGTCTTTGTGCTCAGGCAGCAGGACGGGTGAAAAGAGTATGGGGAGTGGAAGGGAAGGGGAAAGATGCGCTCTATTAATAACCGGCAGGGCAGAGCCAACAAAAGTATATCGGATTTGTGCGCCGTGATCAGTATGTTGAACCTGGCTAACTTAGAATTTTGAGATGTTCTTAGTCTTGGTTTGGTTGAACATTTACACTTAAAATTTGATCAGCTGTATTTTTGTTCAGCAGAGGAGTAACATGCAGACATTTTAAGTTTCAAACTGTTGAAGCACCATTTGGAGAAAATGATTTTCAAACAATTTGTTTGTAGGTCTGAAATGAGCAAACTTTTCTGAGCAACAAGCATCAGAGTCAATTTTAAAAAGTGAAACTTTACAATAATGCTTTTTGTCTTTTTTTAAACATTTATGATTTTTCTTTATTCAGACACAAAAGAATACGTGATCAATGAAATGTCATCTGTTATGGGTTGACTGAAATGATAGTTGGTCTTTTTAGTGATAATTACAGTTATTGGTCATTTGTGATAATTCAGTTACAATTGTACAAGAAAAAGCCTGCCGTTGATTGCAGCACAGCACTGCACTGCAGATAGGGATGATGTGATAGGATCCGTCATAGAAAACATTGTAGCAGATGATGTAATCCAGCACACACACCTTTATTTTTGTGACATCTTTAAAATGAGAATTGGAATAATTCACACTTTTTCCTTTTTCTGTTTGTGAATTTATAAAAGAATTTTTTTTTCAAGTATATACAAACAGCTGGGAGGTTGTGGGTTCAAATCGCAACATTCCTGTCAAACATTCTTGTGGGATAGTTAGCACCCGGCTGGTTCTTGAGAGTGCTTTGGGTTCATTTGGAAAGACGGGGGGACTGCACAGTTGAGTCTCATCCTCTTGAGAACTTGACCAGATGTGTCATTGAGGTGTTTTTACATTTTCTGACCAACACTGCAGGTGTCTGCATCTACGGAACCAGGTTAATTCCAGGATATTTAAGGAATATAGAATACAGTCATATCATTGTCTCACAGTCTTAATCCAGGACAGGAACATTGTTATATCCATTCTCTTGTATCATCATAGCATTGTGAATGAAGGAATGAAGATGAAGATGAGAGAGCAAAACAAACAAACGAACAACGACCAATCCAGAAACCAGAAAAAACAAAATAAAGAATAAGAACGCATAGTTAATACAAGACAAGACAGGTGCAAATTTTCGGGCAACAAACAAAGACAAACGACCAATCAGAAACCAGAAAAAACAAAAAGATAAAAACGCATAGCTAATCAACAAACAAGACAGGTGCAATTTTCGGGAGCAAAACAACACGAACAAACGACCAATCCAGAAACCAGAAAAAACAAAAAGAATAAAAGCATAGCTAATACAACAAGACACAGACAGGTGAAATTTTCGGGAGCAACAAACGTAACAAGACATCCGAACAGAAAAAACACGAAAAAGAATAAGAACGCATGTTATACACATACAACAGGCGCAGTTTTCGGCCAACTGGCCTTTGTCAAGCATAAGATCACAAACAAACAAACTCCAGATACAAAAATTAGGAGAGAAGACTGAAACTTCCCTGCTGCTCTGTCCAGTGTGAGGAAACCAATCCAGAATAAATGAAATAGGAGAGGTCTTGTTTATCAGCCAACACGTGTTTTGTGAACAGTTTGTTTACGTTTCAGGTAACACGTGTTTCCTGAACAGCGTGCTGGAAGTGCTGCGCTACACGCCATGTTTTCTGGAGGGCTTGGAGGAGTTGTATCGACACATTGTCTACTTAGAGAAAATCAAAACGGCTGACGTCGTGCAGGACTCAGATGAGGTAAGCATGTGTGTCATGGAGAAAGTGCTGAAGGTAAAGCTTGTCCTATAACCCTGTGGTCATAGGTGGTACAGACCGCAGCTTCCCCCATGGGGATGCTAGTTTTTTTGTTTTTCAATATAGTATTCCCCCTTTATTGGAAATTCTCTGCCAGATATTTCCTCTTTTCTGTCACTCTTTGTTCTTCCAGATATTTCCTCTTGTCTGTCACTCTTTGTTCTTGCCAGATATTTCCTCTTGTCTGTCGCTCTCTTTGTTTTTGCCAGATATTCTTGTTTATCACCCTCTTTGTTTTTCCCTTTGTTTTTGCCAGATATTCTTGTTTATCACCCTCTTTGTTTTTGCCAGATATTTCCTCTTGTCTGTCACTCTTTGTTTTTGCCAGATATTTCCTCTTGTCTGTCAGTGTCACTCTTTGTTCTTGCCAGATATTTCCTCTTGTCTGTCACTCTTTGTTTTTGCCAGATATTTCCTCTTGTCTGTCACTCTTTGTTCTTGCCAGATATTTCCTCTTGTCTGTCACTCTTTGTTTTTGCCAGATATTTCCTCTTGTCTGTCACTCTTTGTTCTTGCCAGATATTTCCTCTTGTTTATCACCCTCTTTGTTTTTTCCCTTTGTTTTTGCCAGTTTTTCCCTTTGTTTTTGCCAGATATTCTTGTTTATCACCCTCTTTGTTTTTGCCAGATATTTCCTCTTGTCTGTCCTCTTTGTTCTTGCCAGATATTTCCTCTTGTCTGTCACTGTCTTTGTTCTTGCCAGATATTTCCTCTTGTCTGTCACTGTCTTTGTTCTTGCCAGATATTTCCTCTTGTCTGTCACTCTTTGTTTTTGCCAGATATTTCCTCTTGTCTGTCACTGTCTTTGTTCTTGCCAGATATTTCCTCTTGTCTGTCACTCTCTTTGTTTTTTGCCAGATATTTCCTCTTGTCTGTCACTCTTTGTTTTTGCCAGATATTTCCTCTTGTCTGTCACTGTCTTTGTTCTTGCCAGATATTTCCTCTTGTCTGTCACTCTCTTTGTTTTTGCCAGATATTTCCTCTTGTCTGTCACTCTTTGTTTTTGCCAGATATTTCCTCTTGTCTGTCACTCTCTTTGTTTTTGCCAGATATTTCCTCTTGTCTGTCACTCTTTGTTTTTGCCAGATATTTCCTCTTGTCTGTCACTCTTTGTTTTTGCCAGATATTTCCTCTTGTCTGTCACTCTTTGTTTTTGCCAGATATTTCCTTTTGTCTGTCATTGTCTTTGTTCTTGCCAGATATTTCCTCTTGTCTGTCACTGTCTTTGTTTTTGCCAGATATTTCCTCTTGTCTGTCATTCTCTTTGTTTTTGCCAGATATTTCCTCTTGTCTGTCATTCTCTTTGTTTTTGCCAGATATTTCCTCTTGTCTGTCACTCTTTGTTCTTGCCAGATATTTCCTCTTGTCTGTCACTCTTTGTTTTTGCCAGATATTTCCTCTTGTCTGTCACTCTTTGTTCTTGCCAGATATTTCCTCTTGTCTGTCACTGTCTTTGTTTTTGCCAGATATTTCCTCTTGTCTGTTACTCTTTGTTCTTGCCAGATATTTCCTCTTGTCTGTCACTGTCTTTGTTCTTGCCAGATATTTCCTCTTGTCTGTCACTGTCTTTGTTTTTGCCAGATATTTCCTCTTGTCTGTCACTCTTTGTTTTTGCCAGATATTTCCTCTTGTCTGTCACTCTTTGTTTTTGCCAGATATTTCCTCTTGTCTGTCACTGTCTTTGTTTTTGCCAGATATTTCCTCTTGTCTGTCACTGTCTTTGTTTTTGCCAGATATTTCCTCTTGTCTGTCACTGTCTTTGTTTTTGCCAGATATTTCCTCTTGTCTGTCACTGTCTTTGTTTTTGCCAGATATTTCCTCTTGTCTGTCACTCTTTGTTTTTGCCAGATATTTCCTTTTGTCTGTCACTCTTTGTTTTTGCCAGATATTTCTTCTTGTCTGTCACTCTCTTTGTTTTTGCCAGATATTCTTGTTTATCACCCTCTTTGTTTTTGCCAGATATTTCCTCTTGTCTGTCACTCTTTGTTCTTGCAGATATTTCCTCTTGTCTGTCACTCTCTTTGTTTTTGCCTTGCTCCTTTGCTTTCCTTTTTGTGGTCCATTTGCTGTATGTGTTGTGTAAAGCCTTACATACATCTATTAGGATTGATAATTGGGTATGTATGTATGAACTGCATTTTTGGTTCTGAGGAAATGTGAAGCGCAGAAGCAGTTTTGGGTAATTCTGGCCACTTTATACATATGTTTTAGTGTTCTTAGTTTTGTTTATATTTGTATTTTTGAGCGGAGTGGTCAGTGCCAGGGTCATATCCTTAGGTGCATTGATAAGTGCACTTACTTTTTAGGTATCTTTTTTTCTTTTTTTCAGGGTCAGCAAGGTGTGTATATTTTGAGGTAGTAATAGCCCTCATATGCTTCAGTGCTCTCGACTTAACTATAAAACATTAACCCTCTGGGCCCGAATGCGACCTACAGGTCGCAACGCTTTGTGTGACCATATTCCGAGTGCACGCTGTACGTCGCCACAGCACAGTGGGTCAAACAGCCGGATCTCGCTCTATTTTTATATTATCCAATCAGAATAATTCCTTCCCAGTCGCTGCAGAACACTTCAATTTGCACATGGCAGCCTGCATTGTGATAGTTTGGTGTACGTTTTGTCAGTTTTCACAATGAAAAGATCAACTCCTCAACCTTCGACCTCTCGTGAGGCAAACAAGCGCCAGCGTTTTTTCACCACTGAGCAAGTGCTCGAAGCTTTGTACGATTCCGATTCAGATGAGCAGGATTTTGCTCAAAGTTACCCAGAGAGTGATCTCGAAAGTGAAAACAGTGATGATGGAGGTGTAGGCGATTCAAACAGTGACAATGAGGATCGGACTGGCAGAGAAGGTAGGCATGGCAACAGTTACGTAAACAGACCTACAGGGGATGGTGGAGTATTGGAGATAACTTCAAGGTAGTCCTTTCTGTAATACTTTTACACTGTTTTTTGTGGTTGTTTGTCAGTAGTTTGTCTCTTATGCATGCATTACTACGATGGGGTAGATTTTCAGTGCACTCTGCTCAGGAGCCCAGGAATAGTGTATTGTATGACTCAGGGGGCTAGGGCTCAAAGGGTTAATAATGATGATAATAATAAACCTCAACTTTTCTGAAGGCTGTCATTATGAAGGTGGAGTACCATCTCTCCCTTTATGCTTCACTTTCCCCATCCCTGAAGAAGCTCATTCACAGCTGGACAGATTGCAAGAGATTTTTTTTGGGTTTTTTTTGTGATGAACTGGATTCAAACATGTGCAGTCAAATTGTAAGACAGGAGCTTTACATCTCTGCCAGCCAGACCTTGGATAGTAATGTAATGTCTGATGACATCACTGGATAGTTCTGCAAAATAAAACAGTGTGGTCGAGGTAAACCATGACATCGCTGGGTAATGATTAACTTAAGCCATGGCTTTGGATAGTGATATAAAATCTGATGAGGTGAGGGCACACATATGTCACTGGAAGATGATGCATTGCCATAGTCTGATCCTTGTTGCATGATAATTTTTGCAAATATTTCAGTCATTGTGTATTGCTGTTGCTCTAAGTCTTAACGGATGTGCCGTTTTGCGTTCGGAATTTTTGGATTTTCGTTCAAGCTGCATTAGAAAACTCGAGATATGTCGGTCATAATTGAGCTATGGTCTATGGTGGATAACAAACTTATGTAGAAATGATTCCTCAACATACCTGTAGTAAGTTCCCATTATCTGCAAGACTGCAAACTGCACAAATCTAATTATGCACATGTCAGGAGGTGCAGATCGTTGTAAACAGTGATGTCAGTGTACGTGTTCAGATGATTGGGTTCGCTGTGAATGAGGTCAAGGGAGGTAACACTTGATGCCTTGAATGATGCACTTGGGCTGTTCAGTTCTGCAGCGAGGTAATGCTTACCGCCTTGTCGGTAGTTGTGATTGACTCAAAAAGTTTGACTGAATTTTAACAGTTCTGTGTTTTGCTTATCACTCAGTTTGAAATTGAAACGTTTTGTGTTTTTATGCAAAAAAAAAGAAGACAAATGGTGGTTCGCCTTGGATTTGACTAAAGATGAACTGTTGTCATCTGTTTTCAGGTGAAAACGGACCCTTCCTTAGCCTGGGACTTGGTGAAAAATATGTTTAAGGTTTGTGACATGAATAGTTATCAGTAGGTTAGTGTGTTGTCTCAGCTTGTTGTATGTGTGTGTGTGTGTTTGTGTATGTGTTTGTGTGTGTGTAAATGTGATATGTCTTGTGTGTGTGGTGTGTGTGTGTGTGTGTGTGTGTGTGTGTGTGTGTGTGTGTGTGAGAGAGAGAGAGAGAGAGAGAGAGAAAGAGAGAGAGTGTGTGTGTGTGAGAGAGAGAGAGAGTGTGTGTGTGTGTGTGTGTGTGTGTGTGTGTGTGCCCGTGTGTGTGTGTGAGAGAGAGAGAGAGAGTGTGTGTGTGTGTGTGTGTGTGTGTGTGTGAATTTGAGCATATTTACTGTGATTGAATTACATCAAGTTCTAAATGACACTTGGTTTTAATAATTATGATGGATAAAAGTAATCTTGGTGTATTTGTACTATTTTGTTTATAATTTGTATTCAAAATTTTTTTCCATTGCATATTTCAGTTTATCTTCTTTCAAGCTTGGCTGACTTCTGTGTATGATTCATTCCAATATCATGGAGAATATGTGTTATAAAATTAAACCAAGTTTTTTTCGCATTTGTCTGTTTTGTAACATTTTATTGCGTATTTGTGTGATGTTTTGTCTGATTCTGTTATGCATAACCAGAATCTCAGTACTCGGCATATGGGCCTAATTTGTAAACTGCTAGAAATTATACTAGTCCAGCTTGTGTAGGTAGACTCCTAGCTGTTTGTTTACATTAATTATCTAAGTTTTGTTTATACTTTTTCATGTGGTAACTTTTGTGTTGACCGTTTGACTCCCGCACCCTATCCATAACTGCAAAAACTTAACCTTTTTCAATAAAAAAAAGACTCCCTCACCTTATCCACTAGCTTCCTGCAGGATGAGGGAATCAAAGGGTTAAGTTTTTGCTTTATTAGCATGGTTGATTATGCAGGTGGATAGGGTGCAGGAGTCGAGCAGGGTTAAGCAGTTTCAGAAAAGAGATGAAGATGAGTCATTCTCCCAAAAGGGGGTCAACAGGTATGACAGAGGTAGAAAAATATGAATCTGCTTTTTTTTTTTTTAATGAAAAAATTTACTCACCGCCAAGAACAACTTCTGCAGTGATGATAACAATGATACTCAGAACAAGAGTTACCTGTGGCTGGATGTGGCTGATGATTGAATACAACAATTGGTGAACTTCCAGGTGGTACCATGGAATCCACTGAATAGCATGAAACTGTTTTCATGGCCT
Organism: Monoplex corrugatus; assembly: GCA_030674185.1. Taxonomy (NCBI): domain Eukaryota; kingdom Metazoa; phylum Mollusca; class Gastropoda; order Littorinimorpha; family Ranellidae; genus Monoplex; species Monoplex corrugatus. The sequence goes on from JAPXFY010000030.1 coordinate 35,619,235, forward strand.
TTTTAAAATTTTTTTTTTATTGAAGAATGTAATTTAATATAACTTAAAAAACATAAGTCACAAGTTTCTGTTGGAAATAATCTGTAAAATACCACATGTTTTGAATGAAAACTATTTTGGGCCACGTTTTAGGATAAGTGGTTACAGATTTAATTCAGATGCATAGATTATTCCTAAGTGCAGGTCGTCTTTGGTCAACTGACATGTTCGTCTTTTGTTGTATGCTTGTTGAGCATCGTGTGCGTGTGTGTGTTTTCCAGATGTACAAGAAGATGGAAAAGAGAGAAGAGATGTTTAGCCAGTTTGCCAGTGCTGATGTGACCAGTATGGCAGTAAAACCTGACAAAGTGCTTGATGTTATCAGGTAGGCATCACTTGTGATGTTATGTGGTAATTTTAAGAGAGGTTCAGAAGGTTATGGTTCAGAATACTAAAAATCAAGACTGCTTGGACGCTGGCAGTCGCACTTGTTTTGGATCTGGTAATTTATGTTTTTGAGTGTTACTACCAGAGAGCACAAGAAGCCAAAAAGAATACAAAAAAAAACTGAAAGAGAAAGACAAACCAAAGTCAGGAAAGTGTAAACAATAAAATTTTCAACCATGAAATCAGTGTATCAACTGCTAAGATGGTGCCATTTTAATTTCAGCAGAAGATATTCTTGCAAGATAGCTTGAATACTATAAAACCTTATTCGATGACACTGCAGCAACAAATCCACAGTGTACTCCCTGTCTTGATTTTTCTGAATCAGAACCTCTCCTAAATGAAGTGACAGCAGCCTTCACTCAGTTGAAAATTGGAAAAATAACCAGTACTAGACACTGTTCTTGGAGAACTGCTGAAAAACGCTGGTGAATCAGGAATTAAAGCACTGCATCACCTTTGCTGTGAGATTGAGAAAACATGTGAATGACTAACAGACTAACAGACTGGAAACTACAAAAGTGTGTCATGTTACTCAAAAGTGAAAACATTAACTCTTATTGTCCGTTAAGGATTTTAAGTCTGGCTGAAGGCTTTGCACTATGCGAATTGTCAAAGCGGGGGTCGGGTCAGTAAAATATTTTTGTTTTTGTGAATAATGTTACGTTTCTATTATTGTCATATTGAGATAATTATAAATGCTAATTATAGACAAACATTTTACTGCACAGCCAAGAAACAGTTATATGGTTGATACTCAGAGTGCTATAACTGACCAGGCAATCCTTGTACATCCAAACTCAAAGAAAAAAAGGTGCTTCTTGACATCCCAGCGATAAGTTCACCACCACAAAAAATGTCATTGTTGCTTTATTTTGATGCTTTTCATCTCTAATTGACTTCAGGTCACATCCCCGAAAATGACAAAAACCAGACACTTTAGCTGCTACACATGTCACAACTTGTTCATTAGTTTTCTTTTCTCTAGAGGCTGCAGATTTTCTAGTGTAGAACCATCATTTTTTCGCTGATCTTGTGATGTCAGATCAGTTTCAGAAAGTCGTCGTTTCTTTGAAGAAGGCGTTGCTGAAGTGTCACCACCGTCCAAAGAAACCAACTCATCATTTGAAGTGTCAGAAAACTCTCATCACTGTCAGTGATGATACTATCGCTATTACTATCGTCCAGTGTTTCTTGAAACAATTTATTGCCTGCTCAGCAGTCAGTCTCATAGGGCACTGTCCACCCGATGCCATGACAAAGCAAAACAGCACAAGACGCAACCCCCTTCTCCCCCCCAAAAAAGAAATTTCAAACTACTTTACCATTACAGAAAAAGCATGTTATCAGTGTGAAATAGGAAGCGGAAGTGTCTATTGCCATAAAGCAAACCGTAAAGCCGGCTGATGTTGCAAAAGTAGTGAATGTTGTAATCAAAATGTCTGGTAACTGAAAAAAATGACTGAGTCGGCTTGCCGGCCATTTTGAATTGACAGAAAGCCAACTGAGTCGGCTTACCGGACATAAGAGTTAAAGACTGTAATAACTACAGAAACAGTGCTGTCATCAGTCACACCAGCAAAACCCTGCTCACAATAATGCTTAACAGAATAAGATCAAAAGTGGAAGAGAAGCTTTGTATTTCTTCTGTCAGAAATACATGCACATTTATATGCATCTGAAAAGATACTGTAATAGACTTGTTATTATTTCATATTCATACACTTTGAAATTCTGAATTGAGTTAAAAACTCAGAAATAGAAATTTTGCTCTTAGCCTGTCTGACCTATTTTGCATGACATTATTAAATCAGAAATGGTGCGTGTGTGTGTGTGTGTGTGTGTGTCTGTGTGTGTGTGTGTGTGTGTGTGTGTGTGTGTGTGTGTGTGTGTGTGTCTGTGTGTGTTGTGTGTGTGGTGGTGTGTGTGTGTGTGTGTGTGTGTGTGTGTGTGTGTGTGTGTGTGTGTGTGTGTGTGTGTGTGTGTTGTGTGTGCGGTGCGCGTGCATGCGTCCGTGCGCACACACGTGTGTATGCGTGTATGCATGTGTGTGTGTATGTGTGCGTCTGTGCTCGAGTGTGTGTGTGTGTATGTGTTTGTGTGTGTGTGTGTGTGTGTGTGTGTGTGTGTGTGCGTGTGTGCACACGTGTGTGTGTGTGTTGCGTACATATGACAGGGAGTTCAACCCGATGTTTGAGGGCAACATGCAACATGATGCACAAGAAGTCTTACGATGTGTACTGTCTTACCTGGAGGATTCTGAGAGAGAACTACACTCTGACTACGCCAGTATCTTGGCGCTTGACCCCTCCCTGCTCAAGACACCCACCCTCCCCCCTCCTCCCTCTGCCCAGGATGCCGACAGACAGGTAAGGATAGCAGAAGCATCAGTCGTGTTGTGTCATGTTTAGTAATTGTTTGTCGCATTGTTTTAACTAATACACCCCTCCTTTCAGTATTGTTTTTATTTGTCTTGACAAGTGATTCCACCCACCTCCATTTCACTCACCACCTCCCTTTTCACACTGAGAGACAGGTATTGTTTGGAGGGAGAGAATTGTGTTCTGTTCTATTCAATATAGATGTTTATCTTATAATATCAGCCTTCTCTGGATACAGCTGTTAAGTTTCATTTTTCTCAAGGTGGTATTGCTGTGCCTGGATGTGTTTATACACACTTACACTACAAATGCCATATGATGAAAAAAGGAACCAAATTAATTGTGGTATATGCCGTAAGCATTCAGATAGTGTTGTGAGTGAGGGTTGTAGTATTTAAAAAAAAAATGGAAGCCTGTTTCATATTACCTGGGAGAAATGTGTGTTTTTGTGTGCCTGTGACTGGTTACCAAAATGTTCTCAAGATTCTCTCAGCCGTTTCTGGATCAGTTTTAACCATATTTGGGTCAAAGATATGTGCCATCTTAAACGTACAAGTTTTTCGGACAAAGTATCAAGGTGAAGGTCACAGGGACCAAGGAAAGCGCCAAAAATGGGCTTGTTTCGAGGAAGATGGTGTGCGAGGAAGATGGTGTGCAAACAGCACTTTGTCAGGAACTTTTGATAATGCTGAAAGTGTGTTTTCACTGTTGTGGACAGTCTACCGTTGTCCTTGGTTGACATCATATGTTATTTTTAGTGAAGCTTCTTCAAAGTTGCAGTGATGTTGAGAAGTACAACATCTGGGTTTTTCTGTTTATATTATTTGTTTGAAAAAGGGAAATCACTATGTAACCCATACTGTGAAAAACATCATAGCCTTTGCCATTTTTTGTTTAAATTTTTTTTTTATCTCACTAACATTACATAGATTTGTACACAGACAAACAAATTAGGGGGTGAAAACACAAAGTTATAATGTGCTACTGAAGTGCTGAAAGTTTTAATCCATATCAGATGTGTCGGTGCTGCTTTTACCATTCTTGTTGTTTTGTCTGAAACTATTTAGTGTGATATCAACCAAAGGACATAACTCTTGAGAGTCACGTAGGAATTATCTCCCATGTTGTGAAACTTCTCAAATCCAACATAGTTTGCGCTACTCATTCAGCTAGCATAGAAGCAGATACAAAGCACAAAAACCGTAAGCTCAGAACACTCCTCAAAAAAGGAGCGCCCAAGCCTACCTTTATACTCTGCAACAACCCTACACACAACTATGAGAGAGGAGAGAAATACACACAATATATTGGTCTTATGTTCAAGATTGACATAATCTTTTATTCTTGAACTGACCAAACACACACACATAGACAAGACAGAACATATATACAGGGTTGCTTCGAAGGAATATAGGTAATACCAAAGAAATAAGAGGGAAGCATTATTTCTTTGGTATTTAGTGTGATGTGTGTTGTTTGTGTGAATGCTGCACTTTGTTTCTGGATGTCTGTGTTTCATTGTTTGTTTGATTGTATCACTGTTTTGATTTGTGTGATTTATGATAAATCATGAATGCTGCAGTCTGTTTTTCGATGATGTGTGTGTTGTATTGTCTGGTCTGTATCACTCTGTTTCTACATGTCATTGTATTGTCTGTTTGTAATATGTCGCCTGTGTGGAATGCCCAGGCCTTCCCCACCTTCTAGAAATTCTGTGTTAGAAATTTCCTCTTTTCTATCACTGTGTTTGATTCTGCCTTGCTTAGAACTCTGCTTTCTGTTATTTATTTCTATCATTTCCAGCCTTGGTGGTCCATTCAAAGCTTCTTGTCTCTGCTACCAAGTCATAATTGGCACTGCGCCTAAATACCTTTCTGACATCTTTACGATCTATGTACCACCCAGATCTCTTCGCTCTGCTACCGATGATAGAACATTCCGCGTTCCAAAATATAAACGAGAGAGGCATGGTGGTCGAGCTTTTTCATCATCTGCTGTGCAGATGTGGAACTCCTTGCCTCACAATCTCCGTCACAGCCCTTCATTTCCCTCCTTTAAAACTAGTCTGAAGACTTTTCTCTTCCAGCAACATTTCTTGTAGACCCTCTTTCTGCCGCTCTGTATTCTTGATGTGCGTGTTTTTGGGTGTGAATGCGTGCGCGTGTGTGTTTGTGTGCGTGCGTGCGTGCGTGTGTGTGTGGTTTGTGTGTGTGTGTCTGTGCGTGTTTGTGTGTGTGTTGGTGTGTGTCTGTGAGTTCGTGTGCTTGTTTTACTTTTTATTGTTGTTGTAAAGCGCTTTGTGCAAGTGGAAAGCGCTCATAAATAACCATTTATTATTATTATTATTATTATTCACATGTGTTGTATAAAACCTTACATACTGTCTTTTAGGATTGATAAATAGATACATGTATTATCTGTATTTTTAGTTCTAAGAAAATCTGATGTGCAGAAGCAGTATTAGGTAATTTAAGCCAGTTTTTATGTATATTCATTCTGTGTTTGTGACCACATTTGTTTTGAATGAGCAACACCAGGGCAAGTCCATAGATTATGTGTGCGATTGTATTGGTTATCAGTATGTATACCTAATTTCCTTTTCCAGCTGGTTTTCTTCTTTTGTGGGGTCAGTAAGTTGTGATTATTGTTTTGAGGTTGTTATATCAATATGCCTGATGTGTCTGTGCAGTCAGCTGGGCTTAAAAAAATGTTAATAATGATGATGATAATGACTGTGTCACTTTTAATTTGTGTGACTTGTTTGAATGTTTCAGTCTGCTTCTGGATAATGTTTGTATTTTATATTAAAAGATTGTCCAAAATTATTTTACTGTGAAACTACGTTAAATTGAAACACACATGCACGCATGCGCACACACTCACATGCACGCACGCGCGCACACACATGCACGCGCGTGCACAAACATATATATATGTGCGCACGCGCACACCACACACCCCACACACACACATACACACATACAGACACACTGTCACACATACACACACACACAGATACACACACACACACAAACAAAGACACGTACACACATGCACTCGCATACACACAGGCACATGCATGCACACACACACTGTCACACACACACATGCATGCACACACACACTGTCACACACACAACACACACACACACACACACACACACACACACACACACACACACACACACACACACACACCACACACACACACACACACACACACGCACATATACACACACACACAAACACATACACACACATACACACACACAAACACACAGTCTGTCTGTCTCTCTGTCTCTTTCTCTTCCCTCCTCCCTCCTCCCTCCTTTGAAATGTGTGTTGTGTGTAGATTGTGCACAGATGGTGCAATGTGTTTCTGGAAATGTCTGTGTTCATTGTTCGTTTCACTGTGTGATGTCTGCATCTTTTCACATGATGTCTATACTTTGTCCAGTTTCGATGTTGTAATATGTGTGGTCGTAACGTAGAAGAACAGTGAAAGTAAACATTGCACACTGCATGATGTCTGTCTCTCTCACATGATGTCCATATTTCCAGATGACCAATCCAGTGATGGAGAAGTTCCTGACAGCAGGGAAAACCAAACTACGTCGAGGAAAGTCAGCCGTCGTACACCTCAAATTTGACCAGCCGACCTCAGAATCCCAGATCCTGGACAGCGGAAAGGACAGCGACTGTATCAACTTCAAGCGCTCCAGTCCTGCATCAACGGTCAAAACGGACATCCTGGACATGGCGGCTGGAGACAGCAAGGAGAACCGGTGCGGTGATTCTGCCCCCCAGGCCAAGAAACGCAGGTTGCGTCACACGAAACTGAGGAGAGTGGTGGAGGAGGACGGTGACGATGAGATGGACGGTGAGGACATGGGTGGTAAGTCTGTTCCGTCTCTACACTGTACACCTTCGTCCTGCCACCAGCCGAATCAGGGCGGTGGCGATCAACAGGTTCCAGAACTTTCCAGCCGCGCGCACCGGAGGTCAGTACGACAGAAGGTAGCCAACAGGCGACTGAATCAGCGAGCGTCTCGGAGGACAAATCGTTGTCTGCCCAAGGTGAATGAAGACAGTGAACAGGACGCTGAATCTGATGCCGAGACCCAGACGACGCACCTTGGAGAGAAGGTTATGGTGAACGGTGATCACAACGACGTTGGCGTAGACCGCAGTCAGCCCACCATCACGTCCATGTTCAACAGAGGAAGAGGGCAGTGTCGACGCCTGGGCATGAGGGGCCGTGTGATGCAGACCAACGTTGACCTCTCACCACCTCAGCAGTCACCGCTGTCACCACAGCTCAGTCCAGAACCTCGTCGCTCGCCACGCAAAACTAACGCTGCCCGCCCAGTGGCCGTCACCGTTTCGCCGCGGAAACACAATGGGGTCATGACCCCTTCTGCATCTCCGGCGCGACCTGACGAGTTCCCTGTGCACGCTGTGAGCCGAAACGGTGGAGTGGACTTTGACCCCACACTGACTGAAGGGAATGAGATGGACTGCGAGCAGACAGTGACCGAAAACAACACATTCGCCCACAAATCCCCGGTCCCTGCTCATGCCACCCTCAGCAGCCGATCACAGTCCCCCAGGATCGACAATAGGATCGGCATCGGGGCAGCAAACACTTCCATGATGAACCCCATTGTTGTGGACGACTCGGATTCTAATGGTGGTGCCGATGCCTCGGATGATGAACTTCCCGATCTGGTCCCTGTGTCTGAGGCCGAGTGCGATTCAGGTCGTTGTTACCCAAACAAAAACACCCCCTCCCCCTTGAAATCCAAACTGGAGAAGATGTTGGCGTCGTCTGCCAATTCCTCCTCCAGACTTCCCTCCCCTGCCCGGCCCAGCACATTGACTCCGTCCCCGCGGAAGAATGGGGAGGGGAGAGAGAGCAGTGGGGAGAGGATGGAGAGGAGAGGGAAGGTGAAGCCTTCGAAGCTGATGATCAAGTTGGAGAAGTGTGATCATTTGTGTAACTCTCCCACCATCTCTGCTTCTGCCGCCCTCAAAGCTTTGAAAGGTCAGTCATATTTTGGTATATGTTGTAAGTGTGTGTATGTGTGTGTGTGTGTGTGTGTGTGTGTGGTGTGTGTGTGTGTGTGTGTGTGTGTGTGTGTGTGTATATGAATGAGAGAGAGAGAGAGAAAGAGAGAGAGAGAGGAGAGAGAGAGAGAGAGAGAGAGAGAGAGAGAGAGTGGTTTCTACAGTCTTTACTTTCCTCAGGGTTTTGAATGGTCAGTTAATGTGGTGTGTGCGTGTGTGTGTGTGTGTGTGTGTGTGTGTGTGTGTGTGTGTGTGTGTGTGTGTGTGTGAGAGTGAGTGAGTGTGTGTGTGTGTGAGAGTGAGTGAGTATGTGTGTGTGTGTGTGTGTGTGTGTGTGTGTGTGTGTGTGAGAGAGAGGTTTCTACAGTCTTTACCTCCCTCAAGTCATTGAAAGGTCAGTTAACGTGATGAGGGTTTGTTGGTCTAATTGCTGTATGCATATGTGTGTGTGCGCGAGTGTGTGTGGTGTGTGTGTGTGTGTGTGTGTGTGTGTGTGTGTGTGTGTGTGTGTGTGTGTGTGTGTGTGTGTGTGTGTGTGTGTGTGTGTGCGCGCGTGCATGCGTGATGTATGTGCGTGTGCGTGTGTGTGTCAGAGAGAGAGAGAAATTTCTACAGTCTTCACTTCTTTTCAAGGTTTTGAAAGGTCAGTTATCGTGATGTGGGTTTGTTGATCATCTAACTGCTGTATGCATATGTGTGTGTGCGCGAGTGCGTGTGTGTGTGTGTGTGTGTGTGTGTGTGTGTGTGTGTGTGTGTGTGCGTGTGTGTCACTATGTGTGTGTGCGTGTGTGTGTGTGTGTGTGTGAGAAATTTTGTGCGTGTGAGCGTGTGTATGTAACTGTAAGCGTGTGTGTGTGTGTGTGAGTGTGTGTATGTGTGTGTGTATGTGTGAGTGTGTGTGTGTGTGTGTGTATGAGCATGTGTGTGTGGGGGTGTGTGTGAGTGTGTGTGTGTGTGTGTGAGTGCGAGCGTTAGTTTGTGTCTGTGTATGTGTGCGTGCGTTTTCATGCCAGGAGGCGACATTTGGTCTCCTTATGAATTTTGGACTTTTCCATAAAGCATGGGTGGATTCAAGTATCTATCTACTATCTAAATGTTTAACTCATTCTACAATATACTGCCCAATTTCCTCCTTCATTATACTCTCTATACTGGCCGTTTGGCTACTTTACAAGAAAAATTCTAAAAAAATGAATGCAAGCCCATACACTGATACAGTTTTGAAATTTTGTGGTAATGTGTAGAATAGAACAAACTTTCATGTGGCAAAGTTGCTAACCAATCTGTTTTTATGTTATTGTTTTATCATATTTTGAAAATAAATGCATATTTTATGCACCATATAGAAAGGGGGTGCGTAATTCTTATAAGTTATATAATAAAAATTTTACGATTATGGTGTTTTATAGTCACAGGCACTTCTAAATGATAGAAATGTGATGGGTAGATGTGTTTACACAGTGGATATTCACTGTGGAGTACATATCATTGTTACTTGACCATATATACACTGACATGCACACTCATCAAGGGGGGCGTGGCTTTCCATATGGTTGACATGAAGTCCACTTTCCTGGTCACTGTAGGGTGGCAGTGTGGGGAAGAAAGAAAAATCTTGATGCCAGTCTTTCCGGTGAAAATCAATAAACTCTTCTTCATTCATGTCCTGGTTCGGAACGCCCTCATGGACAGTCGCAGTTTCAGCCTGTGTTTCGTCACCTACTGGGTCGCTGACGTCACGTGTCTCACTGTCAACACTTTCGCCACTTTCATCTGCGCTTTCATTGTCATTTGACCACTCATCCGAATCCAAAGACTCTAGTCTTTCATCGTCTTCTTCGATGTCAGATCCTGCAGTCATAACTGTCTCCAAGACTTCTTGCAGGGTAATGCGACGATTTCGCTGTCTGTTTGAGTCCCGAGAAGTTGTCGAAGTTGAGGTAGACGCCATCTTGTCAAGCGATGCGAGCGAGAAGACATAGCCAGACCTGCCAACCAGTACGATTTTGGCGTATTATTTTACGATCATAATTAAATAATACTAAATTACGATCGAGTAAAAAATGATATGATGCAAAAAAACAAAAACAAAAAAAAAAACGATTATAGGTCTAGTAGTGACTTTGAGCCGAGAGCGCCACTGAGAAGACAATCACGATCGGTAAACAAGTGGACTATGGGCGCAGCCATGTTTGTTATTATAAATGAGAATCTCGTCAAACGAGAGTCTCGTACTGGGTCAAATGAAAGTCTCGTACCGACTGTGAGACTTCCGTTTTTGCAAAAAGAAAATGGCGACACGAGGTAGACCGCGTGGTAGTGGCAAAGGAAAACGTGGTGGTGAAGCTGCTTTGGGCACCGGCAGTGAAAGTGTACAGAAAAAGGCAAAAAGAGAACAAAAGTTCATCCAGTCGTACTCACAAGAGTACCCATGCATCACTGCATCGAAAGTGGGAAGCACATATGCAAGGTGCAGTGCTTGTGAGTTCGATTTTCTAGTTTCGCATGGCGGGATCGACGATGTAAAAAAGCACGTGACTTCGTTGAGGCACATTGCAAAGGCATCAGCCTTAAGAAACACCTCTTCTCTTGTTGATTATATTCAAAGAACTGAAGATACTGATCTCCAGCCCATTCGTGCAGAGGCATATTTCACGGCGTTTTTGGTGGAACACAACGTGCCACTTTCAGCCTCTGACCATGCTGGACAATTGTTTAAGAAGATGTTTCCTGACAGCAACATAGCAGATACCTACAGTTCTGCAAGAACAAAAACCACATCCATTGTGAAGGAATGTGCTGAAGATAGTAAGGCTGAACTTGTGCAGTGCATGAAGGGACCCTTTGTGTTAGGTACTGATGGTAGTCAGGAGGGGGAAGACAAGTTCTTTCCCATTGTTGTGAGAGCTGTGGATCCCCATGGAACTATCAAAACTGAACTGCTCAGTGTCCCCTCATGTGAGACGTCAGCCACTGGAGAACACATCTTTCAGTTGTTGGACTCTGAGCTAAGGGCTTACCAGATAGACTGGAGGAACTGCCTGGCATTTGTAACCGACAATGCCAATGTCATGATTGGGGTCAACAAAGGTGTCATCTCGTTCATCAGAGACAAGCATCCAGAGACCTTCTTGGCCAAATGTGTATGCCATCTCCTTAGTCTGACTGTGAAGAAAGCCATGAAGGAGTCTAGCAAGTTTGACCTTGATGACACAATGCGTCAACTGGCCTGGTATTTCTCCAAGAGCACTGGCAGACAGCAACGCCTGAAGCAGATCCAGAAGGAACTAGGCTTGCCAGAGCACAAGGTTGTTGAGCATGTTCCCACCCGATGGCTCTCTCTTGGGGCTGCCTTGGACAGAGCAGTTGAGCAGTGGAACGCTTTGGACAAATTCTTCAAGGAAGAATGCAGTGTGAAGACATCACATGCTTCAAGTACATCTAGTTCTGACCCACCTATGAGGCAAAAACTCGGGGATTTCTTCCGGCGCAAGACCACCAAATTGTATGTCTTGTTCTATGCAACAGTCTTGGAGGTGTTCAACCAAGTCAACAAACTTGAACAGACCGACAGCGCCAGAATCCATCTGATCAAGAGAGACATGGAACGACTGTACAGACGCCTGCTTGTCAGTTATCTGAAGCCAGCTGCTCTGAACAATGGGGCCCTGATGGATGTGGACTTCAAATCCTCATACAACATGAAGCGTGATGAAGACATCTTCATTGGTAGCACCACCCGAGAACACCTGGACTGTGTGGAAAGTAAGCAGCAGCAGATCTTCATGGAGAATGTGAAGACATTCTACAAGGAGGCATGCAAGTACATGAAAGAGAAGCTGAACCCGGCCGAGGAAACTCTATGGAAACATGCAGAGCTTGCGGATGTGAACCTGCAGAAGTCAGTTCAAGCATCTTCTTTGAAATACTTCTTGAAGAAGTTCCCATGCACTCTGCCACCTAACACAACCCCTGATGAGCTGGAGGGAGAGTTTCTGGAGTACCAGGCAGCAGAACTTCCACCTGTGGTGTTGAACCAGCCATCAGCAGAACTGCAGTGGAAGGAGATTGGTGCCATGAAAGATCACAATGGTGCCACTAGACTGAAACATCTGTCCCAGTTCATGCTGTCAATTCTCCTCATCCCTGTGTCCAACTGTGGGTGTGAGAGAATCTTCAGTCAAGTGCGAAGAAACAAGACTGACTTTCGGGGATCCATAGGGGCAAAGACATTGGATGCTCTCATGGTTCTGAAGTCCAAGAAAGGGGGCCCATGCTACAAAGCAGTGTTCTCTGATGAGCTCTTGAAAAAGTGCAAGTCAGCTACCAAAAGGCAGCACACTGAGCACAGTGCAACAAGCTCTACCGACACAACTCAGTAACTTTCAAAGTGTGCCTTGTTGGCTTCAAATTGTCATTTTGACAATGCAGTTTGTAGCGAAGCAGACATTAGAATTTATGTTTTTTGAGTGAATCATATGTGATTGTGCCTCAGTGGAGACAGACACTGGAACTCATAGTGATCAATATATGTGGAAAACAGACACTTGAACTCAGAATTTGTGATGCATGTGAAAAAAGACATTAGAAGTGATACATGTGAAAATATGTGTTCCTGGAGCCACAAATGACGAGACGAATCTACTTTATAATGAGGTATATAATTCTTTGTATACTTGGAATACTACTGTTTTTGAAAAAATACTATAAAAAATTTATAAAGGTACTATTGCAGGCTTAGAGGGGTTGGCAGGTCTGCATAGCTGACTTAGTTTCGCATAAGACCTTGAACCCATGCTCCGTGACCTTTTTGAACTTAAGGTGCGCTATAGCGTACCATAGTAATAATAATAATAATAATGTTTATTTATATAGCGCATATTCCATGCAAACATGCTCACCAGCGCTTTACATTTCGCAAAACAAAAAATGTTCACAACTACGTATACAATGAGAAAACAACCACCATCAAAGCTACACAAGTAAGAAGATACAGTAAAGAAAAAGTTAAGTGTTTAATCATGATAATTGATTTTAAAGCCAACAGCTTCTTGTACATTCATGGAAGTGTGGAAGAGTCTTTGAAAAATGTGCTGGAGAGGTCTTGGGTAAAAAATACGTAGCTCATCAGGGTCTGGAAAAGCCTTGACATTTTCGTAAAACCTTTGACCAGTACTATTCAGCAGAGTTTTATGCAACTGAAAAAAAAAAAAGATGAAAATTAAACATCAATATCAGAATCTCTGCTGTTGTCCTTTGTCAGCAGTGTAGCAGGTGGATTAACACATCTGTGATGAGACGCGACTATAGTCATGAACGCCGAGCTTCACCTACTGCTGGGTCGCGCTAAAAGTCGTTTTGGTGATATATGTTACAGAACTGGATGGCAGCTAAAAACTATTTAAGTAATAGCTTTATAAATAGCACAGCTAAACTCGGCATCCTTTTTTTTTAATTAAGTACACAAACTTTGGTGACAATTGGACTTCATTCAGGCCTGCTAGAGAGTTTTTTTTTTACAACTACTGGTTCTTTATTGGAGACAGGCTCAGGCTGACAGGAAGTTCAGGCAGAGGCAGGGCCAGTTACAATAGTGTAAAGTGTGCAGATGAATTATTAAGCTTGTGGTGATCTCCCTTGGAATAAGTGCACATGCAGGAGGTAACACTCTTCTTCCTTTTCATTTTCTTTGAAAGTTGCAGCAATGAATGTTAAAAATCAAAAATGGAAAAATGTTCAAATAAGTGGTTAGCGATGCTTTGTTAACTCTTAAAAACTGGATAGGGTGGGAATCGGTTGTGAGAAAAGAAAAAGGCATTTAAAAATGAAGAATGATTTTTCTCCTTCTCCTCTCCAGTCTCCTACTTCTCCCCAGTTTCTGTCTCATATCTTTCCTCTCCACCCCCACCCCCCTCCTGCTTTTCTTTTTTTTTTTCCTTTTAATAACATTGGAGTTTGTTGTGAGGATGGCATGAAACTGAAAGTTGAGGTTCTGGGCATTTTCAAATTGAAGTTTGACAGACTCAAACTCAAAGAAAAGACTCAAAACTTTTCATTTATTTCAAAATTTTATATTATCAGGAGAGCAGCAAACGGTAAGTCTGTTGGCAAAGAACTGGAAAAAGAACTATGAGATCAACAACAACAACAACAACAACAAATGAACCACTGTCTTCACTACTGTACAAAGTGTACATAATTGTGTGGTAAACTGAAAATGGAGTGTGTTCTAATAATTCATGGTGTGATTTTTAAAGTGTGTAAGATGATGTGTGGTAAACTGAAATGGAGTGTGTTCTAATAATTCACTGGTGTGATTTTTAAAGTGTGTAAGATGAGTTGAAAAGAAGTGAGTAGTTTTTGAGATAAATTGATTTGACTGACAGCATGAATAACTGACGTTCAGATACACATCTGGTACAATGCAGATAGGTTGAAAGAACTTGCTGACAGTTTTCTTCATCATATAGAATAAATTTTGTGGACTTAGATGACTTTGTGGACTTGTTGGCTGTGAATACTATGTCTTTTGAAATGAAATTTTGAGATGAGGCTGCTTTTGTTACCTCATACAATAATATTGTTTTAGAAACTGCAGATGTAATTTTTTGTGCATTTTATTTGTGTATGTTATCAAAATTTACAATTCTATTTCTTTTGCATTATTTTATGTATGTCTTGTCAGAAATTTTCAGGGAAAGGTGGCTTTATGTTTAGTATAAAAAATTTCTGTTTGGTGTGGAAAAGGTCTGGAAAAAGATGGAAATTTTGTAGTTAACGTTTTTGGGATCCCTGAAGTGAGTTATTTTAACCCTTTGACTCCAGCACCCTATCCACCAACCGCAGAAACTTAACCCTTTGACTCTCTCTTAACTCTTAACTCGTGCCTCTTAAAAATCTCCGACACTTGCCTTTACTGCTTGGAGATGTGATGTTGATTTATCGACGGCGGATATTCGTATTTCTTTTTAAGTTTTTTTAACATCAGAAGCGTCAGTTATAGGGAAAATCCCACTGGGAACCGATACTAGGGTATGTTTACAGCTGTTTTTTCTCTTAGACCGTTTGTGGCAATGTGAAACAAAGACAATAATACTAATAGCTTTTTTTCAGTGCTACCTGCGACATGCGAATTTCGCTAAATCCAAAATGGCGTCAAGGAAAGCATTTTATGGTAATTAATTTTGTGAATATTTTTGTGCTCTGGAGCAACTGTATGCAAAATGTGACAACTATCAGTGATTTAAAACATCCATGGCATGGAAATTATGTTCTGGACTTCATCTAAAACTGTTTCACAGTGTGTGTTCATATCCATCAAAAAAAAAATTTACTCCCCTTTGGATACCTATTTGGATACCTCATCAATTTCAAGTATATGGAATACCATACATAAGATAAGATTATTTGTAAAGATCTAATCCTGGTCTTTCTGTATCTTTTTACTTTGTTGGTTTAAGTTATTTGGTGGTTTTTCTATATTTTTTTAAAATGTGCTAAAAATCGCGTGATTTGAGGGGTCGGAATGACCCTGAAAACTGCAACTCGATTGAGTTAAACATTGTAGACCTGTGTGTGACGGGACTGAGCAGCACATGCTCTTCTTCTAAAGGACATCTCGCACAAGCAGACAATTCCAACAGTAAATGAGTAATGACCAAGGTGTCTGATTAAATCAAAATAAAGTAAATGTTGTGTTGAAAGGAGCAAATGTAATCCTATACCTCAGCATAGGTCTAGGTGAGCAGGGTTGTAGAGATCTTACAACTTTCGGTTCAGCTTTTTGAGGATGGGTCCCACTCTTTTCCCTCATATCTTTACCTGTATTAACCCTGAAATATAATACTGTGACTTATTTTTGTTTAGAGCCCAGCCGACTGCATAGAGCCATATCAGGGCTATAACCAGTTCAAAATATACACCATACTCCAACAGGGGAAAAAAGAGAAAAACATTAAGTACATATTATTGATATATTCAGTGCATTCACGCACATAATCCAAGGAGCTGACCACTCTGTCCAGTTTATCGCATAGGGATCTGAAAAACATACCTGAATACAGATTTAAACATAAATAAGGACACTGTATCATAGTGTATGTATATAAAAACTGGCATGAATTACCAAAAATTGCTTCCGTGTATCATTTCCCTAGACTAGAGTCAAAGGTGTCCTTAACATATGTACCCAACTATCAATCCTAAGAGAATGTAAGGCTTTATGGAAAACATACAGGTGAATGGACCAACAGCTTCAACAAGGTGGAAGAGGATAGGAAGAAATGACAGAAAGCAAAGGAGGAAGAAAGAAACAAAGAGAGTGACAGAAAAGAGGAAATTTTTAGCACAGAATTTCCAGAAAGTGGGGATAGTATTTTTACTGAAAGAGCCCTCGGCATCCCCACAGGGGGCTGAAACATAATGATAATGTACTGATTGAAATAAGTTAAATTGCGTACCATGTGTGTGGTTTGGCAGGATCATCCAGCACATGCAGGAAGATGACATTCATTGACCCTGATGTGGACGATGGAAACAGCAATGACCAGGATTCAGATGAAGATGAACTCAGCCTGGGCACCAAATCCTCATTCAAGTCTGTGCCCCTCAAGTCTGTCTGTGTCAAGGTCAGTCTGTGTCAGTGTTCAGGTTTGTGTCCTTTATGTTTGTCTGTGTCAAGGTCACAGGTCAAGGTCACACTGTGTGAAGGTCATACTGTTTAAACCTTTTTCTGACGCGCCGGCCAACGGGAGCTGGTGCCGAAAAAATTCCCTCCTGCTGCATCGTACCCCCAGTGCCGGTAAGGCGTCTGTTCCCCACAGACGCACCGGCCATATAGTGCCGGTCAAGTTTTGAAAAATTCTGGCAGCTTTCACTGTAAAAAATATTGGGGACAACTACCAGTACTGTTTAGCAGAAGGTTTTAGCTAAGGGACAGAGTGTGTTTAGTTGGTGTAGCTTGACACTTGATGCTCTGACTGATAACGGAATGAAGTGACCCCCCCTGACCAGGAAATTCCAATGCCATGTGTTAGGTCGGCACTATCTTGATAAACTGTCTGCTAGGTACTAGGCTTGGGAATTCATGAGTTATTATAAACTTTACCATCTAAGTTGACAGCTCTCTCTCTCTCTCTCACTCATTCACTCACTCACTCTCTCTCTTTCTCGTTCGCTCGCTCGCTGTGTGTTTGTGTGGTGTGTGTGTGTGTGTGTGTGTGTGTGTGTGTGTGTGTGTGTGTGTGTGTGTGTGTGTGTGTGTGTGTGTGTGTGTGTGTGTGTGTGTGTGTGTGTGTGAGAGAGAGAGAGAGGGAAAGAGAGAGAGATAGAGAGATAGAGAGAGAGGGGTTTCAAAGGTTCCTTTAGACTTCAGTACTGCACAGTCCAGTTACTACGGGGACGTGAGCATGCGTCTGATTTATAGTAAATTATACTCTGTGACCTACGTTTTTCTTGTCGTAGCAGTGCATGTAAGCGTTAGAAATTCTTATTTGAAAATAGTATGCTTGCAAAGATCATGTTTTGAGCTTTCTAGTAATATAAAATACTTTGCCAGCAATCATTCTTTAGTAGCTGTAAAATAAAATAGAAAAGTAGTAAAAATAGTGCGTCAGCAGGGAAGAAAACAAATGCTGACGGCCTGGCAGCTGGGAACTTGCCACGGTGCGCTCTGGCCATCATGAAAGACTTACGGTCAGTCTGGGCACCAAGTTTTGCTTCTAAGTGTGTTCGTGTCAAGGTGAGTCTGTCGTCTCTTCAGCTTCAAGTCTGCATAACACCACAATGGAATTTCATGGCCTCCTTACTATTCTCCATATTCTTATGTATCATCATGTCGTTGTGAAAAATTGTGACGCATTCTGTGGCCCTGCACTTCCTCCTCGTATGATAGCCCCAGGTGTGGTGGGTTTGGAGATGTGCGAGGGAAATGAAAATGAAATGAAAGTGAAAGTTGTCATGGAGTAGTAGAATGAAATGAAAGTAAAATGCAAATGACACATATTTTGCAGTGGTATAGATACTAGCACAACTTACACATTTGACGTTACCAGTCTACTTGTATTGAAACAACAGAAACAGGATATTGCAAAATAATTGAAATTAATAAAACGGAAAAAAATCCAAATGAAATCAGACATTTAATCACAAATACATGTATAAAAATGCATGTAATAGACATATATGCGTGTGTGTGTGTGTGGCAGATGTGTGTGTCTGTGTCTGTTTTTTGCTAAAAATGTGCAGTGTTGAGACAGTAACAGCGAGACTGTA
Organism: Monoplex corrugatus; assembly: GCA_030674185.1. Taxonomy (NCBI): domain Eukaryota; kingdom Metazoa; phylum Mollusca; class Gastropoda; order Littorinimorpha; family Ranellidae; genus Monoplex; species Monoplex corrugatus. The sequence goes on from JAPXFY010000030.1 coordinate 35,637,381, forward strand.
CAGGTGATGATCAGAAGGGGAGAAAAGAGAGAATGAAACAGTAGTGATGTTTTTCAAGTATTCAGCATGATACGACGACACACTGAAATGTAAGTGTAGTCTACAGGTGGAGAGAAATGTGATGCAAGTGTGTAGCGGTCTAGAGAAGTCAGTGAGCTTGGTTCACCACAAACTGTTTGTTATGCAGTATGATCAGGTGAAAATGTGGATGTTTACAAGAGGTGATGGTAATGTTATTTACAGATGTTGAAAATGAAGGTAATGTTGTTTACAGGTGTTCCTGATAATGATGTTGTTTACAGGTGTTGAAAGTGATGACAGTGTTGTTGACATTTGTTGAAAGTGATGATAATGTTGTTTACAGGTGTTCATGATGATGGCGTTGTTTACAGGTGTTCATGGTTATGTTTATGGGTGTTCATGATGATGTTGTTTACAGGTGTATCATGTATGTTTATGGGTGTTCATGATGATGGGTTGTTTACAGGTGTTCATGGTTATGTTTATGGGTGTTCATGATGATGTTGTTTACAGGTGTTCATGAGATGGCGTTGTTTACAGGTGTTCATGGTTATGTTTTAGGTGTTCATGATGATGTTGTTACGGTGTTCATGATGATGGTTTGTTTACAGTGTTATGGTTATGTTATGGTGTTCATGATGATGTTGTTTACAGGTGTTCATGATGATGGTGTTGTTTACAGGTGTTCATGGTTATGTTTATGGGTGTTTCATGATGATGTTTGTTTACAGGTGTTCATGATGATGGTGTTGTTTACAGGTGTTCATGGTTATGTTTATGGGTGTTCATGATGATGTTGTTTACAGGTGTTCATGATGATGGTGTTTTTACAGGTGTTCATGGTTATGTTTAATGGTGTTATGATAATGTTGTTTACAGGTGTTCATGATGATGGTGTTGTTTACAGGTGTCATGGTTATGTTTATGGGTGTTCATGATGATGTTGTTTACATGTGTTCATGATGATGGTGTTTGTTTACATTTTAATGGTTTTGTTTATGGTGTTGATGATGTTACAGGGATTGATTTATATTGTGTTATGATGATGGCGTTGTTTAGGTGTTCATGTTATGTTTATGGTGTTCATGATGATGTTTTTAATGTGTTCATGATGATGGCGTTGTTTACAGGTGTTCATGGTTATGTTTATGGGTGTTCATGATGATGTTGTTTACATGTGTTCATGATGATGATGTTGTTTACATGTGTTCATGATGATGGTGTTGTTTACAGGTGTTCATGATGATGTTGTTTACATGTGTTCATGATGATGATGTTGTTTACAGGTGTTCATGATGATGGTGTTGTTTACAGGTGTTCATGATTATGTTTATGGGTGTTCATGATAATGTTGTTTACAGGTGTTCATGATGATGGTGTTGTTTACAGGTGTTCATGGTTATGTTTATGGGTGTTCATGATGATGTTGTTTACATGTGATGAGATGATAACTAATATTGTTTACAACTTTTGATAAATGGTGTTGTTGTGTAAAGGTGTTGATGATGTTTACAGGTATTGATTATAGTATTGTTTATAAGTGGAGGAAGAAAAACTGAGTCAGCACCAGTCTAGATAAGTTTGTGTGTGGGTTGCTACCAGCTGTCTGATATTTATGATGTTAACATGACACGCCGATAGTAATAAAAGAGACAGGATGTTGTTTAAAAGTGAAAATGCCATTGTATTACAGGCAGAATAATATAACATGGCATGTCAAAGTCCAGGAAAACCATCAGAGCAAAGTTTGCCTCCAGTCGTCTGATGTGGCAGGGAATTCAGCAGTTGAGCATCACGGAGAAGTAGTTTTAGGTCGTGGTGATGACATTGTTGTTTACAGGTGTTCATGATAACGTTTACAGGTAGAGAAATGTGACATGGTATGCAGCAGTCCAGAGAAGAGTGTGAGCGCAAGATTCGCCACCAACTGTCTGGCGCGTCAGCGGGTTCAGCGGTTCAACATAATAGAGAAGTTGTTTCAAGGGACCATGATGATGCGTACCAAGTGCCTTGAGTGTGAACGTTGCACGGAACGTAAGGAGTCTTTCCAGGACGTCAGTGTTCCACTGAGCGCTGAGGGATCCGCCAACAGTGACTCTGAGTCAGGTCAGTACTCAATACCAGTACATGTTGATTTGTATTGAATCACAATATTGTATAAAAATGCTTGCAGTATGAGCAGTGAACAGAATGCAAAGTCTTTCCATGTTGTCAGTGTTCCCTTCAGTGGTGAGTGATTTGCCAGCAGTGAATTTGGTCAGTACCTGAGGCACACTCTGAATCTAACCTGAAAATGTACGGAGAGAAAGAAAGAATAAAACAATCCCCTTTTTTTTTTTTCAAAGATTTGCTGAGCATGAGAGTTTGGCGGGATGAATGTATTGCATGATAAACTATGATTGTATTGTAGTATATAGGCTTTCTTTCTTGTGGTTGATTTTGACTTTTTACACTTGGTCAAAATTGTGCGATATGAGGGAAAAGTTGCACCCCTTTGACTGAGTTGTAGTGTTAACCCCTTTGCTGCCAAAGTGTAAATGAAAAGGTGTATCGCCTGTGCTACGGAGTTTTAAACGTCTTGACTTAAAATAAAAAAAAATTCCTATCGCTTCATCCAGCCCAGAAAACCCCCACACTATAAATTTTCTTGTTCAGTATACTTTACAACACACCAGGGGCGGCAGTACTTTCGTTTTTACGATCGCCAGTGCTAGTAATGTCACTTCGACTCTTATCTGGGTCAAGTCCGACTTCGGATATCAACACCGAAATGTTGCCTGCATGCGCCAAATTATCGTCATTTTTACTCTTATCGACAGACTGCAAATCAGAATCAGCTCCACAAGTAATGATTTCTGCAACTTCTTTTGCTGCATAAGTTGTTTTTTGGGTCCGATCGACGCTCGGTGTTGAAACGAGTCGTCCGCCATTGTTTACACTCCTGAATAGTAATCAGCTGTAGGGGTCAAATTTTCAACCACACAGGCAGAAAAGACCCTAAAAGTCACACATACATAATTAGCATCTATATATAGAGGGAATAATGAAGTTTCCGTTGATATCTCATACGTCACTGAAAGCGTTGGGGTCTTTGGCTAAAAATAGGAAAAGTAGCCGACCGAATATTCGGTCGGTGGCACTGAAGGCATACGTTTCTTCCGACGAATATTCGGTCGGAAGCACTGAACAGGTTAAGGGGCTGTGCAAGCCTGTCCCCCCCCCCTCTCTTGCCTACTGACATAGTTCCACAGTTTCAGTGACTGACCTTTCCTAGTTTGTCTCAGTGAATGTATTGCTTGTTAAACTATTGCTGTTGGCGAGCTCGGCGATCATGTGGCTAAGACATTGGACACCAGTCAGAAGGTTTGGGTTCAGTCTTACTTGGGACCTCCAGCCTGGTGGGTAATAGGTGAAGACCTGTCTTTGGTGTTTAAGTTCTGTGAGATTTGCCTGTCTTGGTCTTAGTTTTGTCAGGTCTTAACCCTTTGACTCCCGTACCTATCCAGCAGCTGCAAAAACTTAACTCTTTGGAGACGGACCCTAAAATGGCTGCTGAAACTCTCAAGACGCAGTTTTTGGTACTTTTAAAAAATTATAGAGAATATCCAACGACAATAAACCTATCCTGATATATATATGTTTTAAAAGGTCATTATGTCTACTTTGCAACTGTGCAGACCGCTTGTTTATGCATGCTTTCATTTTTGTCTGGTTTACCATTGAAAAAGGCATGCAAATAGCAAACAAAAAAAAAAAAAAAAAAGTTCCGGATGTACACACACATGACTTATCAAACTGCTGCTGTAATCCATTAAAATATCCATGTCACAAAACTGCACTTAACATGTCACAGGATATACATTCTTCACTGGAAATCACTATGAGTTCTGCTTTTATGAATATTTTGTCCCAAAAATGATTAAATACAGGTGTAGAGTCTTTTGACCTTCGAAATTCCTTTGTTTCGGGTACTGTGAAAACAAGCCAAAAACAGAGTTCCAACAGTCTCCTATGGTCAAAGGGAAAGAAATCTACTAGAAAAATGGTTAAACTCTACTGTCAGTATAATCTCCCTTATTCTGGTATCAAGTAGTCTCGGTAAAAAAAACCCATAAGATCTCCGCAGCTATAGCTGCGGAGCGTCACAGTCAAGACACGGAGCTAGCTGCGGAGTGTCATCATCGAGTTAACCCTTTGACTCCTTCAGCCTATGGGGTGACAGAGTCAAAGGGTTAAGTTTTTTTTGTTATGGTTGACCATGCAGGATGCTAGTGGACAGGGAGCGGGAGTCAAAAGGTTTAAGTCCAGTGAGATTTTGCCTGTCTTGGTCTTAGCCAGTTTTGGTTGGTCTTAGAGTCAATGCTGGATTGTGTCATTTGTCATAAGACTTCCTGGATACCTTAACCCTTTGACTCCTGTAACTTGTCCACTGGCATCCTGCATTGTCATCCATGCCAGCAAAGCAAAAATTTAACCCTTTGACTCCCTCACCCTGTCCACCAGCTTCCTGCAGGTTTGTGTAATGTGTGTTTTACGGAGCTTATTTCACAGTGTAACAGACATGGTTGTCAAGTGGAGAGGACAGATTTCCGGTTGGAAGGTCTGGAGTTCGATCCTACCTGGATACCTCCTGCCTGGTGGTGGTAAATTGTGCAGCTTTTCTCATCTCTGATCAACATGTGTGTCTACCTGTTAGAGCTTAGCTCATTCTGTGTGTATACATATGCAGAACATCAATTATGCACAATCAAGGTCTTGTAAATGCTTTCACTGTCCAGTGGCTTACGGAAACAGGAAAAAGCCTGCACTAGTGGGCAAAACAACATGCATATAATAAGTGCATCATCACTCATCATCATCATCATCATCCATCATCATCATCATCATCATCACATCATCATCATGTGCCCTGCTGCATGGCGTTGGCGATCATGGCCCTCCATATGTATCTATCCCTTGTTGCCGCAAGCACATCTTCCACCCTCTCTGTCCTCAGCCACCCTGCAAGTCCGTCCAATATTTTTTCCCTGGGTCTACCTGGTGCTCTGTTTTTTCCAGCTTTCCAGTTGTGACCAGGTGCTCTAATTCCGCTTTCCTTGTAAAATGGCCTATAAATGTTGCCTGTCTTTTCCTAGTCTTCCTTATGAATGATCTTCTTGTGTCTGCCTCCATCAAGACTGTCTCGTTCGTTTTCTTTGCTGTACATGGGACTTTCAACATTCTTCTTAGAAACCACATCTTGGCTGCTTCAATCTTGTTCTGGCTTTGCCTGTTTACTGTCCACGCTTCACGACCGTGTAACATTATCGGTTCTATATAATATTCAAGAACTCTCTTCCTGATGTTAACCCCTTCACTGCCTCAGTATAATAGCACATTTGAATAACTGTATGCCAAGGTAAAATTTAGCTTTTTTGGGTATGTTCAATAAAATGGTTACTGCTCACTTATTTCTTGACAGATCTCTCTGATTTTTTGTATGTTTTGTTGTTATGCATGGTCTACAATGTCCTGTCAAAATAACTTGATTATGTTGATAATTAGTATAGCAGAAACTGACATAATTATAAAAATTTTACCAAAAATAACAGTTTTCGAGTATACACAAACACATTGTGCCAAACAAAATGAGTCAGAACACTCAAAAAGTGGTCTTACTATTTATTCAACATCAGCACTAACACATGACAGTCATATAAATCCCAAGGAATATTGTTCTTGATTATAATCTGCTCATAATTGGGGGTACTATTTTTTAGGTAGAAAGGGGCATAATCATGCTTTTCACGGTATGTTCACTAACATGTACATTACTCATCCATTTATTGAGGTTATTTGTTAGATTTTTTGTGGATTTCTTCCTTATACCCTTGTCTACAATTTCACATCATTCTAATTTGATTTTGTTGGTAATGATGATGGTTCACACTAACAATATGTGATAAAACAGTTTTTGTTTTGTTTTCAATTTGAGAGTTTTAGAACAATCCAGCACATAAAAGCCCACTAAACACAGCAAAAATACCTTTTGGTGTTTGCTCAACATTATAAACACCTGGGATTCAAACTGTTGTCAATAAATGTCCCTCTGTGTAACAATCTGTATGTTACTGGGGGTACCCCAATTCTACTAGAAAGGGGCATAATTTTACTATTTGGTGTAGGTTCAGTACCTCAATCACTGCTTATTCATTTGTTGACATATGACTTAGATTTTATGGTTTCTCTTTCCTTTTACCCCAAGCTATAATGCTATGTAACAATAGTGTAATTTTATTAGCCATTAGGAAGATGGACAGGGATATAACGGATGGTGGTTTTACAAAAAATAAAAGTTTCTAAAAACATACACATGTTACAACACATAAAACCTGTAAAACACTGACAAAAACTTCTGTTAGTGTTTACTCAACATCACTGTAAGTACACAGTGTGGTCCAAATTGTTATAGTATAATAAATATTGGTAAGTGTTCAAAATGACAACTATGGAAAAAAAAAGTCTGAAGAAAAAAATAAACAATTGTCTGATAAAAACAAAGACACCCCCCCACATACACACACACATGGTATCCATTTGTTATCTACACAAAACACTGTAGGAACTGTGTTAGTGTTTCTGAACATATTGTAGGCCTACTCACATTACTGCCATGCTGTTCTATAGGAATCCAGCACTTGCGCTTGGACATAATCCTCAGCTTGTCTGCATTCCCTGCTTCATGACTTTAGGGGATGGTGTTCTTTTTTTTGTCTGTCCAAATTGTGGTTCAAAGAAACACACAAGGGGATTCATTCTATACTCCACTTGGTCTTCTTTCACTGATGGCACTTGGTCTGGTCACAGCATTCACAAAACAGTGAACACACGCACAGGTGAGGAAAAAAACCACACTGTAGAATGGAAAACTAAGAAAACAAAAAAGCAGAAGAGAATGAAATGTGTAACTGAAAGAAAAAAAAAACCCACAAAAAAACAGATTATCCTACTGCCAATACGCAAACTTGGTGTGATAGTCCTTGAAACACTGGCCTAAGCACAATCCAGGCTTGGATGGGCAGGAGGGGCAATGGTAGCGGGATTCCTTCCGCACTCTGAGCTTTTTGGTGCAGACCCGGCATGGCTTGGTAGGGGCAGCCTTGTTTGGTGTCGGTGGCAGTGGGAACAAAAAGTGGTTTGCACCCATCCTCACCTCGTCATCCGTTTTGCCTTCTTCCACAGCAGGCACCTGGTCTGGCCAAATCCAAGAGATGATGATACTCTCCGTAAAACCTAGGAAAGTTTTACAGGAGTCATCACCTCTTGATTTTTGTAAGATGAAGGCATTGCAGGCTGCAACCTGCAGAAAATGGAAAAACAATTTTTTTGTCCATTTCATCGACTTCTGGGTGCAGTCATATGGATGAAGCAGCTGATCTTGTTTGTCGACTCCACCCATATTCCTGTTGTACTGCGATGAAACGGACGGACGAATGTTGATTCCCCCGTCGTCCCCGGTCTGGAATCGGTGCCTCAGTGTGGCCGTGCGCAGAGGACAGCAGGTGCACCACTTTTGTGCTGTGGTACTTTGTGGCGATGATCTTGTTGCACCACAAAGAGCAAGCTGATGATCCGGGGTCCAGCTTCACACCACGTAGCTCTCTGGAATACCCCGGTTCTCCCGGACGGTGCCGCAGGCCAAGGTGTTCCTTTCCAGGAGGTAGAGGTACAGCCTCAGACTACTGTACCAGTTGTCCGTGTAGACATGGTAGCCCTTTTCCAGGAGAGGGGCTACCAGGTACAGCACCATCTTCTCGCTGGTCGAGAGAGTGGGGTTGTCTGCATTCACGGACTCCAGGACAGGCTGCACCTCGTTGATGGGGTCCTCCTTTCCAGCATACACCTTGAAGCGGTAGCAGTAGCCACCACTTCCCCTGACACCGCTGTCGGACTCACAGCAAAGATAGATTTTTATCCCAAACCGGGCATGTTTCAAGGGTATGTATTGACGAAATATCAATCTACCCTTCCAAAGAAGTAGACTTTCATCAACACACACCGCTTGCCGGGGCTCATACACCTCCTGGAACTTCTCATGCAGATGATCCAAAATGGGACGAATCTTGTAAAGACGGTCATACCCTGGATCACCTGGCGCTGGCATGGCTGCATTGTCGTTGAAATGCAGAGATTGAAGAAGAATCTGAAATACAGAATAAACTTTCAAGATAAGTAAGCAGACCCACACACACACACACACACACACACACACACACACACACACACACACACACACACACCACACACACACACACACACACACACACACACACACACACACATTTACACAAACACACACTAACAGTATTACACACACATGAATATAAAAACACCACACTGGTACCAAAAAAAGTGCTTTTGTGTTTTACAAAATGAACAAACTTGTATGGAAAACTTGCACACAGAAATAAACAATGCTTATGTGCACTCACTCACACACACGCACGCACGCACGCACGCACGCACGCACGCACGCACGCACGCACCACACGCACACACACACACACACACACACACACACACACACACACACACACAGTCCCACCTATCCATACAGTTATTATTTCCCATACTTTAGTAAAAAAAAAAAAAGAAAAAAAAAAAAAAAGAAAAACAGAGCTACTTGCCTGGAACCGGTTTCTGGTCATGATGGAACTGAAGACTGGAACTCTGTACAGCAGCTTCTTGGACCAGTACAGTTCAATTGAAGGCAAGCGCACAATGCCCATCAGCAGAACCAGGCCCAGAAACTTCCTCATTTCTGCACCATCAACTCTCTCCCACTTGTTGGCCCTTGAAAATTCTGGAAGGTTGGGGTGTGCTTCCAGAAACTGGTCAGCATATAAATTGGTCTGAACAACCAGATGGTTGATCAGGTCAGAAAAAAATAATTCTATGTAGTCAACTGGCCGAAAATTAGCACAGTTGACTTTCAACCCTGGATTTCCAGTGAAAACAACATCAGGGTTGGGGGGGCTGTGCATCAGCTTCACTCCATTCTCTGATCAGCTCTTGCTGACCACGCCTCACGCCACGCCCCCTGCCGCTTCCACGGGATCCTCGCCGTCTTCCAGAGCCCCTACCACGTCCACGACCCCGTCGCCTCATGACAGGAGGGGGTGCAGTGCTCGTTGATGGCACGGGCTCCGGCATTTCTGCTTCGTCACCCTCGCTAGCGCCGGTTTCCTCACTCGTATCACTCGGAGCGAACAGAAGATCGTCGTCATCACCAGCACCTATCTCGGATAAAAGTGGATGGTGCTGATTCCCATCCGTCTCCTCCTCCTCACTAACATCAGGATCCGATCCTCCGAGGTCTTCGTCACCACTGTCTCGATCATTGAAGATTTCATCTAAAACATCAAGCGCAGTATATCGCTTGAAAACGGGACGAGCCGATGATGTGCTAGGTTGCGCAGCCATCTTGAATATGATAATCAGCTCCGACCTCTCAACTCGCAATTAGCACACCCTGTGGTCAGTGACCGGTCACGTGAAGGGAATGGGGTCTTTCCTTGACCTCAGTAGAAGAGTTGGAAACACTTTATCCGGTCATCTCCCATTTAGATTTTTCCACTTTCCGTGATGCGGTTACTACAAGACCCACTCGTATACGGGCGTGGTGATTTTTGGCTTTTACTACGAGTGGCACTCGTTCCAAGCAGGGAACGGGTTAATTGATAGGCATCTGTTGGTATGAATGCTTTTCATTGTCTGGCCATGAATATTCTTAGGAAAGTACGATGATGGTTTCCTGTTGCCTTCCATGGGCAAAGCAATATGCATATATTATTATGCTTCTAAGAAAAATCAGAACACTTAAAAAACAATATCAGTTATCGGAACACTTAAAAAACAATATCAGTCTTACAAACAAACCCAACTTAAAAAGTGAATTCTTGAATGGAAGAATCAATTCACAAACTTCAAAGTAACAAAGCAAAATTTGAGGCTGAGTTCCTGGACTCTCATCCCAGAGGACGCTTTTTGATTTTATTAAAACAAAATGTGTACATGATTCTTTGTGGGGTGATGGAGGAAAATGCTTTAAAACAGTACGCACATGATTTTTGTTGTTGAAATTTTGGTTTTCAGAGGAAGAGAAAGACTCCAGCTTACTGCGATTAATGCGAGCCTTCACAGACGTAGAGCACCTGCGTGACGACAACAAGTATTACTGCGAGCAGTGTTTCCGTTATGTCGAGGCTGAACGCTCACTGCATTACGAGTCGCTACCCAACATCTTGACTGTCCATCTGAAACGTTTCAGTGCAGCTGGGTCAGTGTTGTATTACTGTTGTTATTTGGCGTATTGTTCATGTGTTTTGGTGTGTTCCATGGTGGTGTGTTGTATTGTTTTGTGCTATGGTATGGTGTGTTGTGTTGTTACAGCTTTGTGGACTTTCCTCCTTTTCAGTGTCCTGACTTCATTTGAAATGCTTTTAGTGCTAGTGGGTCAGAGTGTATTACTGAACATTGCAGACTTGCTAACTGCTATGCTTACAGTGTAGCAGATATTCAAATTAATTTGCTCTGAAGAGTCAAGCTTAGATGTGTGTGTGTGTGTGTGTGTGTGTGTGTGTGTGTGTGTGTGTGTGTGTGTTGTGTGTGTGTGTGTGTGTGTGTGTGTGTGTGTGTGTGTGTGAAATGTTCACTTGCAGTTCCGGTTTGAAAGCTTAATTCACTGTGTGTGTGTGTGTGTGTGGTGTGTGTGTGTGTGTGTGTGTGTGTGTGTGTGTGTGTGTGTGTGTGTGTGTGCTTGTGTGTGTGTGCCTACAGGATGTTTGGCTGCCTGTCCAAGATAAATGATCACGTCACAGTACCTCTCCTGCTGTCCTGCTACGCTACAAGTGTCCCAAGCCCTGTGTCCGCCCAGACCACAGGTAAGATGCACATTGTAGCTATATCAGTGGATAGTGTGGCGCCATTATCACCTGTCACAAAACATCAGTGATAATCTTTGGCATGTTGTATGATAAAGATTGTTTTATCATTAAAGCTGATTTATGTTGGATGATAGCTGGTCATCAAAGGATGTTAATTCGTAATTTGGAATTTGTTCTTATGGGACACATCAAACTTAGACAGGTCTGTATGTGCTGCACTTGTCAGCACTGAGTTCACTCACTTAGGTGACTGGAAACTAATGACGGACAGGTCTTTGTGTGCTAACACCCAGTCCTGCCAGCAATTGTCAAGAAATTAATGGTAAGAAAAGTGTAAAGTTATGTTATTGTGTGTTCACAGGTACACATTGTACGCCATCGTGACCCACGCAGGATCCACCATCTCTGCCGGTCATTACCTGTCCTACATCAAGGTGAGACCCAACGCCGTCGGCCACGACACCCTTTCCACCTACCTCAACCACAACCCCCCTACAGCACACGCCGACCTCACAGATTCCTTCTTAGACAGCCCGTTAACGCGTCCACCTCTAGCGTCAAGCCCCAGTGCCGCCAGCTCTCCTTCCACAGACAGAGATCCCACACAGAGAAAGACGCAGACACATTGTGTCTCCGACCATGGTGACTACGGCTCATCGTCTATGGACTCTGAGCGATGTCAGAGTGCAGAGGTCAGCGCTGTGCCACCTACCTTATCCCCAGGCGGGGACGTACAAGTGAAGTCCTTGACAGAATCTGACACGGGGGATTATCACTGGCTGGAATGTGATGATGAAACAATCCGCATTCTGTCAGAGAAAGAGTTTCATGGACGTCTGGTAGAAGAAGAAGGAGCTCTGAGGGGTACACCGTATGTACTATTTTATCATAGACTGGATACATGGAATGCCAAATAACAGACAGGGCTTGTGAAACAGTGGAGATAAACATCTGATGTTTGTGGTAAAGAAAGAAGCATTATTGAGAGGCAGTCTGAAAAATGACGAGACACGTGAAATGCAATGTAGTGAAACTACCATCTGAGAGAGAAGGAAAGAAAATGAATTTTCTGGCTGAAAAAGTTCACCATGAAGCATGCCTTGTGTACTTCTCGATCACAGACCGGACACACAGTATGCCTATAAGTAAACATGTGAAACAAGTGTGACTGCCCGCGTTCAAGCATTAGCAAACATGAACCAGAAAAAACACGAAAGAAGAATATGAACGTGTATTTAATACAACAACAAAAGAAAGAAGCGTTATTGAGAGGCAGTCTGAGAAAGACGAGACACGTGAAATGCAATGTCTTGTTTTGTTATAATATTAAATACGCGTTCATATTCTTCTTTCGTGTTTTTTCTGGTTCAAGTAAACATCTGGTTACGTGGCTTACCAAACAGTGAACTGCAGAAGATCCAATTGATGGGCATTGCCAAGATAATGAGACATTTCTGGGGACACAGCATGCCAAATAGTGAATAGAAGGTGACGTGGCATGCCAAATAGTGAACATCTGGGGACACGGCATGCCAAATAGTGAACAGAGGTGACGTGGCATGCCAAATAGCGAAAATCTAGAAACACGGCATACCAAACAGCTAACATCTGGAGACAGAGCATACCAAATAGTTAACATATGGAAACACAGCATACCAAATAGTTAATATCTGGAAACATGACATGTCAAGTAGTGAACGTTAAAAGAATCAGAATTTGTTTTAAAGGGATTCATTACGACGTCAGATGGTTTTTGTATGTGCTTCTCCCAGATCTTTGAGAAATTCTATGGCTGACTCCTTGAACTTGCGCAAAACTGTACGTGCTGGCCGGGTGTTCAAATGGGAAGGGAGAGATGAGAAGGGGACATTTATTGTGGTATTGCAGACATGATATTTGTGTATTATTACTGACCAGATACTTTTGGCAGAGTGGACACTTTGTATATAATGGTAACTCAATGCAACTTGTGGTATGACAGACTGGGCAAGTGTTGCATTGTCAGATAGTTTTAACGTTATATTACACTGGATGTGAATTAACCCTTTGACTCCCGCACCCTCTTCTCCAGCATCCTGCTTTGTCGACCATGCTAGCAAAGCAAAAACTTAACCCTTTGACACCCTCACCCTATTCACCAGCTTCCTGCAGGAAGCTGTTGGATAGGGTGAGGAAGTCAAAGGGTTAAGTTTTTGCAGGTGGTGGAAAGGGTGTGGGAGTCAAAGGATTAACGAATGTTCGGTTTTATCACACATTCACAGATTTGTGGCATGTTGTATGATAAAGATTGTTTTATCATTGAAGCTGATTTATGTCGGATGAAACTGGTCATCTAAGGATGTTTCATTGGCTGGTGTGTCCAGTACTAAAGATAGTATTTTATTACACACACTGATGTACAGCATAAATTTCAGTGATATGTCGTGATGTTGACACATAGCCCACATAACAGTAGAGGTTCATCATCCTGCATCAGAGAGTAGAACAGTTTCATGTGTTTGTGTAATGACAGTGTGGGTTCCACACCCATCCCAACGTTTTGGCCTCAGGCACCTGCTTGAAATTGGACGCTTACATTGCGGGATGGGTGTCTTCAGAATGAAGGTATCTTCATCGCCATTGCTACAGCCATTGGACGCTTACATTGCGGGATGGTCGTCTTCAGAATGACGGTATCTTCATCGCCATTGCTACAGCCATTGGACGCTTACATTGCGGGATGGGTGTCTTCAGAATGACGGTATCTTCATCGCCATTGCTACAGCCATTGGACGCTTACATTACGGGATGGGTGTCTTCAGAATGAAGGTATCTTCATCGCCATTGCTACAGCCATTGGATGCTTACATTGTGGGATGGATGTCTTCAGAATGATGATATCTTCATCGCCATTGCTACAGCCATTGGACGCTTACATTACGGGATGGATGTCTTCAGAATGACGATATCTTCATCGCCATTGCTATAGCCATTGGACGCTTACATTGTGGGATGGATGTCTTCAGAATGACGGTATCTTCATCGTCATTGCTACAGCCATTGGACGCTTACATTGTGGGATGGATGTCTTCAGAATGACGGTATCTTCATCGCCATTGCTACAGCCATTGGACGCTTACATTGTGGGATGGATGTCTTCAGAATGACGATATCTTCATCGCCATTGCTACAGCCATCAGAGGCAGTCTCAGGCATACATGCATGATCAGGGAACTTGAGAATGTCTGTGGAACTGATTTTGTGTAATGAGGTAACGTCAGTGAACGTCACCACAGCGGTGACTTTGTGTATAGTCAGGGAATGTGTACTTGTCGGTACGTGTCTTACGTCTTACGTAAAACAGAATACTGAATGTAATCGACAGTTGTCGTGTGTGTTATACAGTGCAGGGCAGCATTACAATGCTGATTCGTTAAAGAATATGGACCTTGCACTGTTTCACCTTTTTGGTCGGCCCAGTGCCTGCTTATGTACAAACAAGTTTTGACGAATATCTTGGTAATGATTCGTATGGTCAGGGATCTTGCTTGTAATCCTTTTGATGCCAACGTGTATTGATGCTGTAATAAAGAACAGCGCTGATGCTACTTTTACACATGTCATTAGATAATAGGTGGCAACAGACTCTAGAAAAACACAAGACAACTGACCATAGAAACTGTGTGATGTGTTTTCATAGGAAAACACATTGTGTGTAAAGCCATGTGATGAATAGGGAAACAGACTAGAGTTTCATGGTAGGAAAAACCAGACTATAGAGTATAGTAACCGTGTGTTGAATGGTAGTGAAACAGACTAAATGATGCATCAAGGGGAAAGAAAGTATGGTAGCATCGTAAGGAAATTATTATATGTGACCTGCCAGCATGAAATCGGTCTTAACTAGCATTTTGGGCATTTTGAGATATATACATATCACTGGAAAGTGTACATTCTGCTGATTATTTTGGTACTTGAATAAAGCTTGTACTAAAAAAACTGTAGAAGTTATGTATGTTTTAAGTCATTAAGTTGTATGACGGCCATTTTGAGAAAACGGCCTCTATAGTTTGGATGTACTCTCCAACACATTTTCCTTAAATTTCTTTATTTGGTGGCTTTGACCTGGTTTGTTTCTAATTTTAGCTGTCATTATCCGAAAGGTGCACCAAAGAGCTTTCAGTCAGTATATTGCATGTGGGGATACTGTACAGGTTACGGTTCATAATAAGAGACAAAAACAGGTAGGCCCTACTTTTGGTAGGAAATTGTGTTCTTTCTGCTGCGAGTAGTGCATTAAAATACCATTTTATATTGATTAATAATATTTTTTCAAGAAAAAAATTTCTGTGGGAGATAGATTATAGTCCACAGAAATCACTTTTGAGTAAAAGTCAAAACACCCCAGACAGACCTTCAGTCATCTTTTCAGCTCCTAATGCTATTCACTGACTGCGAGTTAAGACTGATTTGGTGGGGGAGGTCATAAATATATATATAGTAATCACATGATGCATCTTAGGGAAACATACCACAATTCTCTCAAAGGGAAACAGACAGTAGTAACCATGTGATTCATCAACAGGGAAATGGATTATGGTTTCACCAGTGGAGAAACAGACTGTAGGATAGTCTTAAGCTTAACCCTTTGACTCCCGCACCCTGTTCACCAGCATCCTGCATAGTCAACCATGCTAGCAAAGCAAAAACTTAACCCTTTGACTCCCTCAACCTATCCATCAGCTTCCTTCAGGAAGCTGGTGGAAAGGGTAAGGGAGTCAAAGGGCTAAGTATTTGCCATTGGTGGATGGGGTGCGGGAGTCAAGGGGTTAATTAAAAGTGACCTGAGAACATGGGTGAAACTCTTCCATCTAGGGATGGAAATCCATGTATTATAGGCAGAAGGAAGGTTCCCGTTTATTTTTTTTTATTTTTTTTTTTAATTTGGATGGGGAAAAAATTCTAAGTAACAAAAAAATCTTGACTCTCAGCATGCTAACGCAGAATAGCAGACGACAGATTGAAAAAACTGGAAACAGAAAGCGTTCTTCTGGTTCGGAGAGCGGAAATGCAAGTTCATGCGTCTCACCTGCAGCTATCCATCATCACTTGTGCCAGTATTATGCCACTCGCTGCCAGTGAGCCAGGGATTGTGACATCACTTCCAGCGGATCTTCCTGCTGATACTCAGTACTAGAGCTGCAGCTGACTCTGCCAGTTCACCTGCCTCCGATGTCACCAGAAACATCAAGCACTTGCGCAAAACGGAAACGGTGGTGGGATGGTGGGTGGGGTGGGGATACTGCCTTGGTGATACACGACAATTTTTCAAGCACTCTCATATGACCTATGTGTGCATACTCTGCTGCTGTCTTCAGAAACAGCCACAGGTTTGGTTTTCACACCTGATTTTTTTTTTTTTTTTGGTAAAGTTCTGAATTATCTTTAAAGATATTTCACACAATGAATTTTTGTTTTGTTTGTATAATTCTGAATTATTTTTAAAAAACATTTCACACCCTGAATTTTATGTTGTATAATTTTGAATAATTTTTAACGATACATTAACTGAATTGATGGAAATACAGTGACTGAATCATTGTAGCAGTGATGAATGTAGCCTTCTGTAATGGTTTCTACCCTTGTTTCTTTTGTTGTGAAATGATAAACAGGGCTCTCAGTCTCACTTTTCCGCGAATTCATGTATTTCCGCTAAAACCGAGAGTGAGAATCCGTGAAAAAAAAAATTTTCAGTTAAGAAAAAAAAACCTATAAAAAACTATAAATTAAGCTCAGATATGTGTCAGATTGCACCATTTTAAACATAAATTTTCAAAATTTTCCAGGTGGGCAAGTCAGCCCCCCCCAGCCCCCCCCCCCCCCCCCCCCTGATTTTCAGGGATTTTTGCTTTTCCTCAGTGGGAGCCATGAATAAAGACTCCATTTACTCCAGGTGAGCCTGTTGATTAGCAGAGGATTTTACGTTCTTCATTCATCAGACAATACATATTGAAAAGGAAACATTTGAAACTACTGTCAGCTTAACCCTTTGATTCCCGCACCCTCCCTGTCTATCAGCATCCTGCATTGTCAACCATGCAACAAAACTCTGACTCCCTCACCCTATCCATCAGCTTCCTGTTATCTCAATGACAGGTTGTTCACACACACACACACACACACACACACACACACACACATCTCAGTGACAGCTTGTTCACACACACACACACACACACACACACACACACACACACACACACACACACACACACACACACACACACACACCACACACACACACACACACACACACACACACACACACACACAAAAACACACACAAATATTACATTATAGCAATTAGATTTGTAAAGTTCCTTACAGGAGAGGCCACAAAATTACTCCTTAAATACAAAAAGAAATGTTTTTGACGTGGGGGCTTTGCCCATCCGGTCCCTCTCCCATCAGGGTGTTGTTCCTGGATCCCATGGAGGCTAGGCGTCCCCTGAACCCTGGCCTTTAAGTCTTCTTAGTTTTCACAGGTTTCACCTATGTGAATATCAGAGCCTGGAATTTGTCGCAGAAACGAGGGAATTTCCACGGAAATCAAAATCGAAAATCGCGCAAAAAAATATTTTTCGCGTTAAAAAAAAATCGACGACCATACTTAAAAAAAAGTTTTGATGAATATGTCTGTGTATGAACACACTGAAACGATCTGCTGTGTATGATGGATCCTGATCTTGTGCCCAATGTTTATTAAATACTCTTTTGACTGATATTCATTGTGATTTTCAGTGTGTTAGATGCCTTTAAATTTGTCTCCAGAATGCCTCAGAATGCACAGATTTTAAAAATTTTCCGGGGGAGCATGCCCCAGACCCCCTAGAAGTTTCCTCTTTTTTTTTTCTTAGCAATTCCAGGCTCTGGAATATAGAGTTTTGTGATACCATGCGCTGTCACTGTGCGGGAAAGGGGAAAGACAGCAGACTTACAGTTGCATGGCAGAAACCAACAACAGTTGGTGATGTATTATTTTCTTCTGTATTAACTGTTATCCTTCCTTCTGTTGCATTATTTGTCACAGAGTGTGGTGCAGAATGTTGAAATAAATGGAGACTTTTTCAGGGAGCTTGGACTGTTTGACCTTGTTTAATGAACAAGATGGAATATTAGTTTTACATTATATGGTGCTCAATACTGATTTCTAGCACATGTAGGCCTATAGCAAGATGACAACTTTCTAACATACCTGTGCATAAGTATTATACAGATGGCAGTCCTTGTTTTACAAATTGATACAGGTTGACAATGTCTGTCAGTGATGGCGTTAATCGAAGTAATATTCCTTGTTGGTTATGGTCACTGGTTGAAATTTAACCCTTTGACTCCTGCAGCCTGTCCACCAGCATCCTTCATAATCAGCCATGCTTACAGAGCAAAAACTTAACCCTTTGACTCTCTTACCCTATCCACTAGCTTCCTGCAGGAACTTGAGGCAGCTGGTGTATATGGCAAGGGAGTCAAAGGGTTACGTTTTCGCAGTTGGCAGATGGGGTGCGGGAGTCAACGGGTTAACAGAACTGGCTGAAGAGTATTGCATTTTCCTCTGCCACCATCCAGTCTCCAAACAATGAAACAAAGTCTGTGTCACTGAGCTGAAGGTTGTGATGTGTATGATATAGCCATGTGTCTGATGGCACATAAGCCACAGTTGCCTATGCGTATAAGCGCGTCATATCATAGTATCACTGATGAAAGTCGCCGTTTTGCTGCTGTAGCGAGCGTGGCACCATCCCTCCCCTTTTTATGTCTTTTCATGTTCTGATCGTCGCTGGTCACTCCCTCCCTATAACCACACCACCACCTCCCCCCACTTTTCAGAATATTTATCCTTTGTCTTTTGTTCCTTTGTCATGGCGCACCCTCCTCCCCCTCCCACCTGAAACCTCTCACCCTCGTCCCTGTTTCGCCCATTCAGTAACATTTACTTATGTCAAACATACACATGATAATGGACTTAACGGTTAATCTGACAAATGCATAGACATACAGGTTTTAGTGCCTGATGTGGGTCTTCATATGGGATAGGAAGACCAGTCCTGAAGGCACGTGTTCTTTTGCATGCACTACATAGAATTAGAAATGAGTCTGTCATGCGACCCTGGATTTGCTTCTTCAGTTTCTGAACATGACAGGCCACTAGCAAAGAGGAGAGGGGAGGAAGGTTATTGATGGCATGGAGAGAGTGATAATTGACCACCAGTGCTGGTTGTAGCCTTCTTGTTTCAAGCAGCTTCAGGTATGGGTACCAGCTGGCAAAAGTTGTTCTGCGAACATTGATATACCCACCCGTGTATGCTCATAGTAGGCCCTACAGGTTGACAGCAAATGTATTACAAGATACAGCCCTTTGACTCCCGCACCCTTTCCGCTATCATCCTGCTTTGTCAACCATGCAAGCAAAGCCAAACTGAACCTTGATTTCCTCACTTTTGTGATTCCCTCCAGGAAGGTGGTGGATAGGTTGAGGGGAATGTTAAGTTTTTACTGTTGGTGGACAGGATGTGGGAGTCAAAAGTGTTAAACTTACACTTGATGATGGACTTTACCAGTGAGATCTGACAGATGTATCTATAGACATACAGGATTTAGTGCCTGGTGTGGTGGTCTTCATATGGGATTGGAAGACCAGTCCTGGAGGCATGTGTTCTTTCACAGGCACTACATAGAAAGGAGTCTCTCAGTTCAGTTCAGTTCAGTTCAAATTGTTTATAGCCCAGCCGACTACTAGAGCCATATCAGGGCTAACACCATGTCCAAAAAAAAAAAAAAAGAACAACCCGTTAAGATAAAAGACAACAGTTAAAAACCATGCTCACCGTTAACCTTGCAAATCTAAAATACGATTAACTCTTTCCTCGCCATGGTCGCAATCGAGCGACTTCCTGTACGACCGCTATGGTCGCATTTGTGCGATCTTCGAGGGGTCATGCTAAACGATAACTTTTCATGGGGTACAAAGCTTCTGTCAGCTCCACTGGTGAATGCAGGTGACTGTGCTATTTTTAAACTTTACCCAGCAACCTAGTTTTTCAGCAGTAAGGCTGAAGTGTGGCTTTGTTAACTGTCAGAATTCACGTCATGTTTTTTCTGAAGCATTTTCTCCGAAATGGCGGCAAATCAACACGCATTGTCTACCACTCCGAGTAGAATAAGCAGACAGCTGACTTTGTGAGTAGATTTTCCATTGCTTTTTCTCATTTATTATAATGATATCTGGCTTAATAAAAACTCATGAAATAAGGTCAGTAGTACAACTAATAAACCGTGTGAAAAAAATTGTTTTTCTTTATAATAAGATTATCTGTGGAATAATCAATCAAGCGCATAAACATAAGCAAGCATTCATATATAATTACATCTGCCTTTTACACAGCAAAAAAAAAAAAAAAAAAAAAAAAGTAAGTGAAAATATTTAATAGTCTTTGAGATATAAGCGTTTAAAAATGCATACTGCGCTGCAAAATTGGCTACCCAAAATATATTTGGCACTGAGGAGTGCCGTTTCTGGGGAAACTTGGCAGTGAAAGAGTTAAGAGTCTGTCAAGGAGGAACCAAAAGTGAACTTCATAAGGATTAAATTCCCTACAGATGATGTGTGCCCCGTTAGCATGTTGGTAAAACCGCGTACCGCAGTTCTGAAGCGCAGAGTCGCCCAGGTTCGCTCCCCGGCATGGGGAAAAAAAAAAAAAAAAATAGACAACAGCAGAAGGGCATCCGGGAGTCATGACCTGGATGTGGCCCGGCCCCCCCGAGAGTGTAAGGAGTTCAGGGCCGAAACACTTGTCTAAAGGGGGTTACTTCTCTGAAGACCTTCTGTTGTCTAGCTCTCCCTAGAGTTTCTTTCTACCTGTCATGTGACCCTGGATTTTGCTTCTGGTAACCCTTCTTCTGTTGAATGCAGTATTCTGCACTGTTCAAATGTGATCGTGCCCTGTGTGCACCATTGTCACCAGCTTTTAACTCTTTGACTTCCACACCCTATCCACCAGATTCCTGCATTGTCAACCGTGCTAGCAAAGCAAAAAACTTAACCCTTTGACTCCCGCATCCTATCCACCTGATTCCTGCATTGTCAACCGTGCTAGCAAAGCAAAAAACTTAACCCTTTGACTCCCGCACCCTATCCACCAGATTCCTGCATTGTCAACCATGCTAGCAAAGCAAAAAACAACCCTTTGACTCCCGCACCCTATCCACCAGATTCCTGCATTGTCAACCTTGCTAACAAAGCAGAAACTTAACCCTTTGACCCCCGCAACCTATCCACTACATTCCTGCATTGACAACCCGCTAGCACAACAAAAACTTAACCCTTTGATGCCCACACCCTATTCACTAGATTCCTGCATTGTCAACCATGCTAGCAAAACAAAAACTTAACCCTTTGACTCCCACACCCTATCCACCAGATTCCTGCATTGTCAATCTTGCCAGCAAAGCAGAAACTTAACCCTTTGACTTCCTCATCCTATCCAGCTTCTTGCAGGAGGCTGGTGGATAGGGTGAGGAAGTCACAGGGTTAAGTTTTTGCAGTTGATGGATAGGGTGTGTGAGTGAAAGGGTTAATCTGTTGTGGGCAGTGTCTTCCCCCGCTAGTGATGTTGATGCTGCAGCTGATGAGACTGACCTTCAGGGTATCCCTGTATAACTTAAGGATCTTTGTTTGTTATGTTGTCATTGCTTCAGCTGTTTGTACAGAAGTACCTTTGGATGTGGTTAACCCTTTGCCACCTGCACCCTATCTACTAACTGCAAAAACTTAACCCTTTGACTCCCTCACCCTATCCACCAGCTTCCTGCAGGAAGCTGGTGGATAGGGTGAGGGAGTCAAAGGGTTAAGTTTTTGCTCTTTCAGCATGGTTCAGAAAGAGGGATGCTGTTGGACAGGCTGTAGGAGTCAAAGGGTTAAGGGTTACCTTCTGTACAGTCTATATTCTCTGTCTTGCGAAGTTGGTACATGATGAGAAAATGTTGCTTGGTAAGCAACACTTCTTCAGAACTTGATAAAAGTTGACACAGCACACATCGTGTTGTTGGTACAGTAGTTATATAATGAGAAGAACTAATTGTGTTTTTAAAGCAACTTGACATAAGCATATATATATATATAATATCCAAGCATGGGAATTGCTCGATTTTTGGCAGATTTCTGACTTCTGGTCAGTTTTCTGACAAAGTACATTTTTTTCTGATAAAAAAATTTTGGAACCACCGAAATCAATATATTCTTAACTCATTCAAGCCGCAACATTTCGCACTGCGACAATCCCTGAAATCGCAGTATTTTGGATGATTTTTAAAAAAAATATTAAAAATTAACAGCAAATGTCATACACAAAAGGAAAACAGTTTTGGAAACATTGAAGTGTTCCCATACAGACATTACTAGCTTGAAAACTGGTAGTCTGTTCATCTTGATAGAAGGGGTGAAGGAAACAGGTGACCATAAGGGGGTAAATATCCTCTTGCCGAGTCCATATATTTACACCATATGTTGTTTTTTTCCACCAATGAAACCAATTAATCACAGGAATATTTACACAGGAATGTACACTTTATGTGCAATAACACAAACACCACCTCCTATTTACTTGGTGTAATCAAGAACAGTGAATTTACCTGCAAATCGGTGGGTGCTTCCTGACGCCATCTTGACAGTCTGACGAAAACAAAGAACTGCATATAGCATCGAAAAACTGCTACTAAAGCAAAAATACAAATCACAACACGGTCTAAGGGAAGGAACTATGAAATAAAAGACCCAAGATCACTCTAGTGCATGATTTACTTCCCTTATTCCTTTATTACGGCCACAAAAAAGTTGAAACTCCGACGTACACCTGCGTACGGCACAGATCCATGCAGTGTGAAAGGTGACGTACAGCCGTGTACGGCACAGTTCGATTGAAGTTAAACGGCTTTTCTGACCTTAAATGGCATGAGTCATTACTTTGTAGAGCCTGATGTCAGGGTTGCTTTAATTAGGTTTACATGGATGTCAGGGTTGCTTTAATTAGGCGTACTTGTAAACAGCCTTGGGATGTGTTCTTTTGCAAAGGTCAGCACTAGCGAAGTGAAGATGATGACTTCAGTTGTCAGTAGAGGAAATAATTCAACGAAGACGGTGTAGTCAGTCAGTGGAGGTGGGACTGGCTGTCCGGGGGGATGGGGAGGGAACAAGCTGAAGAAAAGAGCACAAAAGTCCATGTGGCTTGGAACACAAGATGTGGCAAATGTAAAATTACACCTTTTTTCACCTGGGCATCGTCCGATTCAGCTGTTCATACACTCACTGCAAGATTTCATGGAGAAATTTGGGCACAAAGCCCTTAAACTAAAAGGAGAGGTTTAGTGTCATGACAGTCTTGAACATAATGTTGAGGGAAGTTGAGTGGCATGACCATCGATTGAAAAATGTCTGATGGGAAGTGTGGAACAGCCTGATTTCTGATGGGAGTAGGTGGAACAGCCTGATTTCTGATGGGAGTAGGTGGAACAGCCTGATTTCTGATGGGAGTAGGTGGAACAGCCTGATTTCTGATGGGAGTAGGTGGAACAGCCTGATTTCTGATGGGAGTAGGTGGAACAGCCTGATTTCTGATGGAGTAGGTGGAACAGCGATTTCTGATGGGCAGAAAAAATTCAAAAATGGGGGTGGTAATGTTTACATTTGTCCGGAAATGTTTGCTGTGTTAGACAGACGTTACATTATTACGTAAGAAATGAAGTTCTATGTCTGATGAACCATTTTCCAACCAAAAAAAACGTAATGAAGTAAAGAGACGTTTGTTCTTGTACAGCCTGTCCAGTCTTAACTAAACATTTTTGGTAAGTTTTGTAATACTTGTATTGTTCATTAAGATTTTGTGTTGTGATTGTTATTGTCACTTTTCATGAAAATTATCATGATTTGGACTGCCACAAGTGTGTGTGTTTTTAGGCTGTAAGTTAGCCCCAGGTTGCACAGATTTTGATCTGGTTTTTCAGATTTTTTTTTTTTTTTGAGGAAAGCATGCACCCCCGGACCCCTTCCATACAGTTTCAGACTTTTTCAGTCTGACCAATTCCCGTGCCTGAATATCACTTATACTTTATGCAAGCAGCATGATATTGAATATGATTACATTAGTACATTATACAGTAATGTACTGAACATAAATGCTTGTCTACAATGACTACAGTGACTGAACGTGCAAGCCGTATGATTATTATTAGTATTACAGTATCTTTTGATATGTAAGCAAAATGACATTAAAAAGACTAATTAAATCCACTGTCGTACGGTAGTGTGCTATACAGTAACGATATGTCTAAGATGACTACCGCAACTGAACAGCAAGCTATGTAATTGTATTATTTGCGTGTATGCTTGATTGGTGTACAAGATTCATATTTTACAATTTTAGAATCTAAAGACATGTTCCAGCATGAATGCATTTGTGTAAAAGATTCATTATGCCAAGTTTGTATAAATTTCATGGATTGTTTGAATGGCGTGATGTTCTTGATTGAGAAAATGGTTGTCCGGTGTAAATGATGACAAATTATATCATGTGCATAAGACAGTACTGTTTTCCCCTCACCCCATACTATGAAGATTTTTATCTTTCATTTTTGCGCATGTTTTTACTGTAGAGCTTCTACATCTACATTAAATCATGCAAATGACACATCTTGTGTATCATACTGGATCTGAAGTAAATTATTTGATAAAATGAAATGACTTGATCTTTACTGGAGTAAGTTCTGTAAGAGAAATGTCACGTAGACCTAATTTTGAATTGTGCATGATTACGAGGCCTTCCTCAGGAGGAATGCGGGGTTTCATTGTATAAAGTATGGTGTGATCAGGTTTCGGACTACATTCCCAGATATTAAATCATTCTTTTTTTTTTTTAAATAAAGGTGGGGGGGGGGGGGGGGGTTAGTTTCAGTTGATTCAAAAGAAAAGAGCAATACTTCAAAAGTCCTAGGAACAGTCAGACAGACTGACTTACCAATCCACCAACCAAATACGAATAATATCACTTGCTGGAATTTATAGAAATAATTGTTTTCATCCACATTTTGATGGTTAAGTTAATGTGTTGAAAAAGAATTTGAGCAGTTGAAACTTTGAATGAATTTGATCTGTTTTCATTGTTTCAGTTACACAACACTTGGGAGCTAGTAGAATTTTTTCCCCAGTAATTTGTTGATGGTATAAATAGTGTAAATAATATGTGATAGTGATACACCTGATAATTGCATGATACATTGATAGAGTAATAGACGGTGTACAGATTTATTTATAAGTGAACTAAATGATACAGCTAGATGGGCACAGTAGTGAAGTGGGTAAATGTCAGGAAGGTCCTGGGTAAAGAATGGAGGTTTTTCTGATCTCTTACACTCCCAAGTCAACATGCATGCAGACCTGCCAGTGCTTAAACCCATATCATCATATGTGTAAAAAGAAAAAAAAAATATATATATATAGGCCTATATATATAATATATGCATGAAGAACATCAGATATGCTGTTGGAGATCCTGTAAGTCACGTCTGTCGCTGGTTTATGGAAACATGGAAACACCCAGGATGCACGTCTGTCAAAGATGGGATATGCCAACTGTGCAACAGTACACTGCCTGTACAGAGTGAGCAAGGAACAACTACAACAACACCAGCAACACAACAACAACAACAAGAACAACAACAACACTACCACATGCATACATGCATTTGAGAGAAATGGTAATGCCAGAAAAAAAATTATAAAAGGAAAGGTCTAAAACTGGAAAAGACAGTGATATGTTGATGATAGCATGATACTTTGGTCTGGATAGATTGTTACTGAATTAACAATTTCACCCCCCAAGATGGTTTGCGCCCCCAATGAAAAAACTGAGCATGCACTCACACAAAATTAACTGAAAATGAAAAAAATCAAAACAAAAACCAAACAAAAAAACCAACAACAAACAAACAAACAAAAACAAAAACAAACCAAGAAACAAAAGAAAAAAGAAACGCCCAGAAAATCCTTTATTAAAAAAAAGAACACACACACACAAAAAGAAAAAAATCTAGAACTTGAACTTACCTGAAAGCACATATTAGGTGCATTCTTGAAGGAAAATGATTGTAGATCTCTGATCATGATACTGTGAACAGGAACAACATCAGCAATGCTACTTGCAGTCAACCAGGAGTGAAAAGGGTTAGGTGATAATGATACACCTAATATCAGTGATAACTGCATGACAGCTAACTGTACTCAAAAAAGGAAAGAACAAAAAAAGGAGAAGATACTGATACGTCTGATAGTAGCATGATATTGTGCCTGCCCCTGTACTAAAAAAATAGCAGCCGCAGGAATTTGATTTAGTGCTATGAAAAATATAAGAAGGAACCGTAGTGTAATAAACAGATTAAATCTTTTTTTTATTTTTTTTTTTTTTTTTACATTTGATCAGTGAACTTACTTTACAAATTATAGAAATGATTTTGCAGTTTAGCCAGGTTTTTGTGTGGGCGTTCAAATGGAAATGTTTTGAAGGTTTAAAACTGTGATGATACATGACTGTATTTTCATGGTCCAAAGTTCTGTTTGACACAAAACAGCTTTGTATGAAACGTGTGGAAAAAGGGTAAGTTCATCAGTGGGTCTTGACCATCTTTTTTTTCATGATTTCTACAGTGCATCCAAATTGTCATTCGTTTTCTCACAAATGGAATGGCAGCTTAATGTCTTAACATTGAAATCTACACTGCTCAAGAGGTCTGGAGATGACGTACTGTAGAGAGTCGTGGGTGTGAAATATTGTTTTTAAAAAAACAGTTCAGTTTGTTGTCTTCATCCTGGTTTTTGGTCAGCTGTGTGTTACAATCTGGCTACAGTGTTATGTGTACCAAATAATAATGTTCTATATATATATTAATTATTATTAAAATAGACATTAAATGTTGTATGCGTGTTGTTCGGTTTGTTTTGTATGAAATGGAGAGGCTGTATGAATTTGTGTGTTTGTGCATGTTTATGAGTGTGTGTGTGTGTGTGTGTGTGTGTGTGTGTGTGTGTGTGTGTGTGTGTGTGTGTGTGTAAACAAAATGTATTCATTAGAATATAGATTATAATTAATAGTTAAATTGTTGAAATGTAAGTGCACTCAGAGCACACACACGCACGCACACATACACACACACACACATACAACACTACACACCACAAACACACACACACACACACACACACACACACACACACACACACACACCACACACACACACACACACACACACACAACGCACACACACACACACACACACACAAACACACACACACACACACCACACACACACACAACACACATGCGCACACACTCAACACACACACACACACACACACACACACACACTCATGCCCGTGCACACACATCTATTTGCGTCCACACTAAGTTGGTTTAAATCAAAAACCTTGGCATTGCTACTGTACTCATGAAAAGTTGATAAATGTGCAAAATTGACCATTTTATAGACAAAAAAAGTAAATCATGTATTATTTATTTTACTCATTAAGCCTACATCAGTACATGTTTAGAAAAGGAGAAGGATGCTGTATACACCTGCACATGTGCTGGAACCCTTTTAGTTAACAATGAAACCAACCACGTCATCAAAACTTGTCACATTCGTACAAAACACATGCCCTTTAAACGGCCTGGCAGCAGATCCGATGGATCAGGTGAGAAGAGCTAGTTCACAGATTTTCATCCCCACGTATGCACTGTGTGCATGTTATTGCAGCAGAGTGGAGCACTATATAAGTCCGCACGTATTCACACAAGCACATGGAGAAAGCTGGATAGGCCCTACAATTATAGTATGGTCAAGCTGAAACTGACAGTGATATGCCTGCAGCCCTAAAGCGGGACCCAGAAAAGTGCCACAGACCTCAATATTTATTTTTAGGTCTGTAGTGCCAAGTGGGACGCGCGTACCAGACACTAGCTCCACCCATCATAGTTCAAATCTGCCCTGATTTGAAATGTTTCTATCAATTTGAAATCTGCCCTGATTTGAAATGTTTCTATCAATTTGAAATCTGCCCTGATTTGAAATGTTTCTATCAATTTGAAATCTGCCCTGATTTGAAATGTTTCTATCAATTTGAAATCTGCCTGATTTGAAATGTTTCTATCAATTTGAAATCTGCCCTGATTTGACATGTTTCTATCAATTTGAAATCTGCCCTGATTTGAAATGTTTCTGTCAATTTGAAATCTGCCCTGATTTGACATGTTTCTATCAATTTGAAATCTGCCCTGATTTGACATGTTTCTATCAATTTGAAATCTGCCCTGATTTGAAATGTTTCTGTCAATTTGAAATCTGCCCT
>JAPXFY010000030.1:35670754-35673254 GCA_030674185.1 Monoplex corrugatus
TATGAAATAGCTCCCTGCATGAGCAGCCATAAATACCTGGGAACGATCATTTCACCAGACGGCAGATGCACATCAGAAATAGCCAGCAGAATCAACCAAGCAAAAACAACATTCAAGAAGATGGAGAGCATTCTTACCAACAAATGCCTATCAACTAACATCAGGAAGAGAGTTCTTGAATGTTATGTAGAACCAATACTGTTGTACGGTTGTGAGGCGTGGACAGTCAACAAGCGAAGCCAGAACAAGATTCAGGCAGCCGAGATGTGGTTTCTAAGAAGAATGTTGAGAGTTCCATGGACAGCAAAGAAAACAAACGAGACAGTCTTGATGGAGGCAGACACAAGTAGATCATTCATAAGGAAGATTAGGAAAAGACAGGCAACATTTATCGGCCATTTTATGAGGAAAGGGGAATAGGAACACCTGGTCACAACGGGAAAGCTGGAGGGAAGGAGAGCATCAGGTAAACCCAGGGAGAAACTATTGGACGGACTTGCAGAGTGGCTGGGTACAAGGAGGGTGGAAGATATGCTTGAGGCAAGAAGTGATAGAGACAGATGGAAGTCCATGATCGCCAACGCCATGCGGCAGGGCACCTAATGATGATAACGATGATGATAATATCCAATAGCTTTCTGCATGATCAGCCATGGTAGAAAAACAAATAGGTCTACTTAATCGTTTGACTCCCTCACCCTATGAAATAGCTCCCTGCATGAGCAGCCATGATAGAAGGCAAAACCTTAACCCTTTCACTCCCTCACCCTATCAAACAGCTTCCATCAGCCATAATACTAAAGCAAAAGCTTAACCCTTTCACACCCTCACCCTATCAAACAGCTTCCATCAGCCATGATACTAAGACAAAAGCTTAACCCTTTCACTCCCTCACCCTATCAAACAGCTTCCATCAGCCATGATA
The DNA here is from genome assembly GCA_030674185.1 of Monoplex corrugatus. Taxonomy (NCBI): domain Eukaryota; kingdom Metazoa; phylum Mollusca; class Gastropoda; order Littorinimorpha; family Ranellidae; genus Monoplex; species Monoplex corrugatus. The sequence continues at coordinate 35,671,680 of JAPXFY010000030.1, forward strand.
CTAAGGCAAAAGCTTAACCATTTCACTCCCTCACCTTATCAAACAGCTTCCATCAGCCATGATACTGAGGCAAAAGCTTAACCCTTTCACTTCCTCACCCTATCAAACAGCTTTCATCAGCCATGATACTGAGGCAAAAGCTTAACCCTTTCACTCCCTCACCCTATCAAACAGCTTCCAGCATGATCAGCCATGATACTAAGGCAAAAGCTTAACCCTTTCACTACCTCACCCTATCAAACAGCTTCCATCAGCCATGATACTAAGGCAAAAGCTTAACCCTTTCACTCCCTCACCCTATCAAACAGCTTCCATCAGCCATGATACTGAGGCAAAAGTTTAACCCTTTCACTCCCTCATCCTATCAAACAGCTTCCATCAGCCATGATACTGAGGCAAAAGCTTAACCCTTTCACTCCCTCACCCTATCAAACAGCTTCCATCAGCCATGATACTAAGGCAAAAGCTTAACCCTTTCACCCCTCACCCTATCAAACAGCTTCCATCAGCCATATACTAAGCAAAAGCTTAACCCTTTCACACCCTCACCCTATCAAACAGCTTCCATCAGCCATGATACTAAGCAAAAGCTTAACCCTTTCACCCCTCACCCTATCAAACAGCTTCCATCAGCCATGATACTAGGCAAAAGCTTAACCCTTTCACTCCCTCACCCTATCAACAGCTTCCATCAGCCATGATACTAAGGCAAAAGCTTAACCCTTTCACTCCCTCACCCTATCAAACAGCTTCATCAGCCATGATACTGAGGCAAAAGCTTAACCCTTTCACTCCTCACCCTATCAAACAGCTTCCATCATGCCATGATACTAAGGCAAAAGCTTAAACCTCTTTCACTACCCTCACCCTATCAAACAGCTTCATCAGCCATTGATACTAAGGCAAAAGCTTAACCCTTTCACTCCCTCACCCTATCAAACAGCTTCCATCAGCCATGATACTGAGGCAAAAAGTTAACCCTTTCACTACTACAAATCGTGAACTGAGGCAAAAGTTAACCTTCAACACTACCTATCACATCAGCTTCCGAGTACAAGGCAGTGAAGTACTAATGAGTCAAATAAATGATAACAGGAAACACTATTCGCCAACCCATACAACAGCTTCATATCAGCCATGATACTAAGGCAAAAACTTAACCTTTCACCCCTCACCCTATCAAAAGCTTCCATCAGCCATGATACTAAGGCAAAACTTAACCCTTTTACCCCTCACCCTATCAAAAGCTTCCATCAGCCATGATACTAAGGCAAAAGCTTAACCCTTTTACCCCTCACCCTATCAAACAGCTTCCATCAGCCATGATACTAAGGCAAAAGCTTAACCCTTTCACACCCTCACCCTATCAAACAGCTTCCATCAGCCATGATACTAAGGCAAAAGCTTAACCCTTTACCCTCACCATCAAACAGCTTCCATCAGCCATGATACTAAGGCAAAAGCTTAACCCTTTCACCCCACCTATCAAACAGCTTCCATCAGCCATGATACTAGCAAAAGCTTAACCTTTCACACCCTCACCTATCAAACAGCTTCCATCAGCATGTACTAAGC
>JAPXFY010000030.1:35683254-35703254 GCA_030674185.1 Monoplex corrugatus
AACAATCAATAAGTAAATAAGATAAAGAGGTGTCTATGGGGTGGATGAATCCATGAAATCATGAAGCATTGTATCATCATAAGGTAACATCAAACAATTTAACGAACAAGAGAAAAGCAATGAAAGCATCAAAACGATCAGCTTCATCAGTTTGCTCAGGGTTATGTGTATGTATCATGTGTGCGTGCATGCATGCGTGCGAGCGCGCGCGCGCGCGCGCTGTGTGTGTGTGTATTGTGTGTATGCTACGAGCATGTAAGATTGCTTCTCGGCCTTTTGGCTAAGATCGAAGTGTAGTGTAGTGTGTACGGTGGGCGGGGAGCGTGTGTGGTGTGTGGGTGTGGTGTGTGTGTGCTGGTGTGTGTGTGTGTGTGAGAGTGTGGTGTAGGTGTGTGATGTGTGTTGTGTGTGTGTGTGTGTGTGTGTGTGTGTGTGTGTGTGTGTGTGTGTGTGTGTGTGTTTGTGTTGTGAGTGTGTAGTTGAGTGCGTGTTATTGTGTGTGTTGTAAACAATGGTGTCGTGCGTGTGTGATGAGCGAGCGTGTGTATGAATATATCCGTGTGTGTATTTGGTGTGTGTGTGTGTGTGTGTGTGTGTGTGTGTGTGTGTGTGTGTGGGTGTGTGTAGAACATGTATGTGTTTGTAGACATGTGTAGTGATGTGTGTGTGTGTGTGTGTGTGTGTGTGTGTGTGTGTATGTGTGTGTGTGTGTGTTGTATGTGTGTTGGTGGTGTGTATGTTATGTGTGTTTTGTGTTGTGAGTGTGTAATTGAGTGCGTGTTTATTTGTGTGTGTGTAAACAATTGGGTGCGTGCGTGTGTGTATGAGGCGAGAGTGTGTAGTAGATATATCCGTGTGTGTATTTTGTAACTGCGCGCGCGTGTGTAAAAGCGCACAGGTGACAGTGAGACTGTAGGAATGGAGGGAGTGGAGTGGGAGGGAGGGAGAGAGGGACCACTGACATGACGTCATGATGTGTGTGTGTGTATGTGGTGTGCGTGGCACCGCTCTGGAACCACCCACAGACAGACATCACTATCACTCCCAAGAAGCGAGACTTGGTGGAGGGTTGTTCACCATTCGACACTCGCCATACTCTCCTCACGTAAATATCTTTTTGTTTTCAACTTGGTGACGATGTTGTGGTGGTGAAAGACAGTAGTTTGTAGTGAGTGGCCACCAAGTAAAGTAAAGTTGTCTTTGAGCTGATGCATGCATATATATACCATTTTTTTCTTCTTTTTTTTTTCCTCTCAGGAAGAATCTTTTTTTTTTTCTAACAAAATTGTATTCTTCATCAGGAAAGTGTTTTTTTTTACGCAGTTTGTGTGCTTTTCTGTTATTTTAAAACCTCTTTTTTTTTTTATTTTTTTTTGTTGATTTTTGATTGGGTTTTCTAGTAGTAAATGTGTGAAGACTTTCTGTTGTTTGATTTAAGTGCAAGGCATTGTGTACTTCCATTTCTGTCACTTTAGAGCTTTTTCAGATTTTATTTTTTGTTTGTTGTCTTTATAATAGATGTTTAAGGATTGTCTATGGCGTTTTAGTTAACGTATAAGGTCTCGTATACTTCCATTGAAAGTGTCAGTCTCCATATGTGTGTGTGTGTGTGTGTGGTGTGTGTGTGTGTGTGTGTGTGTGTGTGTGTGTGTGGTGTGTGTGTTGTGCGTGTGTGTGTGGTGTGTGTGCGTGTGTGTGTGTGTGTTCGTTCGTTCTTTGATTTAACGTCTTTTCACTATGAGTGATATTAGACGAATGTGTGTGTATGTGTGTGTGTGTGTGTGTGTGTGTGTGTGTGTGTGTGTGAGAGAGAGAGAGAGAGAGAGAGAGAGAGAGAGAGTGTGTGTGTAGTCTCCATATGTGTGTGTGTATGTATGTGTGTGTGTGTGTGTGTGTGTTGTGTGTGTGTGTGTGTGTGTGTGTGTGTGTGTGTGTGTGTGTGTGCGTGCGCGTGTGTGAAATCTTTAAAGATTTCATGTCGTTGGATTTAACGTGTAATGCGTTCTTCCGTTTCAAATGTCAGTGTCACTTTTGTCAATTTAGACTTTGCCTCTCTCTCTCTCTCTCTTTCTTCTCTGTCTCTGTCTCTGCTCTCTGTCTCTCTCTCTCTCTCTCTCTCTCTCTCTCTCTCTCTCTCTCTCTCTCTCTGTGTAGTGTGTTTGTTTTAGAAAGAGTTTAAAATTTACTATCGTTGGATTTAACGCATAAAGCATTGTATACTTCTTTTTCAAGTGTAAGTGTTAAGTCTTTCATTTTAACATCTTTGTTGTGTGTGTGTGTGTGTGTGTGTGTGTGTGTGTGTGTGTGTGTGTGTGTGTGTGTGTGTGTGTGTGTGTGTGTGTGTGTGTGTCTATGCGTGTGCGTGCGTGCGTGCTTTTTGGCTGTAGGGAGGTGAGATATGCCGAAGCAGTTTTTGGTAATTTCTACCCGCTTTTATACATGTTTTCGTGTTCTTAAGTATGTTTAAATTTTTTATTCAGGTGTGTTTTTAAAATTTCTTGTGTGATATACTGACGGAGTGATCAACGCCTAGTGCATCTCTTTTTAGATTATGTGCGCGAATGCATTGATCTGTGTATTCATTTTCTTTTCCTTTTTTTTTATTCTCGTTGAAGTATTGCGTACGTTTTGAACTGGCTATAGCCCTGACATGGCTCTACACAGTCGGCTGGGCTTTAAACAACAATAATACTAACACTCTTTTTTCTGACACTTCTTGCTTAAAACTTCCTAAAGTCAAAAGGATCGATAGGCCAAGCTTTCACGGTCTGTATTCCCACTGAAAATCGAAATCTAGCGAGCTTTTGCCCTTTTTACTCTCCGCCAGGTTTCCGTCCTCGCTGAGCTCGCCTTAAAATGTAGCAATAACAATAACAAACAGAAACATCACCAGTCGCCGTGGTCTAGTGGTTAACGCAACGGGCTACCGACTGGAAGGTTATGGGTTCGAATCCCCATCAATCCCTTCAAAACTATATCATTGTGGGATTTTTGGGCTCTAACCGGCTCCTACCCAGAGTTGGGCGTGATATGGGCTCATTGGGAAGACTGGGACCACACACAGTCGAGTCTCATCCATTTCGCGGATGCGTCATTGAGGGCGTTGCTCAAATCCTCTGACCAGCATCGCAGGTGTCTGTATCTCTCGGGCCTGGTTGACGCCAGGATATATTATGATAATATGCGAAGAGTACAGCCCTGTCACGCAGTCTCAGTCCTAGATGGAACTTCATAGCATCATGATTATCATCCTCATCGACATCATCATCATCGCATTGTAAACAAAAAAACAACAACAAAAAAACCCCAACAAAACAAAAACAAAAAACAACAAAAAACAAACAAACAAAATACCAACCAACCAAACAAAAAAACCTGTGCCAGCTCTGAGGCCATTAATGATGGTGTAGAAATGGGACGAAAAAAAGAAAAGGTGAGCACAAAGGTAGCTTCCCTAAATGCGATGATCCTAAACAAACAATCAAAACAAACAAAACAAACAAAACAAACCAACCAAACCAACCAAACCAACCAACCAACCAACCAACAACCAAACAACCAAACAACCAAACAAACCAAACAAACCAAACAACCAAACAAACCAAACCAAACCAAACAACCAAACAACCAAACAAACCAACAAACCAACCAAACCAACCAAACAAACCAACCAAACCAAACAACCAAACCAAACCAAAACAAACCAACCAACCAAACAAACAACAACCAAACAAACCAACCAAACCAAACAACCAAACAAACAAACCAACCAAACCAACAAACAAACCAAACAAACCAAACCAACAAATCAACAAACAAAACCAAACAGACCAAACCAACAAAAAACCAAACAAACAAACAAACAAACCAACCAACCAACCAAACAAAAAATGTACTGTGACACTGCAAAAGTTTGAAAACAGAATGAGTTTGACCAAAGACTATGCGCGTGTAACAGATCGTAACTTTTGTGTTTTCAGTCTCTCGGAGTTGTTGGGGATTGTTCAGACGACAGGCTCACGGACAGTCAGTCAGACAGACAGACAGACAGACAGACAGACAGACAGACAGACAGACAGACAGACAGACAGACAGACAGACGGACGGCCTGACGGCCTGACAGGTGTGTGCTGACTGTCAACACTTGTCCGTGGACGAGTCACATTTGTCTTCGGATCGCTTTGTCCTGCTCACTGCTCACCTACTCACCTACTCACCACTGGTGATCTTCAGTCAACTGACGTGAGTAGTGTAAGACAGGAACCTTTTCTGTCTGTCTGTATGTCTGTCTCTCCCTCCCTTTTTTCTGCTCACTGCTCACCTCACTCACCACTGGTGATCGTCAGTCAATTGACGTGAGCAGTATAGGACAAGAACCTTTTCTTTGCCTCTGTGTCTGTCTGTCTCTCTGTCTCTGTCTCTCTGTCTCTGTCTCTCTTTGTGTCTCTGTCTGTCTGTCTGTCTGTCTCTGCCTGCCTGTTTCTGTTTCTCTGTGTGTCTCTTTCTGTCTGTCAGTCTGTCTGTCTCTGTCTCTCTCTGCCTCTCTGTCTGTCTGTCTCTCTGTCTCTGTCTGTCTGTCTGTCTGTCTCCCTCTCTCTGTCTTGCGGGTCCCAGTAGCTCAGTTGGTTTGAGCGTCGGATTCACATGCTAATGGTTGTGTGTTCGAATCCCGGGGTGCGCTACATTAAAACTGGCCATCTCACTGTCCCATCTTAACATCATTGTCGTTCTGGTGGTGTCAGTATAGGATTAGATAAGCCCCCCTCCCTTCCCCCACTTCCCTGGGATGGTTATCCCCCGTCGGCCATATCACCTGAGGTGGGTGCCGACGTAGAAACTGAACCAAATGAATCAATCAACGTTTCTCTGTCTCTGTCTCTGTCTGTCTATCTGTCTGTCTGTCTGTCTGTCTGTCTGTCTGTCTCTCTCTTTCTCTCTCTCTCCCCCCTTTTTTTTGTCTTGCTCGTGATATTAGCGCAATCTTATATAGGATGGATAAGTTGGTCGTCAACGGACTGTTGCCTTGTAGTCACCGATGCAATATTTCAAATCATTTGTGTTGATCATTTTTTTGCGTGCATGCACATACACACTCACGCCTAACCGCGCACAGACGCAGACACACAGACACACAGACACAGACACAGACACACACATACACACGAACACACACACACACACACACACACACACACACACACACACAAACACACACACGTCTTTTGATACAGACACAAGACCTGACTTAATTACTGAGGCAAATCATCTTATACATCGTTTAAGGACAAAAGGTACAGACATCAGTTTATGCTGGGTGCCTTCTCACGTTGGTCTTCACGGCAACGAAGTAGTAGACAGAGCAGCTAAGCAAGGTGCACACAACACTGATAATACTATAGAATTACGTATTAAAACTTCCGTAAAAGAAGCTTGCGGCTTGATAGAATCAGCCTCATGGATCGTTTTCATGAACAATTCAATGAAAAGTGTGTGACACAACAAATGATAAAACGTTCTTTTCAAAATGTATGTAAAAAATTGCAGTATTCTTCCATATATCATTCGAGATCAATTGTTGCTGTTCATTTTCGTATTCAGCTAAACGCGTTGAAAACAAAATATTGTAAAAATATCAAGTGTATTTGCGGAGAACAGTTCACACTGTTTCACTGTTTATTTTACTGCAAAAAGCTACGTTCCTTTTTACCAAAAATGTTTACACAAGAAAACTATTCTGAAACTCATTTTAAAGAAGTAACTTCAGATCAATCTTTGTCAGTTAAAATTTCAGAATCATTGGTTCACAGTCCTGTTAATGTATTGCTTTAAGTTTATGAAGTTTGTACTTTAGCGTTAAATTTTCCCTTCGCATTGTTAATGTTAACTGTTAGTGTTAAGATTTTGTTCCATTTTTATATTTACACGCTTATTCATGTCTCATACTCATTCTCCCCTCTGCCCCCAATCCAACTCGCCCATCTCCCATCCTCCATTTTTCCCCCGTCTAATATCACTCATAGTGAACAGACGTTAAATCAAAGAACGAACACACACGCAGACACACACATACACACAAACACACACACATACGTACACACACACACACAAACAAACAAACAAACAAACAAAAAACCACACACACACACACGCACGCACGCACATACACCCACACATGCACACACGCACCTACTCGTGCACAAATGCTTTGGAATAATTATGTATTCATGATCAAATGTCTTCCTTCAATTGTCTTTTTGTGTACTTGTTTTGACGTCTTTTGTGGTACTACTCTGTTTTCTGATGCCTTAACCCTTTGACTCCCACACCCTATCCACCAACTGCAAAAACATAATCCTTTGACTCCCACACCCTATCCACCAACTGCAAAAACATAACCCTTTGACTCCCACACCCTATCCACTAACTGCAAAAACTTAACCCTTTGACTCCCACACCCTATCCACCAACTGCAAAAACATAACCCTTTGACTTCCACACCCTATCCACTAACTGCAAAAACTTAACCCTTTGACTCCCACACCCTATCCACCAACTGCAAAAACGTTAACCTTTTGGTTCCCTTATCCTATCCACCAGCTTCTTGTAGGAAGGTGGTGGATAGGGGGAGGGAATCAAAGGGTTAACGTTTTGCTTTGCTAGCATGGCTGGCAAAATGCAGGATGCCAGTGGACAGGGTGCGGGAGTCAGAGGGTTAAAAAAAATATTAGCATCGGCACATGGGTCAAGGTAAGCTGGCCTGTGTGTGTACTAACATTTGTGCCGCTGGTAGATAGATAGATAAGAGTTTCATTCAGTTTCTTTTTTTCTTTTTTTTCGTTCATTTTATGGCGATCTAAGTTTGTATACTTTGCTTTCCTTCCTGAATGAGTTTGTACCAAGCTGAGTCTGTTTCTCTCTGTCTCTCTCTCTGTCTCTTTCTCTCTGTCTCTGTTTCTGTCTCTCTTATTCTCTCACGAGCAAACGAACAAACGAACGAACGAACGAACGAACGAACGAAGGAAGGAAGGAAGGAAGGAAGGAAGGAAGGAAGGAAGGAACGAACGAACGAACAAATGAACGAACTACGAAGAGCGAACGAGCAGACAGACGATTAGACGAAGGAACGAACGAAGGAACGAAGGAACGAACGAACGAACGAACGAAAGAAGGCATGAAGTGTGTGTGTGGTGTGTGTGTGTGTGTGTGTGTGTGTGTGTGTGTGTGTGTGTGTGTGTGTGTGTGTGTGTGTGTGTGTGTGTGTGGTGTGTGTGTGTGTTTCTTTCTCTCTCTGTCTGTCTGTCTCTCTGTGTCTGTCTCTCTGTGTCTGTCTGTCTGTCTGTCTGTCTCTCCCGTACATCTACTCCCATCCCCCAAATCTACGCCATCCACACTGGATGTTTTGTGACTTAAGGGCGTTGTACATTGAAACATTCTGAGTTCTGAGCTGTCTGTCTGTCTGTCTGTCTATCTGTCTGTCTGTCTCCTTCTTCTTCTTCTCCTCCTTCTTCTACTTCTTCTATCTGTCTTAATGTGTAATCAATTAAAAAGATACCTGTATACACTACTGTAACATACAACGTACCCCCATTAGATGCACAATCAAATCCAAAATCAAAATACTTAATACCAGTGTTTAAAAACAAGTTCGGACTCTGTTGGAGTTGTATTTGAGAGGGATTTGTAGCACTGGGACAATTCCATATCTGCTCGCCCCAAATCTGCTAGCAAATATCTGGCAGACTCCCTGAACCTGAAAAAAAAATCCCTCAAGCTCTATACACTAGCAAGGTCTTGGAAAAGGGATGTAAGGTGGAACAGAAAGCTGTGAAACACTAAGCTGACACCACCACCAGAATGATTGAAACATTGAGACGGGCAGCGAACAGGCCAGTATTTAATCCTTTGTCTCCCGCGGCCTGTCCACCAGCACCCTGCATCGTGAAGCATGCCAGCTTAGCAAAAACTTAACCCTTTGACTTCCTTACCTAACCAACACCTTCTTACAGGAAGCTGGTGGATAGGGTAAGTGAGTCAAAGGGTTAAGTTTTTGAGGTCGGTTGATAGGGTACGGGGAGTCAAAGGGTTAATGATGGGGGCTAGGATTGAACTGGAAGTATTAGATCTGGAGTCTAGGGCTCTGTCTGTTTAATTTAACCAACTATCCCCCGCGCAAATAGCTACTCGTACAACTGCCGTCTTCATACCTGCACCAGTTGTTATTCACATGAAAAAATCATCATCATCATCAGGTGCCTTTCCGCATGGCGTTGGCGATTATGGTCTTCCATCTGTCTCTATCTCTTGTTGCCTCATGCATCTCTTCCACCCTCTTTGTCCCCAGCCACTCTGCAAGTCCGTCTAGCATTTTCTCCCTGGGTCTACCCCGTGCTCTCTTTCCCTCCAGCTTTCCCGTTGTGACCAGGTGCTCCAAATCTCCTTTCCTCATAAAATGGCCTATAAATGTTGCTTGTCTTTTCCTAATCTACCTTATGAATGGTCTTCTTGTGTCTGCCTCCATCAAGACTGTCTCGTTTGTTTTCTTTGCTGTATATGGAGCAATACAATAAACATACACACATACAATACAATAAACATACACACATATACGCTCACACACACACACACACACACACACACACACACACACACACACACACACACACACACACATACACACACACACACACACACACATACACACACACACACACACACACACATACACACACACATACACACACACACACACACACCACACACACACACACACCACACACACACACACACACACACACCACATACAGAAACTGACAAAGATGCCAGTTTACGTCTTCAATGGAACTAGTTAACAAGCAGTGGGATGAAACCAGTAACACTATCACTTGTTTTTATATATAAATTTTTACGCTCCAGAGAAAATTCTTCTTCTTCTTCTTGTCATCATCATCATCATCATCATCATCATCATTTTTTGTGCTTTAAAAAAAAAAAAGTAACTTTATATTATGTACATTATTATTGTTTACATTCATTAGTTTTTGTGCTTTTTTTTTTTAGTAACTTTATAATGTACATTATTATTGTTTACATTAAATTCATGTGCATTTTCTAAACTTTCCCAAAAATTATGAGTTCTACGACATCCCCCAAGTATACGCTGAATGCTTTTTTTCCCACAAAATGTGCAATTTCTATAGTTTTTAATTAAATTAGGCTAGACTGAATTGAACTAGATTGGATTGAATCGGAATGGATCAAATTCAAAACATCAAAAACTGCATCGGAATCGATTTTCATCTGATTTGCAGCACCACCAACTTCGAACTGAGAACGACATCTTGTAATAGATATTTTCTCACACGGTCAGTCACTGTCCAGCTCGTTTGTACTCTTGTCTTTTGTCATCTTCACTATTTGCAACTGTCTTTTGGTTTATCTTCCTGCTGGTAAATTATCACGTTTTCAAATAATTCAAAACGATGCTGCCAGATCCATTATCATCATCATCATGTGCCCTGCCGCATGGCGTTGGCGATCATGGCCCTCCATATGCAGCTATCCCTTGTTGCCGCAAGCACATCATCCACCCTCTCTGTCCTCAGCCACCCTGCAAGTCCGTCCAATGTTTTCTCCCTGGGTCTACCTGGTGTTCTCTTTCCCCCGAGATCCAGTAACAAAGCAAAACAAACAAAACAAAACAAAACAAAAAACAAACAAAACAAAACAAAACAAAATAAAATCGAAACTAAAATTATATAGCTCAACTGCTTATCAACCTCCAATGTCTCCCAGTTAAGTTCCGCATCCAGTACAAAATCGCCACGCTTTTCTTTCTTTCGTTTCTTTCATGGCTCTCTTCCGTTATATTTGCCGTTTGTTCTGACTGCCTATCAGAAAAAAACAAAAAAAAAAACCGAGACAGTCTTGCTGGAGGCAGACACAAGAAGATCATTGATAAAGAAGATCAGGAAAAGACAAGCGACATTTATAGGCCATTTTATGAGGAAAGGGGAATTAGAGCACCTGGAAAGAGAACACCAGGTAGACCCAGGGATATATTAACCCTTTGACACCCGTACCCTATCAACGAACTGTGGGAAGCTGGTGGGTAGGGTAAGTGAGTCAAAGGGTTGTTTTGCTATGCTGGCATGCTTGACAATACAGAATGCTGATGGACAGGGTGCGGGAGTCAAAGGGTTAATGCTGGCCTGTTCGGTGCTCGTCTTAATGGACGGACTTGCAGGGTGGCTGAGAACAGAGAGGGTGGAAGATGTGCTTGCAGCGACAAGGGACAGAAGCGTTTGGAGGGCCATGATCTCCAACGCCATGCGGCAGGGCACATGATGATGGTGATGATGCCTATCAGCCTTCTCGTTGTCCGTGGTCCAGTTCTCCACTGCTCATCACAATGCCGAAAAGTAAACACACACACACACACACACACACACACACACACACACACACACACACACACACACACACACGCACGCACGCACGCACGCACGCACGCATGCACGCACACATACACACACACACACACAAAAGCTCAAGGTCAAAGACCATTCAGCCACCAAGCTGCGGTCAGCTGGAATTCTATTCCTTAATTAACCCTTTGACTCCCGTCCATCAGCATCCTGCATTGTGAACCGTGTTAGCAAAGTAAAAACTTAACCATTTGACTCCCACACCCTGCCCACCAGCATCCTGCATTATCAGCCATGCTAGCAAAGTAAAAACTTAACCCTTTGACTCCCCCACCCTATCCACCAGCTTCCTACAGGAAGCTGGTGGATAGGGCAGGAAAGTCAAGGGTTAAGTTTTTGCGGTTGGTAGATAGGGTGCGGGAGTCAAAGGGTTAACAATCCGTCTGTACTGCAGTCTTTTGTGTCGTATTCATTATCTCGCTGTGTTTCTAGAAACTACGGTCATTTTGTGTCAATACCGGTACTGATGTGCTTAGTGCATTTCATTGCTGTTTCTGGGAGTCCCATCATTGCCTGTTCATTTGACTGTAGTTCAGTCCAAATCCCAGCAACATTAAAAAGCTGGCCTGTTCGTTGCCCATCTTAATTTAACCCTTTGACCCCTGCACCTTGTCCATCAGCATTCTGCATTGTCAATCATGCTAGCAAAGCAAAAACTTAATCCTTTGACTTCCTCACCCTATCCACCAGCTTCCTACAACAACAACAATAACGACGACGACAACAACAACAACAACAACGAGGAACAAAAAAAGAGCAACAACAATACAAACGACACGAACAAACAAACCAACCAAAACCCCTAAATCCTGGCCCCATATGGAGGACCAAACACACACGATCCCAGCGTAACCAATATGGCATACCAACCTGCCGAACTTATGGGGTATACTTGGTGTTGACAAAACTCCACACAAATCCGTTTCTAAGTCCACGTTTTCCTCATTCTGTATCAGATTTAAAGATGTGCTCATCAGACCAGAGAAAAATACTGTCCCCACGGACTCCAGTTTCTCTCGTTATGAATACGTGATTATCAGCGTTCAAGCAAGGAAGAACCAGAAACAAAACAACAACAACAACAACAAAATGACGCGTATGCAATAAACACAAGACAGGCGCGTATTTTCGGCGAACCAACTGGCCTTTGTTTCACCTTTCACCTTTCTCCTTTCTCCTTGTCGCCGGGATCGGCGGTAGAAGCCGCGCTCGACGTCACAAGTCTTTTCTCCAGGTCACATGCACACGATAGAGACATCTGTGGGCGACTTCCTGGATCCCCAGACCACAGACTTCAGCCATGTTGTTGAAGTAGGAGGTGTTCGGTCGTCTCTTTCTTCTCCTCGCCTCAACTTTCCCCTGCAGGACCGTTGATATCAACGGCCTTTGTTTAGCTTATACAGAAGACAAACATAGAATTTACTCAACATCATCATATGCCCTGCCACATGGCGTTGGCGGTCATGACCCTCCATATGCATCTATCCCTTGTTGCCGCAAGCACATTTTCCACCCTCTCTGTCCTCAGCCATTCTGCAACTCCGTCTGATATTTTTCCCCTGGTGTCTACCCGGTGCTCTCTTTCCCTCCAGCTTTCCTGTTGTGACCAGGTGCTCCTATTCCCCTTTCCTCATAAAACGGCATATAAACTTTGCCTGTCTTTTCCTAATCTTACTCATCAATGATCTTCTTGTGTCTGCCTCCATCAAGACTGTCTCGTTTGTTTTCTTTGCTGTCCATGGAACTCTCAACATTCTTGTGAGAAACCACATCTCGGCTGCCTCAATCTAGTTCTGGCTTTGCTTGTTGACTGTCCACGCCTCACAACCGTATAACATTATTGTTTCTATGTAACGTTCAAGAAATCTCTTCCTGGTGTTAATTGATAGGCATTTATTGGCAAGAATGCTTAGAACTTACTGAAAAAACAAAACAAAACAAAACAAAAAAAACAACAAACAAACAAAAAAACAAAACCACCAGCAAGATTTTCCTGACGTTTGGTTGAGTATTTCGACAAGCCATTTCCTCCTGCTTAACCAAACGTCATGGAAGTCTTACAGTTGTTTCCAACCCCCCCCCCCCCCCACGAAGTTCTTTGTTGTCTTATGTATACGCTTGGCAAAAGACCAGTTGGCCGAAAATTTGAGCCTGTCTTGTTTTGTTTTGTTAAATTCGCCTTCTGGTTCTAATTCTGTGCGTTTCTGGTTTCCACATATCTGACTGTACAGAGTTGTAGTTCAGTCCCAGCCCTCAACATTAAAAACTGGCCTGTTCGCTTGCCGATCTTAGTGTAGTGTTTCCATCATCCTGGTGGTGTCAGCTTAATGTGTCATAGCTCCCTCTTTCCCCTTTTCAACGTTTCAAGACCTTAGCAGCGCATAGAGTTTTGCGCAGGTATCGGAAGTCTGTCAGATCAGATAATTGTTGGCAGATTTTGGGTGGAGCGCATATGGAGTTTTTCGAGTGCTGTGAATCCCTCTTGAACAAACTACAAACAAACTACAAACTACAAAGTGCCAAAGAAGTGGAGATGAGCTCCGCCCTCATAATGCTAGCTTCTTATTAATTAAGTTGAAGTTTCTAAGTTGATGCCAGGATATACTGAGTGTGATTGTTCGTTATTTCTTTTAACGTCTATTTTCACATATGTGCCTTCAGACGAACGTTATGATAGTAAACGTACAGTACATGCACATCTCTGTCACGCAGCCTCAATCAAGAATGGAACTCCGTAGTATCATGATTATCATCCTCATAATCATCCTCATCAAAGCATTGTGGGAAAGTGTCCCAGACTCTAGCTACTGAGTGGTGCACAAGATGGGACACACACACACACACACACATACACACGCACGCGCGTGCACACACGCACGCGCGTGCACACACACACACACACACACACACACACACACACACACACACACACACACACAGAGAACCACACAACCATACACACAGAACCACACAACCACACACACAGAACCACACAACCACACACACAGAACCACACAACCACACACACAGAACCACACAACCACACACACAGAACTACACAACCACACACACAGAACCACACAACCACACACACAGAACTACACAACCACACACACAGAACCACACAACCACACACACAGAACCACACAACCATACACACAGAACCACACAACCACACACACAGAACCACACAACCACACACACAGAACCACACAACCACACACACAGAACCACACAACCACACACACAGAACTACACAACCACACACACAGAACCACACAACCACACACACAGAACCACACAACCACACACACAGAACCACACAACCACACACACAGAACCACACAACCACACACACAGAACCACACAACCATACACACAGAACCACACAACCACACACACAGAACCACACAACTATACACACAGAACCACACAACCACACACACACAGAACCACACAACCACACACACAGAACCACACAACCACACACACAGAACCACACAACCACACATACAGAACCACACACACAGAAACCACACACACACACACACACATACATGCGCACACATACGCACGTGCGCGCACATACAGACACACACCAAAACAAACAAACAACCCCCCCCACACACACACAAACACACACACACACACACACATGCGCACACATACACACGCGCGCGCACTTACAGACAGACACACACCAAAACAAAACAAAAGAAACACACACACACACACAACCCCCCCCCCCAAACAACAACAACATCAACAACAACATCAAAAACCACACACATACACACACACACACACACACACACACCACACACACACACACACACACAACACAACACACAACAAACACACACAAACACACACACACCAACACCCCCCCACACAACACACACACACACAACAACACACACACACACACACCACATACACACACACACACACACAACACAACACACACACCACACACACACACACACAAACACACACACACACAAAACAACCCCCACACACCACAAACACACACACACACACACACACACATACACACACACCACACACACCACCACAACAAACACACCCACCCACAAACACAACACAAACACAACATCACACACCACACCACACACACACACACACACACACACACAACACACCCACCACACCACAACACACACACACACAAAACCCACACAAACAACACAAACACAAACACACAAAACAACCCCCCCCACCACAAACACACACACACAAACAAAACACACACACAACACACACACACACACACACACACACACACACACACACACACACCCCCCAAAACAACCCCCCACCACAAACACACACACACAACAAAACCCCCACACCACACACA
Organism: Monoplex corrugatus; assembly: GCA_030674185.1. Classification (NCBI taxonomy): domain Eukaryota; kingdom Metazoa; phylum Mollusca; class Gastropoda; order Littorinimorpha; family Ranellidae; genus Monoplex; species Monoplex corrugatus. The sequence goes on from JAPXFY010000030.1 coordinate 35,698,120, forward strand.
CAACACACACACAAAACACACAACAACCACACACACACACACACACACACACCAAAACAACCCCCCACCACAAAACACACACACACACACACAACACCAAAACAACCCCACCACAACAACAACAACACACACACACACACACACACCACACACACACAACAACACAAACACACACACACACACACAAAACCCACACACACACACACTAAAAACGGCTCGGATCTCTACCACATCATTTCCTCTTCGACCACAGAGTTATGGAACAACCTTTACATCTTTTGTGATATTTTTTTTAAAGTCGGGGCTTGGAAGGCATCCCAAAGACAATGGCTGCTGTACAAATGGTTTTCCGGTTTGATGTCAGTGCTAGAGAGGGAGGGTTAATGAAACTGGTATCCTCGCTGATCAATGGAGAAACCGTGCCATCACCACGACCTTATCGCTCCTTCAATACTATAATAATAAAACGGGGAGGGGGGGGGGGGGGAATGTAGTGTCCAGTAAAATTCTGGTTAAAAAAAAAACTAAAAAAAACCCAAAAAAACTGACAAGAGCTTTGTTTTCAAAATCGATGGAAGGCTTTGAGACTTAGAAAGGCGGTATAAACATTGTTCCCTTTCGTTATTCTTCCTTTTTTTGGATTCATTTTTGTCTTTCCTAATTTTGTTTTTTGTCTGTGCTTCTCCCGCACGGTGGCGGTGCGTGCATGTGTATGACTGCTGTAAAAAAAGTTCAAAGTTTAATGTTCTGGCGTGGCATTTTGTTTGCATGTAGGCTTACCTGGGGGTGGGGGGTGGGTGGAGTATGGAAGCCTACCTGGGGGTGGGTGAGGGTGGGGTCGGGTGGGGGGGGAGGGTTGCAGGGATTTGTTTGGAGTTATTTGAGTTGTTGGAGTTATTTCAAGAGGGATTCACCGCGTTCGGGCAGCTCCATATGCGCTCCACCTAAAATCCGCCAGCAATTAACTGACAAGATTTCCTGAGCCTGCACAAAACCCTATGCGCTGGCAAAGTCTTGAAACTGGGGAAAAGGGAGACAGGGACCTGTCAAACACTAAAGCTGGCACCATCAGAATGATGGCAACATTACATGTAATCAAAATGGGCAGCAAACAGGTCAGTTTTTTTTTTTTATTATTAATGTTGCTGGCCGGGATTGAACTCAAGATATTACATCAAATCTTAGAGTCCATACTTCTACCGACTGGCCCGTTGCAGGGAGATGAAGTTGAAAGACCTGCAGCTAGATGGGAAGCCTGGCGTGGGGATACGTTGTAGATGTGGAGTGTATGTGTCTGTAACAACATCTATCTAATGCCGCCTTGATTTTCCTCTGCCTCTGACGCCTTAGCATCTGGAGTTGTCAAGTGACTGGTTGACTGGCATCCTGGTCAGGTGGTCAAACATATAAGCTGACTGGCAAACATGTCATCTGACTGGTTGACTGGCATCCTGGTCAGGTGGTCAAACATATAAGCTGACTGGTTGATTGGCATCCTGGTCAGGTAGTCAAACATATAAGCTGACTGGTTGATTGGCATCCTGGTCAGGTGGTCAAACATTAATAAATCGCTGACTGGTTGACTGGCATCCTGGTCAGGTGGCCAAACATGTAAGCTGACTGGCAAACATGTCAGCTGACTTGGCATCCTGGTCAGGTGGCCCCAAACATGTAAGCTGACTTGGCCATAAACCGACTGTAGCTGACTGGTTGACTGGCATCCTGGTCAGGTGGCCCCAAACATGTAAGCTGACTGGTTGACTGGCATCATGGTCAAGTGACCGAACATGTAAGCTGACTGGTTGACTGGCATCATGGTACAGGTGGCCCCAAACATGTAAGCTGACTGGTTGACTGGCATCATGGTCAAGTGACCGAACATGTAAGCTGACTGGTTGACTGGCATCCTGGTCAGGTGGCCCCAAACATGTAAGCTGACTGGTTGACTGGCAATCATGGTCAAGTGACCAACATGTAAGCTGACTGGTTGACTGGCATCCTGGTCTGGTGGCCCCAAACATTATCTGAGCTGAATCCTGGTCTGGTGTAACATCAGCTATGTTGCATCAGGTGACCAAATATGTCAGCTGACTGGTTGATTGGCGTTCTGGTCAGATGGCCTAACCACCTGATCCGCTGTTATGTGACACAGTGGTTGAAGGGTGTTGTTCCAACCATCTTTTGGATCACACCATTTCTATCTATATCTCATTTGAAACCAAAACAAAAAAACCCCACAACAAACAAACAAACAAACAAACAAACAAACAAACAAACAAACAAACAAACAAACAAACAAACAAACAAAAACCGAAATAAGAATAAGAACGCGTCTTTCATGAACAAGACAAGACAGACCAAACTTTCGGCCTTTGTCAAGCGTAAGATCACAAACAAACAAACAAACACCAGGTACAAAAATTAGAAGAAAAAGACTGAAACTTCCCTGCTGCCCTGTCCAGCTTTCTTATTCTTTTTTCGTGTTTTTTTTTTCTTCTTCTGGTTCCTGTTTGCTTGAACGCAGGCAGTCACACTTGTTTTGGATTATGTTTCATTTGGTCTCGCCAGCTGCTGTTCCGAGACGTCTCATCTCATAGGTTGCGACCTTTCTCTCAAAGATGTCCAGATCTCGTACGGGTAAGTCAGTACAGGTACAAAAGTTGTACTGATCAACCTGGCTTGAGTGTTTTTAGAAGGGTGGGGGGTGGGGAAGTTGGAAGCTTATAGCATTTACCTTTTGGATTCCGGTCTCTGTTTGTCCACATCAGAATTACAACATAGAACTCTGGAACAATGCTCCAGAAGGGAAAGCTGGAAGATGTCAAGACAGAAATGGAAAGACTGAATATCAATGTTTTAGGAATAGGAGAGGTCTGATGGTAAAGGGGCTTTCTCTAAGCACCTAAATTCTGTGCCTTAGTGAACATTTTGGGCTTTAAGTATGCCGCAAATGTTTTAGCCTTTGTCGAGCATAGACAAAAAGAAAACAAAGGAAATAAGAGGGAAGCAGGGAGAATTTTGAATATCAACTTAAGTAACATAACTCTTGAGAGTCACGGAGTTATCTCCCATGTAGAATTTCTCAAACCCAACACAGTTTGCGCTACCCATTCAGCTAGCATAGACGCAGCCACAAAGCATAAAGTGGCAAGCTCAGAACATTCCTCAAGAGTTATGTTACTTAAAAAGAAAACAAAGAAAGAAATACGCAAAAATCTGGAAAACCACCAACATCAAAAATAGCAATACAGCCGTCTAGTATCACTCGTACTGAAAAGACGTTAAATCAATGAAGGAACGAACGAACGTATGGTGTCCAGTTTGACAGGTGAAGTCCTACCCGCACAATCTTTCTCTTGATGGTGCTGATTTTTCACGCCGTTGTGTTCACGGCTGTTGCTGAATTTGTTTGCATTTTTTTTGTAGCTGTAGTTTTATCATACTTGTATTTCATGATCGCTTGGTCTTAATATGCAGATAATGGTTCATTGAGAGGTTCTTGATCAGAATTTGCATCTTGAATAATTTCGTCCATTGTTTTGTTGTTGGTCAAGTTGTCAAAAGCAGCCGATTAGTCACTGGAAGTCTTATTTTTATTTGCTGCCATACTTCACACAAGAAGAATCATTCATTAGGAAAAGACAAGCAACATTTATAGTCCATTTTATGAGGAAAGGGGATTTAGAGCACCTGGCCACAACAGGAAAGCTGAAAGGAAAGAAAACACCAGGTAGACCCAGGGAGAAAATATTAGACGGACTTGCAGGGTGGCTGAGGACAGAGAGGGTGGAAGATGTGCTTGCGGCGACAAGGGATAGATGCATATGGAGGGCCATGATCGCCAACGCCACGCGACAGGACACTATGATGATGATGATGATGATACTTCACACCCATTCGCTGTCAGTCAGTATGAATTAAATCAACTACAGGCGTTCAAGCATACAGAAACCAGAAATGCATCAAAATAGATTGAGAACATGTTCACCAATGTTTGGCCACCTGGCCTTTGTCAAGCATACACAAAAAACAAAACAAAAAACAAAAAAAACAAAACAAAACAAAACAACACAATAACAACAACAAAGAAGCATATAGGCCTATACAAAACTCTGGAAAAACCACCACCAACAAAAACAACAACACAGCAACAACATCCACAACAGCAGCAGCAGCAATAACAGCAACAACAACAGCAACAACAACAAGCAGACCCAAGGGAAAATAAATAAATGAAGGAAAGTGCGACAAAGCAACTCACAGGAAAGGTATATAAGTTAGTGAAGGAGGTGTCATATCAGCAACCCTGAGGGAAAGAGTCACATAAGAAGTCCTGAGGAAAAATGTAAAAAATGTAAACATCAATGAAGGAAAATGTATCATCATCATCATCATCATCATCACATCATCATCATCATCATCATCATTTATCATCATCATCATCCATCATCATCATCATCATCATCATCATCATCATCATCATCATCATCATCATCATCATCATCATCATCATCATCATCATCATCATCATCATCATCATCATCATCACATCCATCATCATCATCATCATCATCATTCATCATCATTCATCATCATCATCATCATCATCATCATCAATCATCATCATCATCACATCATCATCATCATCATATAAATCATGTGATCATTATGCACATCTGCATCATAAAATTAATACACTAATGAAAGAAATGTGACATTAGCAGCTCTGAGGGACAGTAAGAAGTTAATGAACTAAAGTAAAATGTGACATTAGCAGCTCTGAGGGACAGTAAGAAGTTAATGAACTAAAGTAAAATGTGACATTAGCAGCTCTGAGGGACAGTAAGAAGTTAATGAACTAAATAAAATGTGACATTAGCAGCTCTGAGGGACAATAAGAAGTTAATGAACTAAAATAAAATGTGACATTAGCAGCTCTGAGGGACAATAAGAAGTTAATGAACTAAAATAAATGTGACATTAGCAGCTCTGAGGGACAATAAGAAGTTAATGAACTAGAATAAAATGTGACATTAGCAGCTCTGAGGGAAATAAGAAGAGACTAATAAGTGTGACATTAGCAGCTTAGGAAAAGTAGACTCAAGAGGAGTGACATTAGACAAGCCATGAAAGTG
>JAPXFY010000030.1:35708254-35715754 GCA_030674185.1 Monoplex corrugatus
GAAGGCGAGAAGATCGATCTGGACCAGATTTTAATCAGAAATGATAAAACAACACTATAACAAACAATATTAGCATTTGACGGGGCCGTACGCAGGAAAATGTGAGAGGGGAAGGGGGAAGGGGTTACATATAGACAGACAGTCAGACAGACAGACAGAGAGAGAGAGAGAAGGGGGAGAGAGAGAGAGAGAGAGAGAGAGAGAGAGAGAAGAAAAAGAGAGATGAGAGAGAGAAAGAGAAAAGAGAGAGAGAGAGGTGAGACAGAGAAAGAGAGAAGTGAAATGGGGAAAACTTTCTGAAATTTTTTGAAATTTTGAAAAGAAAGAGAGAGAGAGAGTGAGAGAGAGAGAGAGAGAGAGAGAGAGATGGGGGGGGGGGGAGCTTATGGGGAATCCTTTCCTCTCGTCTTAGGTACACAAAAGTAAAAGTTGAAACAGCAAAATTCTGAAAATATCTCAAGCAAGAAAAGTAGAATTGCACACTAGAGCTCCGAATTTTATTGGACCAAGGACGTTGTGAAATGTGTGCATTCTACAAACGACATACTCTATTTGACTAGTACAAATAGGCAGTAATCCGTTTATAGTATTAGAATAAATGTAAGAACTATATTGAACTCACTTTAGTGCTTTCTGTCTCCTTTTTTTCTCTCTTTGTATTTTCGGGATAGAAGTGTGGGGGGGGGGGGGGGGTTCTAGAATCCAGGTACAACCCCCTCCGGATTCGTAAACATGACCAGTGGAGGGTTAAACCACATTCAGAGAATATTATCATCTAAGGGCATACTGACACAAGAAGATCATCGATAAAGAAGATTAGGACAAGACAAGCAACATTTACAGGCCATTTTATGAAGAAAGGGGAATCAGAGCACCTGGTCACAACAGGAAAGGAGGGAAAGAGAACACCAGGTAGACCTAGGGAGAAATATTGGCCGGACATTGCAGGGTGGCTGAGGACAGAGAGGGTGGAAGATGTGCTTGCGGCGACAAGGGATAGATGCATATGGAGGGCCATGATCGCCAACGCCATGCAGCAGAGCACATGATGATGATGTGATGATGATGATGATGATGATGAGAAGGGCATACTGATTTCCATCCATGCTGAAGGGCCCAAAAACACACCACAAGAAAATGTGCGACCGACATCATTTTACCGTAGGTGACCTCCCACCACGAAATCAGTCTTAACTCGCAGTCAGTCGAACAACAGTAGGAACTGAAAAGGTGACTGAGGGTCTATCTTGGGTGTTTTGACTTTTTCTCAAAATTGATTTCTGTGGACTATAACCTATCCCCCACAGAAATTTTTTTCTTGAAAAAAATATCATTAATCAATTTAAAATGGTATTTTAATGCGCTGATCGCAGTAGAAAGAACGCAATTTCCTACTGAAAGTACCTATATTTGTCTCTTATTATGAACCGTAACCTGTACAGTACCCGCACATGTAATATACAGACAGAAAGCTCTTTGGTGCATCTTTCAGATGATGACAGCGAAAATTAGAAACAATCTGGGTCAAAGCCACCAAATAAAGAAATTTAAGGAAAATGTGTAGGACAGTACATAAAACTTTAGAGGCTGTTTTCTCAAAATGGTCGTCATACAACTTAATGACTTTAAACATACATAACTTCTACATTTTTTTGAGTACAAGCTTTATTCAAGCTACCAAAAAATCCGCAGAGTGCACACTTTCCAGTTATATGTATATCTTAAAATGCCCAAAATGCTTGTTAAAACTGATTTTGTGTTGGCAGGTCACGCTAATTTAGATACTTTCCTCACCGACATAGTAGATACTTTGATACAGCATAAACCACAAAAGTCAGGTACATAATTTATCTGAGAAGCGCTCTCGTTTAATTAAAATAGTACATGCAAGTCAGGTAGATTTAAGATATTAAACCCTTTGACTCCCGCACCATATCCAGCAACTTCAAAAACTTAACCCTTTGACTCCCTCACCTTATCCACCAGCTTCCTGAAGAAAGCTGGTGGATAGGGTGAGGGAGTCAAAGTTTCAAGTTTTTGCTTTGCTAGCATGGTTAACAATGCAGGATGGTGATGGACAGGGAGCGGGAGTCAAAGGTTAAAATAAAGCAACGAGAGAGAGAAACAGAGACATAGATAGATAGATAGATAGAAGACAGACAGATAGTAGATAGATAGATAAGAGATAGATATATAGTAGATAGAGACAGATAGATAGATAGATAGATAGAGCAGATAGATAGATAGATATATAGGATATAGAGATAGATAGATAGAGAGATAGATAGATAGAGAAGATAGAGAGATAGAAAATAGTAGTAGTAGACAGACAGATAATAGATAGATATAGATAGATAGAGAGTAGATAGAAGAGAGATAGAGATAGATAGAGAGATAGTAGATAGAGAGATAGAGAGAGGAGAGATAGATAGTCAGAAGAGACAGACAGAGTAAGATAGATAGATAGATGATAGTAGAGAGAAAAAGAGAAAACAGAGCACAGAGAGAGATAGATAGACAAAGGAAGAGAAGAAGAAGAGAGAGAGATAAGAAGCAGACAAGACAGAGAGATAGATAGATAAGATAGATAGATAGAGGATAGATAGAGAGATAGATAGAGAGATAGAGAAGAGTCAGACAGAAGACAGACAGACAGAATAGATAGATAGATAGAGAGAGAGAGAGAGAACGAGAGAGGGGAGACAGAGAGGGACAGAGATAGAGATAGATAGAGAGATAGATAGATAGATAGATAGATAGAGAGATAGATGAGAGATAGAGAGATAGACAGACAGACAGATAGATAGATAGAGAGAGCAGAGAGAGAGACAGAGAGACAGAGAGGGACAGAGAGAGAGACAGGGAGAGAGAGAGAGACAGAGATAGGATAGATAGATAGATGAGATAGATAGATAGATAGATAGAGATAGATAGATAGAGAGATAAGCAGATAGATAGATAGATAAATAGATAGAGAGAGAGAGGGAGACAGAGAGAGAGAAACAGACAGAGATAGAGATAGATAGATAGACAGATAATTAGATAGACAGAGAGATAGACAGACAGAAAGACAGAAGATAGACAGATAGATAGATAGAAGAGAGAGAGAGAGGAGACAGAGAGAGAAGAGACAGAGAGACAGAGACAGAGAGACGGACAGATAGACAGACAGACAGACAGACAACAGACAGAGAGAGGACGGGATGGGCGTCGCCCTCATAATGCTGACAACGCAGAGAGAAGTAGAGGTGATACCAACCACCTCATTCCCCTATGGCGAGAGAGTTATGGGACAGCCTTTGCCAAGCTTTTTACATCTAGTCACAACCTGCTGAATCGGACCCAGATCGAAAAAACGACGTTCAATACGCTCATCTATTACCCCCCCCCCCCCCTGTACTCCCAAAATGATATCGATCTTCTTCTTCTTCTTCTTTCCTCCTCTTCTTCTCTCTCACTCTCCTTCTCTTTCTCTCTCTGTCTCTCTGTCTGTTCTTCTGTCTCTCTCTCTTTGTCTCTCTGTGGTCTTTCTCTCTTTCTCTTTCTCCGTTTCTCTCTCTCTCTGTCTGTCTGTCGGTCTCTCTCTCTCCTTCTCCTCTGTCTCTCTCTCGCACACACACGAGCTCTCTCTTCTCTCTTCACTGTCTCTCACCTTCTCTCTTCTCTGTGTTTTCTCTCTCTCTCTCTCTCTCTCTCTCTCTCTCTCTCTTTTTCTTTCTCTCAGGGAAATTGCTTTATCGTAATACACAATTTATTTTGTTGTTGATTACTAATCCTATATGATATAATATCTGATTATCTCATTATGTTTATAAGCACCCCTTCAGTAGGGGCTATGGCCTTTCTTGAATAAAAATTCTGAAGTCTGAAGTCTGAAGTCTCTTTCTCTCTCTCATTGTCTCTCTCCCCCCCCTCTCTCTCTCTCTCTGTGTCTTTCTCGCACTCTCTCTCACCTTCTCTCTCTCTCTGCTCTCTCTCTCTCTCTCTCTCAGTGTTTCTCTTCATATACCCCCCCCCCCTACCCGGTCTCTCTCTCCTTCCGTGATGGACAATTTCGCGGTTTTTTTTTAACCACTGTGTTTTTCTTCCTGGACGGCAGCGTTCTTCCCCCCTCCCCTTCTCTCTCTCTCTCTCTCTGTCTCTCTGTCTCTCTCTCCACTTTCTCTATCTCTCTCTCTCTCACTGTCTCTCTTTTCTCTCTCTCTGTCTCTCTGCCTCTCTCTCTGCGTCTCCTCTCTTTCACTCTTTTTCTCTCTCTTTCTTTCTCTCTCTCTTTCCTTTCTCTCTGTCTCTATCTGTCTGTCTGTCTATCTGTCTGCCTCCCTCCTCTCTCTCTCTCTCTCTCTCTCTCTCTTAACGATTTAACGATTTAAACAGATGGCAGCAGGATCGAGAGAGGAACAGAAGAGAGGTGTGTGTGTCAGGGAGAACTGAAAAATCATTCAGAAAGACTACTGACTCGCGCATGCGTTGCAAGCTAGCTAACAAGAAAAGATAACCCCCCTAATCAGTAAAACGTTAATGGCGAGTTAACGTTCTTGTTTACCTGGACAGCCATTGAACATGGACAGGACAGGACAGGACAGGACAAGACAAAATAAGACAAGACAAGACAAGACAAGACAAGACAAGAATAGAACAAGAACAAGATAAGATAATACCAGGCAGGACAAGACAGGACAAGGCAAGCCAAGGGAAAATGAGATAAGGCACTAGTTCATTTTGAAAAGATTCAAGTTGACACTTCATTTTTAAAAGGCATTAAGTAACATACTTTTGTTTTTGCAGTTTTACATTAAGTCTTCCCACTAAAAAAAAAAAAAAAAAAAAAGGGGGGGATAAGCTAACGGGAAAAAAGTGCTATTAATAACAATAAAACCACCCCAGCACATGAGAAAGGAATAAAAAAAAAGTAAAAGAACAAAAACAAAAACACAAAAGAAAGTAAAAGAAAAGTGAATCAATTAGACGCCGACAATTTAAAAAAAAACGCTTTACACACAGACACACACACAACACACAGACACACACAACACACACACAACACACAACACACACACACACACACACACACACACAGAGTTTTATGCGATAGATACACATGTACAATCAACACCAATAAATTTACGTACATGTACACACACGCATCTGCGCACACAGCTTTCCTGGTGTGACTAGGTGCTCTAATTTCTCTTGCCTCATAAAATGTCCTGTAAATGTTGCTTGTCTTTTCCTATTCTTCTTTATTAATTATCTTCTTGTGTCTGGCTCCTTCAAGATTGACTCGTTTGTTTGCTTTGATGTCCATGGAACTCTTAACTCTTTGTCTCCCGCATCCTGTCCACCAGCATCCCGCATTGTCAACCATGCTGGCAAAGCAAAACTTAACCCTTTGACTCCCTCACCCTGTCCACCAGCTTTCTGCAGGAAGCTCGTGGACAGGGCGAGGGAGTCAAAGAGTTAATTTTTTTGCCGTTGATGGATATGGTGCGGGAGTCAAAGGATTAACATTCTTCTTGGAAACCACATTTCAGCTGCTTCAATCTTGTTCTGACTTTGCGTGTTGACGAAGATGAGGTGTCGGTCCATAAACGACTTTACTCATCTCAAGATTATGCCACAGGATCCGTTCAACATGCCAAGTGAAATACCATTAATTTCATTTATTATCATCATTAGCATCACGTGCCCTGCCGCATTGCGTTGGCGATCATGGCCTTCCATAGGCAGCTATCCCTTGTTGCCGCAAGCACATCTTCCACCCTCTCTGTCCTCAGCCCCTCTGCAAGTCCGTCCAATATTTCCCCCTGGGTCTACCTGGTGTTGTCTTTCCCTCAAGCTTCCTGTTGTGACCAGCTGCTCTAATTCCTCTTTCCTTATCAAGTGGCCTATACATGTTGCTTGTATTTGAGGAACAATGGACAAAGTTGAGGAATTCGATAAATGAAGCTTGTGAGGAAATCCCCAGGGCAGATAGAAAAGCAAAAAAGAGCTGGATGACTGATGAAATTTTGGACTTGATGGAGGAAAGGAGGAAGGCAAAGAGAAACGAAGAGATCTACAGGAAGATAAACAAGAAGATCAGGAATAGGTGCAATGAAGCTAAGGAAGCTTGGCTGAAAACGAAGTGCAAAGAAATGGAAGACCGACACAAAACGGATCCTCAGGGTATGTACAGACGAATTGAAGAAATTGTCCACAGAAAAATACATGCACATCAACTGGGTGCTTGAAATCGAAAGATGGCACGCTCATCATGGAAAAGGACAAAATATTGGATAGATGGGGAGAGTACATTAAAGACCTTTTTGAGGATGACAGAAACGAAGAACACATTATAAAAAAGAACTTTGAAGGACCACCCATAATGAAAGATGAAGTTAGAGCGGCACTGAAAAAGATGAAACCGGGAAAAGCCCCAGGACCAGACAACATTACTACAGAGATGATTGAAGCCCTGGAGGAATTTGGCATAGAAAAAATAACAGTCCTCCCAAATGAAATTTACGACACTGGAAAAATCTTCCAAGATATGTCAAAATCAATTTCATTGCACTTCCAAAGAAGACAGGGCTATAGAATGCGAACTCCATCGCACAATCAGTTTGATGAGTCATGTAACAAAAATCCTGTTTTAAGAATAATCATGATGAGGACAAGGAATAGAATCAAAAGAGAAATAGCAGAAGAACAGTGTGGATTTGTGAAGGGAAAGGAACTATTAATGCCATATACATCCTAAGAACTATCATAGAGAGATCAAATGAATGAATAAGGATTTGTATTAATGCTTTGTTGACTACACCAAGGCTTTCGATCGGGTAAGACATGATGAATTGATCAACCAACTCGAGAGACTCAATGTTGATGGAAAGGATCTACGAATAATCAGAAATATGTACTGGGAACAAACAGCTGCAATGAGAATAGAAAACAATGTAAGCTCTTTCCAAAACATCAAAAGAGGAGTCAGACAGGGTTGTGTTTTGTCACCAGATCTTTTTCACTTTACAGCGAAAACATCATGACAAACCTAGAAGAAGACCCTGGATTAAAGGTTGGAGGGAAAATGATAAACAACATTCGATACGCAGATGACACCGTGCTAATTGCAGAAAGTGAAAGGGACCTACAAAACCTTGTGAATATACTAGAAATAGAAAGCAAAGGTAAGGGCTGGAACTAAACAGCAGGAAGACTGAAGTCATGGTGATCAGTAAAAAAACATGAAATCCCCTCATGCAAAATAACAGCAAATGACAACTGACACAGGTTGATAAGTTTAAATACATGGGAACGATCATTTGATCAGACGGCAGATGCACATCAGAAATAGCCTGGCAGAATCGGCAAAGCCAAAACAGCATTCGGGAAGATGACAGGCATTCTTACCAACAAATGCCTATCAATTAACATCAGGAAGAGAGTTCTTGAATGAACCAATACTGCTGTACGGATGTGAGGCGTGGACAGTCAACAAACAAAGCCAGAACAAGATTG
>JAPXFY010000030.1:35735754-35745754 GCA_030674185.1 Monoplex corrugatus
ACAAAAGAAAAGAAATACTTGATGACATTAGAGAACAAAATTACCAGTGAACAACAAACTAACAAACTCCAAGTTAAGACATGGCCACATCCATTAGTTCAAATGCTTCAGGTAGAAACAAACCGAAATACTTAACTCCGTCGAAGCGAGTTTAGCTTAATACTGAACACAGATTTAAACATATTTGGATTCTCAGGAGTATTTTTGTGGGAAAATTTTGATCGAAGCATTAAAAGCTGCACAGCACAGGATAAAGTGTATCTCGTCTTCTTTCGCATGCCTGCATAAAGGGCACGGCAAATCAGAGTCTGTATATTGCTTACATCTCAACTGATGAACCTTCAAAGTTGATACACTAGTCTAAATTTCGCCATCCTTTTCAGATGAATATCCATATCAAGATTACTGAAAACTTTAGTAATGTAGAATTATATGAAAGAGAAAAATCCTATTTTTCACTTGCTTGTTTATGATCATTCTACTTTTGCCATCTACAATCAATCAATCTTTATAGAAAAGCACAGAGAGATTAATTGATTCACATTTCCAGATCCTTGGAAAAAACAAACATCACCAACCCATATCTACTTCAGCATATACGTACAATTGTTACCCAGTTCTTCTTTCCTTTAAAGTATAAATCAAAAAGTATCTCATATGACATTTTTGGCAGCCTAAAATCTTCTATATTTAACTGTTTCAACCAGTATCGTACGCATTGTACAGCTGAGTGAACAAACAACGTTATCTGTTTGTCTGTCCATACTCTAAATCGTTTGATGTGCGGATATGTAAACCAAACTTTTTTTCAAAGCAAATAAATGTACAGCTTTGCAATATTTAACTGCTTTATCTAATCCCCAAATTTCTGTGCCATATAACACAATAGACTGTATTTGCAAATCAAATATTTTAACAAATAAGTCATACGAATCATTATTTGATACATCCAATCGCTTCATGACACACAACAATGTATTCTTAGCCCTGCCAGCGATATCTCTACAAGAAAAAGTGAAGATAAGACGTGTAGAAAAATAAATTTCCAAATATCAACATTAACTACAGGCGGAAGCACACCATCGTACATCCATCTTTTTCTTACAGCCTGATGACACTCTTTTTTTTTCAAAGACAATAATATTACTTTTATTCATATTCACTTTAAGTCGCAGGCAATTAGCCGCTTTTTGTAGAGTATTTAACTGCCTCTGTAATCCTATAACCGTTTCAGATAATAAAAAAATGTCATCAGCTAACATCAGAATAAATATTTCTGACAATTCCTGTGAAAAATTGGCACTACGACGTCCATTGTTGATAAGCTCTAGAGCAAGTTCATTAATAAAATAAAAACAAAAACAAAAAAACTACAGGACTACTCACATAGCCTTGTTCAACTCCAGCCGTACAGTTAATATAATCTGTTAAACGAGACCCACAACGAATACTCAGTAAGTACCTTTTTTTTCCACTGAGAGACAGGTTCAGCCAGGTAGCCATTATGACATTTTACTGATTTATATATTGCCTTTATAGACAGAAACAGTTTACCTTTCATCCAATTTTGAACAGAATAGGTCACAACAAATTTCTACTGATTGAATCGAAATCTTTCTCAAAGTCAATAAAAACAGAGTAGAGTTTTCCATCACAAGAAAACTGCTTCTGTACAAATGAAAGGAGAGTAAACACATGATCAGTTGAAGAATAATGAGCCTGGTGGTCTCCTGTGACATCATTGATTTGGAACCCATTCCTACAAGCCTTTTTTAAAAATTATTAATGATGGCGCTGTAAAATTAACCACTTATGTTACAAAGAGACCCTCCCTCCTATAGTTGTTAGGATTGCTGGAATCACTTTTCTTAAATTATGGTAACATTATTGACTCTGACCAGTTTTCTTGGACAATGATTGGTTGTGATGCATGGATTCCTTAAGACCAAGACAAATCTATTTTACAATCCAAATGTTTTCAGCTGATGAATGGACAAGGATTAGTTGGAATCCATTGATTCCTAAAGAAAAGTATATGTCTTTTGCTGTTAAAATTTCATATAAAGAGCTTAACCTCATTCCGCTAATTTTATACATAAAATGCAATTCAAGTAGAATGACTTGCATGTGTTTGAAAAGTCAGACAAAATCTCGTCATTAAAATTCATAGATGTACGTTTTTTTCTCCCTCGCTCCAGTGTGTAAAAGCATCAAACAAAACAAGCCTTGTTTACATATTTTTTAAGAAGCTGTACAATTCTTCGTCATTACTATTTAGATTCACAATCTGCGTATTTTCTGTTGCCTCTAGATGCTAAGAATTGTGCCAGAATAAAAGAACCAAATGATTTTTTCGAAGTTCTCTGTATTCAGGACACACAGCCGGTCAAACATCAAGGGACATCACCACAAAGATTCAGGAATGATATTACTTTCTCTGGGACATAGTCTGACACAAGAACAAAGAAAATAAAAGAATGGAATAATTGATCGATCTTTTATCTTCCAGCGGGAAAGACAATTACGCGACACAAGAATGTCTGGTCAAATTTTTCATGTCTAACGCTGATATAACCCCCCAAAAGGCAAAAGGGACATAAACCTAAGAATAAAAGGGATCTAACCCCCAGAAATACAAGGGAACATAACCGTAACGTGTAAACCATTTCTGAACCAAAGGGGCATTGATTTATTTAACGTGAATGTGACGGACAAGGGTGATGTGACCCTGCCATCGATCAGTCAAGCTGGCCATGTCTCTTCTCCTTTCTTAAAAGCTCATTGACTTTGTTAAGTCTGTTCAGTTACATTTCCTTCTTAACAGCATCATAGCGCAGGGAATAGTTTGCTTTACACAGGCCACAAATAACATACAGAGCAGAGAATTATCATAAAAGTTTTAACTGCTATATCTTGAAAACTATAACGATACTACATTTTAAGTGAGAGTTTTATGCAGTTTTACTGAATCAGTCTATAGTCCAAGTTCAGTGGTAAAATTAAAAGCGTGTACACTTTGGTGCCAGTAACTTTGCGTATTTATCCATAGTATTTCTAAATGTCTTCTAATGTTCAGTGGTAAAATTAAAAGCGTATATACGTTGCTGCCAATAACTTTGTGCATTTACCCATAGTATTACTAAATATCTAATGTCCAGTTGTGAAGTTAAAAGCTTACATTCTTTGGTGCCAATAACTTTGTATGTTTGTGAAAATAATTCTTCTCTCTAGGTCTGCCACTGGTAAATAAATGTGGATACAACGATAGCATCGATAAGCCTGGCTTATTTATCTATAGGGACGCTTGGGTATTTTAGAATGGGTGAAAATTGGTAGCTTACATTTTCCTTTTGAATTCTAGTCTCATTTTCTCTGTCCATTTTTTTTTTCATCTTCGGTAAACAAGCTCACCAAGTACTTAAATTGTCATGACATTGCGTTTATCTTGCTGATAATAATCGATAGAACGCATCCTTGGCAGACTCCAGATGATGTTTGGAACCGGCTGTAAAGTCACCGTGGGGTTCTTACAGCATTCTTAGTGTTGTTGAGGAGAGCTGGCCCTTACATAATTCCAGACGGTTGGATTTAGGTATTCATGTTTCGTGTTTCTCTTTTTATACAACGTTTTGTGAACAGAGGGTTAAGGTTGTGTCAGAGCTGAAGGCCATTAAGGATTGAGGTGGTACAGACCACTGCTAAAGTTAAAGGTTGTCATAAAACTGTAAGGATCGTGGGGGACTGGGATGGTAGAGATTCCATCTCCGGAGGATAAAGACGTCCACATAACTGTCACAGGAGTGAGGTGGTAGACAGACATCACTACTAAAAGCAAAGGTCCTCCCATAAGTGTTCGGCTGTGAGGGAGACAGGTGGTGAAAACTTCACTACTAAAGGTAGCAGGTAGAGATGTCACTACTACACGTATCAGGTGGAGACGTCACCACTAAAGGTAACATAGACTTCACTACTATACGTAACAGGTAGAGATTTCACTACTAAAGGTAACTAGACTTCACTACTAAACGTAACAGATAGAGATTTCACTACTACAGGCAACAGGTAGAGACTTGACTACTAAGGGTGAGAGGTAGAGAATTCACTACTAAACGTAACAGGTAGAGACTTCACTACTACAGGCAATAGGTAGAGACTTCATTACTAAGGGTGAGAGATAGAGATGTCACTAGTAAAGGTAAGAGGTAGAGATGTCACTAGTAAAGGTAACAGGTAGAGACTTCACTACTAAAGGTAACAGGTAGAGATGTCACTACTATACGTATCAGGAAGAGACGTCACCACTAAAGGTAACATAGACTTCACTACTATACGTAACAGGTAGAGATTTCACTACTAAAGGTAACTAGACTTCACTACTAAACGTAACAGGTAGAGACTTCACTACTACAGGCAACAGGTAGAGACTTGACTACTAAGGGTGAGAGGTAGAGAATTCACTACTAAACGTAACAGGTAGAGACTTCACTACTACAGGCAACAGGTAGAGACTTCATTACTAAGGGTGAGAGATAGAGATGTCACTAGTAAAGGTAAGAGGTAGAGATGTCACTAGTAAAGGCAACAGGTAGAGACTTCACTACTAAAGGTAACAGGTAGAGACTTGCCTACTAAAGGTAACAGGTAGAGACTTCACTACTAAAGGTAACAAATAGAGATGTCACCACTAAAGGTAACAGATAGAGATGTCACCACTAAAGGTAACAGCTAGAGATGTCACTACTAAAGGTAACAGGTAGAAATGTCACTACAAAAGATAACAGATAGCGACTTCACTACTAAAGGTAACAGATAGACTTCACTGCTAAAGGTAACAGGTAGAGATTTCACTGCTAAAGGGAACAGGTAGACTTCACAACTAAAGGTAGGTAGAGACTTCTCTACTAAAGGTAACAAGTAGAAATTTCACCACGTAAAGTAACAGGTAGTGATGTCACTGCTAAAGGTAACAGGTAGAGACTTCACTACTAAAGGTAACAGATAGCGATGTCACTACTAAAGGTAACAGCTAGAGACTTCACTTCTAAAGGTAACAGGTAGATATGTCACTTCTAAAGGTAACAGCTAGAGACTTCACTACTAAAGGTAACAGGTAGAGACATCACTACTAAAGGTAACAGCCAGAGACTTCACTGCTAAAGGTAACAGGTAGAGATGTCACTACTAAAGGTAACAGGTAGAGACTTCACTACTAAAGATAACAGGTAGAGACGTCACTACTAAAGGTAACAGGTAGAGACTTCACTACTAAATGTAACAGGTAGAGACTTCACTACTAAAGGTAACAGGTAGAGACTTCACTACTAAAGGTAACAGGTAGAGACCTCACTACTACAGGTAACAGGTAGAGACTTCACTACTAAAGGTAACAGGTAGAGACTTCACTACTAAAGGTAACAGGTAGAGACTTAACTACTAAAGGTAACTACTAAAGGTAACAGGTAGAGACTTCACTACTAAATGTAACAGATAGAGACTTCACTACTAAAGGTAACAGGTAGAGATGTCACTACTAAAGGTAACAGGTAGAGACTTCACTACTAAAGGTAACAGGGTGAGACTTCACTACTAAAGGTAACAGGTAGAGACTTCACTACTAAAGGTAACAGGTAGAGACTTCACTACTAAAGGTAACAGGTAGAGACTTCACTACTACAGGTAACAGGTAGAGACTTCACTACTAAAGGTAACAGGTAGAGACCTCACTACTACAGGTAACAGGTAGAGACCTCACTACTACAGGTAACAGGTAGAGACCTCACTACTACAGGTAACAGGTAGAGAACTCACTACTGAAGGTAAAGGTTGTTATATAACTGTTAGGGGAGGGAGGTGGTAGTGACCTCATTACTTAAGGTAAAGGTTGTCACATAACTGTTAGGGGAGAGAGGTGGTAGTGACCTCATTACTTAAGGTAAAGGTTGTCACATAACTGTTAGGGGAGGGAGGTGGTAGTGACCTCATTACTTAAGGTAAAGGTTGTCACATAACTGTTAGGGAGGGAGGTGGTAGTGACCTCATTACTTAAGGTAAAGGTTGTCACATAACTGTTAGGGGAGGGAGGTGGTAGTGACCTCATTACTTAAGGTAAAGGTTGTTACATAACTGTTAGGGGAGAGAGGTGGTAGTGACCTCACTACATAAGGTAAAGGTTGTCACATAAACTGTTAGGGGAGGGAGGTGGTAGTGACCTCACTACTTAAGGTAAAGGTTGTCACATAACTGTTAGGGGAGAGAGGTGGTAGTGACCTCACTACTGAAGGTAAAGGTTGTCACATAACTGTTAGGGAGGGAGGTGGTAGTGACCTCACTACTTAAGGTAAAGGTTGTCACATAACTGTTAGGGGAGAGAGGTGGTAGTGACGTCACTACTTAAGGTAAAGGTTGTCACATAACTGTTAGGGGAGGGAGGTGGTAGTGACCTCACTACTTAAGGTAAAGGTTGTCACATAACTGTTAGGGGAGGGAGATGGTAGTGACCTCACTACTTAACGGTAACACGTAGAGACTTCACTACTAAAGGTAACAGGTAGAGACTTCACTACTAAAGGTAACAGGTAGAGACTCACTACTGAAGGTAACAGGTAGAGACCTCACTACCAAAGGTGAAGGTAGAGACTTCACTACTAAAGGTAACAGGTAGAGACTTCACTACTAAAGGTAACAGGTAGAGACTTCACTACTAAAGGTAACAGGGTGAGACTTCACTACTAAAGGTAACAGGTAGAGACTTCACTACTAAAGGTAACACGTAGAGACTTCACTACTAAAGGTAACAAGTACAGACTTCACTACTAAAGGTAACAGGTAGAGACTTCACTACTAAAGGTAACAGGTACAGATTTCACTACTAAAGGTACCAGGTAGAGATGTCACTACTAAAGGTAACAGGTAGAGACCTCACTACTTAAGGTAAAGGTTGTCACATAACTGTTAGGGGAGGGAGGTGGTAGTGACCTCACTACTGAAGGTAAAGGTTGTCACATAACTGTTAGGGGAGGGAGGTGGTAGTGACCTCACTACTTAAGGTAAAGGTTGTCACATAACTGTTAGGGGAGGGAGGTGGTAGTGACCTCACTACTTAAGGTAAAGGTTGTCACATAACTGTTAGGGGAGGGAGGTGGTAGTGACCTCACTACTTAAGGTAAGTTGGTCACATAACTGTCTATGGGGAGATAGTGTAACAGAACTAACATAATTAAGGAAAAGGTTGTCACTATTACTGTAGGGGAGAAGAAGATGTAGGACATCACTACTTAGGTAAAGTTTGTCAACCATAACTGTCTCAGGAAGAGGGTAGAGACCATCAACCTAAGGTAAAAGGTGTCAACTAACTGTTAAAGGGAAAGGAACTGTAGTGTAACCCACTACTTGTAAAAGGGATTGTACTTATAACGTTAGGAGGAAGAGTGTGGTAGAGACCTCACTACCAAAGGTCAATGGATTGTCACATTCACTGTTTAGGGGAAGAGAGTTGTAGTGTCCTGACTATCTGAGTTAAAGTGTCACATAACTGTAGGGGGGAGTAGTTGACCTCACTACATAAGGAAGTGTCACAAAACATGTAAGGGAGGGAGTTGGAAAAGTGACCTCACTACTAAAAGTAAAGTTGTCACATATACATGTTAAGGGAGGAGTTGGTAGTGACTACTACTTAACGTACAGTCAGAGTCTTCACAACTAAAAGGTTTAACAGGTAGGACTTCACTTAGTTAACAAGATTAAGACTCAATACGAAGGTAAAAAAAAGGACTCATACCAAAGTTTGAGCTTGAGACCTTCACTACTAAAGGTACCAGTTTGAGTACTTCATTCTATAAGTAATCAGTGAGATACTTCACTACTACATGGTAAACAGGGTGAGAACTTCACTACCTAAGTATATCAGTAAGGACTTCGTATTACTAAAGGTAAAATTAGAGACTTCACTATAAAGGTAAAAGTACAACTTTCACTATTTAAAGGTAACAGTTTCAGTCCTTCACTACTATAAGGTAACAGGTACAATTCACTAATTAAGTACCAGTAAGATGTCTCTACTTTAAAGGTAACGTAGAGACCCTTCAGACTTAAGGTATAGGTTGTCTCATAACGGGTGTAGGAGTGGGGGTGGTTTGACAGCACTATGTGGGTTAGAAGGTTGTTACATAACTGTTAGGAGTAAGGTTTGTTGTGACCTGATACACTGGAAGGTAAGGTTGTCATAACTGTTAGGTTAAGGATGAGGTGGTACAGACTCACTACTTAAGTTAAAGGTTGTCATAAACTGTTAGGGGGGGATGGTGGTAGTGACCATCACTCCTAAGGTAAAGGTAGTCACATAACTGTCTACGGAGGGAGGTGGTATGACCTCACTACTTAAAGGTAAAGTCGTCCACATAACTGTTCGGGGAGGGAGAATGGTAGTGAAACTTCACAAACTTAAGGTAAAGGTATAGTCACATAACTGTTCAGGGTGAGAGGTGTAGTGACCTACTATGAAGGTAAAAGGATGTCACATAACGTTAAGGAGGTGTAGAGACTCACCACTAAGGTAACTAGTGTTCACATAAACTGTTAAGGGAGCGAGGTGTAGTGATCACTACTTAAGGTAAATGGTTGTCACATACACGTTAGGGGAGAGGTGGTAGCACCGACTAGAAGGTAAAAGTTGTCACATAACTGTTAGGAGGGAGGTGGTAGTGACTCACTATTTAAGGTAAAGGTGGGTCACATAACACAGTTAGGGGAGGAAGGTGGTAGTGGAGCTCACTACTAAGGTAAAGGTGTAAATTACTGTTAGGGAGAGAGGGTATGACCTCACTACTTAAGGTAAAGGTTGTCACATAACTGTAGGAGGTGAGGTGGAGTGACTTCACTACTTAAGGTAAAGGTTGTCACATAACTGTAGGGAGGGAGGTAGTAGTGACTTCACTACTTAAGGTAAAGGTTGTCACATAACGGTTAAGGGGAGAGATGGTATAGTGAACTGATACAAAGGTAAAGGTTTCACATAACTGGTAGGTAGAGGAGGTTGGTAGTGAACTCACTACTAAGGTAAAAGGATTGTCACACTAATGTTAGGGAGGGTATGGATGACTCACTACTTAAGGTAAAGGATTGTCACTAACTGGTTAAGGTAGAAGGTGTAGTGAAGCGACTTACTATAAGGTAAAGGTTGCACATAACTGTTAAGGAGGAGGTGGTAGAGACCTCACTACTTAAGGTAAAGGTTGTCACACTAAGTATGGGAGGATGGTAGGACTCACTACTTAAGGTAAAAGGTGTTTCACATAATGTTAGGGGAGGGAGTGGTAGTGACTCACTACTAAGGTAAAGGTTGTCAATTAACTGTAAGGGGAAGGAGTGTCATGGTAGTGACCTTCACTTCTTAAGGTAAAGGTTGTCACATATACTTAGGGAGGAATGATGGTAGGTAGTGACTCACTACTAAGGTAAAGGTTGTTCACAAAAATGTTAGGAGGGAGGTGTAGTGACCTCACTACTTAAAGGTAAAGGTGGTACATATACTGTAGGGAGAGAGTGTAGAGACCTCACTACTTAAGGTAAAGGATTGTCACATAACTTAGGGGAAGCAGGTGGTAGAGACTTCACTACTTAAAGGTAAGACTGTCACATAACTGTAGGAAAGGTTAGTGACCTCACTACTTAAGGTAAAGGTTGTCACATAACTGTTAGGGGAGGGAGATGGTAGTGACCTCACTACTGAAGGTAAAGGTTGTCACATAACTGTTAGGGGAGTGGGGTGGTAGTGACCTCACTACTTAAGGTAAAGGTTGTCACATAACTGTTAGGGGAGGGAGGTGGTAGAGACCTCACTACTTAAGGTAAAGGTAAAGGTTGTCAATAAGTGTTAGGTGATCAACGTTAAAGAATTGCTCTTTGCACTCATTATCCCCAACCCACGTTTATGAAGATGGCGATAGCTTCTCTCTCTCTCTCTTTCTTTCTCTTTCTCTGTTCTCTTTCTCTTCTCTCTCTC
>JAPXFY010000030.1:35748254-35755754 GCA_030674185.1 Monoplex corrugatus
TTTTCAAAGGAAGTGGCAATCAGTACTTTTCCAGAAACTCCTGACAATATTTGAAATCTGTTTTCATTGTTGTGATAGTCTATCAACACCTTGAATGCTCGTTAAGTTTAATTCCAAAGGAAGCTTCTTCCAGGTCAGGGTAATCTTGAAATGGACAGAATCTAGATTTTTTATGTAAATTTTTTTATAAACAAAAATTATCAGAATAGCTTGGCCATCCTTGTTATTTTTCTGATGCCCTATGCCCTGAGGAATGAAGACACTTGTATGGGAAGTATATATCTGTGCCAGAGCTATGGTCCTTTTCTGATAATGCAAAGTTGCGTATATATCTGAGGGATGAAGATACTTATACAGGAAGTATATATCTGTGCCAGAGCTGTGGTCTTTTTTTGATAATCCAAAGTTTCGTATATATCTGAAGGATGAAGATACTTATACAGGAAGTAGATATCTGTGCCAGAGCTGTGGTCTTTTTCTGATAGTCCAAAGTTTCGTATATGTCTGTTAAAGAAAATATCCACCTCGAGGCAAAATGAAAATCGATATGGCAAGACCATCCATCCTGTACAACAACATCCTGACAATAGTAAAGCAACAACGTGCTGGTCTTTGTTTTTTGTGTGTTTTTGTTGTTGTTGACATCTTGTTCTGCTACTATCTCTTCCTCTGGCACCATTACGAGGACAGAGAGCTTGACGATCAGCACAGCGAGCTGAAAGGTCTGATGTGGAAAAAGTGTCGTGTGCTGTGAAGGTTTCTTTGCACGGCATCGATTCCCTTTCAGTAGGGGCGGAGGCTGGCTACCACAGTGAGATACTTGCATTCTGCACTCGCAACTAACCAATTATCCAATTCATTACCCGGAGCGGCAGCCAACAAACCACAATACTCTGACTGGAGACCAGACCCCGTGCCACCTGCTCCAACTTAATGACTGTAGTATATAATAACAGTCATTCCATTTGTGAATGCGAACTGTCCATCTGAAAATATGCACGTTGCACTTTTCATTGCAAAAATGAACAAGAACAGCAACCCCAAAACAAAGAACAAGAGAAAGAAACAAAGAAACAAAGAAACGAACGAACGAACTAACGAACAAACGAACAAACAAACAAACAAACGAACAAACAAACGAACAAACAAACAATCAAACGAACGAACAAACGAACGAACAAACAAATGAACAAACAAACGAACGAACAAACGATCGACCGACGAACGAGCAAACAAACAAACAAACAAACAAACAAACAAACAAACAAACAAACAAACAACAAACAATCAAACAAAAACGAACGAAAACGAACGAACGGAAGTAAACAAACAAACAAACGAGCGAACGAACGAACAAACGAACGAACGAACGAACGAACGAACGAACGAACGAACGAACGAACAAACAACAACGAACGAACGAACGAACGAACAAAGAAAGAAAGAAAGAAGAGAAAGAAAAACAAAAAAGAAAGAAAGAAAAAAACAAACAAACAAACACACACACAAACAAACAAACAAACAATTATTTCCCTGTGTGGAAGTTTGGTGATCGCCGTCCGAATTGTTCATGATATACGAAAGATGGCTGGTAAATATTACAACAATTAAGCTCGAACAACAAACCAACACACACACACACACACACACACACACACACACACACACACACACACACACACACACACACACACACACACACACACACACACACAACACACACACAAACACCAACACACACAACACACACACCACACACACACACACACACACAACACACACACACACACACACACACACACACACACACAACAACACACACACACACACACACACACACACACACACACACACACACACACAAACACACACAACACACACACACACACACACACACACACACACACACACACACACACACACACCACACACACACACACAATCGAAACGCTTATTTGATATATCACAAGACAGGCACAACATTTTCGGCCATTGACCTTTGTCAAGCGTGTACATGTACAAAAACAACAAAGGATAATTGCACAACATTCAGTGGAAATAAGAGCAGACAATTTCTCTGATGTGTCCCTGAGCAGGAGAAAACGGCAGACATATTTTGTTGAGCAGGAGAAAATGAAAGACATCTTTCACTGAGCAGGAGAAATGGCAGACATCTTTCAATGAAGAGGGAAAAATGGCAGACATATTTTGTTGAGCATGAGAAAATGACAGATATCCTTTGTTAAGCAGGAGAAAATGGCAGACATCTTTTGCTGAACAGGACAAAATGGCAGAGACGTGTTTCGTTGAGCAGGAGAAAATGGCAGACATCTTTTGTTGAACAGGAGAAAATGGCACATGTTTTGTTGAACAGGAGAAATTGAGACATATTTTGTTAAAGAGGAGAAAATGGCAGACATCTTTTGTTGAACAGGAGAAAATGGCACATGTTTTGTTGAACAGGAGAAATTGAGATATTTTGTTAAAGAGGAGAAAATGGCAGACATCTTCTGTTGAGCAGGAGAAAATGGCACACATGTCTTGTTGAACAGAAGAAAATGGCAGACATGTTTTGTCAAACGGAGAAAATGGCAGACATCTTTTCTGGAACAGAAGAAAATGGCAGACATGTTTTGTTAAACAGGAGAAAATGGCAGACATCTTCTGTTGAGCAGAGGAAATGGCGGAGATCTTTCGTTGAGCAGGAGAAAATGGCAGACTTCTTTTGCTAAACAGGAGAAAATGGCAGACATGTTTTGTTAAACAGGAGAAAATGGCAGACATATTTTGTTGAGCAGAAGAAAATGTAGACATGTTCTGTTGATCAGGAGAAAATAGTAGACATCTTTCGTTGAGCAGGAGAAAATGGCAGACATCTTTCATTGAGCAGGAGAAAATGTCAGACATCTTTTGTTGAGCAGGAGAAAATGGCAGACATATTTTGTTCAGCAGGAGAAAATGGCAACATATCTTTTGTCGAGCAGAAGAAAATGGCACATATCTTTTGTTGAGCAGGAGAAAATGGCGGACATAATTTTGTTCAGCAGGAGAAAATGGCAGAATCTTTTATTGAGCAGGACAAGATGGCACATATCTTTTTTTGAGCAGGAGAAAATGGCAAACATCTTTCATTGAGCAGGAGAAAATGGCGGACGTGTTTTGTTGAGAAGGAGAAAATGGTAGACATGTATTGTTGAGCAGGAGAACATGGCAGACATCTTTCATTGGGTCAGGAGAAAATGGCAGAATCTTTAGTTATACAGGAGGAAATGGCAGAGATGTTCTGCTGCTCAATGGAACGTCAGGGAAGTCATCTACTTTTTTTTCCTTTACTGAGTTTCGTGCATTTACTCTTTGTTGTCCTTTTATACGTCTGACAAAGGCCAGTTGGCCGAAAAGTCTCGCCTGTCTTGTTTTGTTACATTAAACATGTATTTTCATTCTATTTTTGTGCAACTGGGTTCCTGTTTGCTTGAAGTCTGGCAGCCACTTTGATTCAGATAACACGTTTATGGCCGAAAAATGGATGCGTTTTGTCATTCACACCCTGTCACGAGAGGCCACGGACTAAATAACTAAATCATCTGGTTTTGAATCTCTTTGTGTGTCTCTGCCTCTCTAGTCTTGATTTCTGTTGTGGTTTCTCTCGGGACGGGGACATGAGGAAACGAGACGTTCAAGCCATTCTAACTATCTCCCTTTTTGATACAAACATTATGTCAGAAAATCCAAGCTTTTGCACTTAAATTCTCAAGGTCAATGTGGTATTGAAAAAACATCAGATGAAACAAAACTTGACGCCAAGTGAGGACAATGGTCATCATCATCATCATCATCATCATCATCATCATCATCATCATCATCATCATCATCATCATCATCATCATCATCATCATCATCATCATCAAGTGCCCTGCCACATGGCGTTGGCGATCACGGCCCTCCATATTATGCATCTATCCCTTATACACCACAAGCACATCTTCCACCCTCTCTGTCCTCAGCCACCCTGCAAGTCCGTCCAATATTTTCTCCCTGGGTCTACCTGGTGCTCTCTTTCCCTCCAGCTTTCCATTGGTAGACTGTCACAGTAATGAAAACAGAATTTAGATTTTCTCATAAGTTCCTGAGAAAAATGCTGTTCACACACCTTTCTCAAAAAGTATTGATTTGGAGCGGTTTTTGTTTCGTTTTTTGTTTGGTCTGTGCAATTTTGACCTTAGCGCCAGGACTGCCGAACTTATGTTTACGTGACGCCTAAATGATCTACATGTTTGACTCAAATTTGGTCAAGAACTATCCAGAAACAACCGAAAAATTCTTTCTCGAACATTTTTGTTACACACAGACAGACAGACAGACAGACAGACAGACAGACAGACAGACAGACAGACATGCACACCGAGACTGACACACAGACAGACACACGCCTCTCTCAGCTCGATATAATACAATCCAGTGAGAGAGAGAGAGAGAGAGAGAGACAGAGACAGAGACAGAGAGACAGAGACAGAGGCAGACAGAGACAGAAACAGAGAGACAGGGAGAGGGAGATAGATATTGAGAGAGAGAAAGAGAGAGAGAGAGAGAGAGAGAGAGAGAGAGAGACAGACAGACAGAGACAGAGACAGAGAGACAGAGAGAGGGAGATAGATATTGAGAGAGAGAGAGAGAGAGAGACAGACAGACAGAGACAGAGAGAGAGAGAGAGGGAGATAGATACTAAGAGAGAGAGAGAGAGACAGACAGACTGACAAACAAACAGACAGAGAGAGAGATGGAGATAGATATTGAGATAGTGAGAGAGAGAGAGAGGGAAGAGAGAGAGAGAGAGAGAGAGAGAGACAGACAGACAGACAGAGAGACAGAGAGAAAAGGAGATAGATATTGAGAGAGAGAGAGAGAGAGAGAGAGAGAGAGAGACATAGAGAGAGACAGAGAGATAGAGACAGAGACAGAGAGATAGAGACAGAGAGATAGAGACAGAGAGAGAGAGACAAAGAGAGAGGGGGTGGGGGTGATCAGTACGTTTCTCTGTTACCATCGAAAATAAAAGACAACTCCTCCCTTTTATTTTCTTCTCTTCTCTTTTGACTACCTGGTTGTCTGAATATCTCCCCCTTAACATGTGCAATATATTTGCAATCTCATACGTTTTATTCAGAAAGATTCTTTCAGCTTTCCCGTTTTTTTTTTCTCTCGCTCTAATGCATGTATGCACGTTGTTTTGCTCACAGTGTGCAGGCGGTATGTTGCTGCACACTCTGCATACTCCATCTTCGGCGGGCGTGCATACTGGGTGTTTTCATGTTTCCATAGGCCACTATACACTGACATGACTTGCAGGATCTTTAACCCTTTGACTCCAGCACCCTATCCATCAACTGCAAAAATTCAGCCCTTTGACTCCCGCACGCTATCGATATATCCATCAACTGCAAAAAGTTAACCCTTTGACTCCCTCACCCTATCCATCAACTGCAAAAACGTAACCCTTTGACAACTTCATCCTATCCATCAACTGCATAAACGTAACCCTTTGACTCCCTCACCTTAGCCATCAACTGCAAAAACGTAACCCTTTGACTCCCTCTACCTATCCATCAGCTTGTGAGGACATCATGTGCAGCGGCCAACACTGTTCCCGGTGACGCCGACGGGTGAGACGGGTGAGACCTATCCATCAAATGCAAAAATGTAACCCTTTGACTCCCTCACCCTATCCACCAACTGCAAAAATGTAACCCTTTGACTCCCTCACCCTATCCACCAACTGCAAAAATGTAACCCTTTGACTCCCTCACCCTATCCACCAACTGCAAAAACTTAACCCTTTGACAACCTCATCCTATCCATCAACTGCAAAAACGTAACCCTTTGACTCCCTCTACCTATCCATCAACTGCAGAAACTTAACCCTTTGACTCACGCACCCTATCCATCAACTGCAAAAACTTAACCCTTTGACAACTTCATCCTATCCATCAACTGCAAAAACGTAACCCTTTGACTTCCTCTACCTATCCATCAACTGCAGAAACTTAACCCTTTGACTCACGCACCCTATCCATCAACTGCAAAAACTTAACCCTTTGACAACCTCATCCTATCCATCAACTGCAAAAACGTAACCCTTTGACTTCCTCTACCTATCCATCAACTGCAGAAACTTAACCCTTTGACTCACGTACCCTATCCATCAACTGCAAAAACTTAATCCTTTGACAACCTCATCCTATCCATCAACTGCAAAAACGTAACCCTTTGACTTCCTCACCCTATCCATCAACTGCAAAAACGTAACCATTTGACTCCCTCACCCTATCCATCAACTGCAAAAACGTAACCATTTGACTCCCTCACCCTACCCACCAGCTTCCTTTCATTTCCTCACCCTATCCACCAGCTCCCTTTGACTCCCTCACCCTATCCACCAGCTTTCTGTAGGAAGCTGATGGATGAGGTGTGGGAGTCAAAGGTCTTAAATTTTTTGCCTTGCTAACATAGTTGACAATGCAGGATGCTGGTGGATAGGGTGCGGTGTCAAAGGGTTAATGTGCACAGTTGGTGTTCTACGTACGTGTACACACTAAGGAGAGTTTAGGCGCCAACAGGTGTGCATATATACATGTTAACTTGAGGGATAGGAAAAATCTCTACCTTTTGTCTACCACGTTGGGAGTACCCAGGGAGGATCGAACCCCAGACCTTCTGATTGGTAGTCCGATGTCTTAGCCACTTGACCACCACACCCGTCAAATCCATACTTCTTTAGGGAGAAGAGTGGCAGAATGGTTCAGATGTTCGCCTGCTAATAACTAAACTCGAGGTTCCAGGGTTCGCTCTCCGTAGAGGCCTCGACTTTTCTCTTCAGTTTGACCAGAAAATCGAACTGAATGTCAAATCCTTCGGATGGGGACGAAAAAACGAGTCGGACCGGTGTGCCTTCTGGCTGCGCACGCTAAAGATCCCACGGCAGTCAAATATCGTGAAGAGCAGGGCATTGTCCGGTTGCCTTGGTAAAAATCATTGGAGAGATAGGTTGATTTTCTAGGTCCCACCCCTTGAAGACCAATTAGTCTTCTTGCCTTCCTGAAGTCTTGGAAAATAAAAAGTGAATATGAATATGAATTTGAATCCCCGGAGAGGGGACGGGCGCTGCCTCCTCACTCCCCCTACGACCCCAGGGTTTTGGAACTATCTAGATAGGACCTCTGAACCTGGCCAGCTCGTGGGTTTATGTGCAGGCTTGAGGCTTGTGCCGTGATCATTCTGGGGTGTTTCTTATGAAGGGAGAAGGGAGAGTCATTTGCAGAGGAAATCGTTTCCTAAGATAAGAACAGTGTGGTTTATAGGCGTGATCAGCAAGGGAGATAATTTCTTATTCTAATTCTGAGCGTTCGTTTTTATAAAGTGGATAAAGGGTTATTTGGGAAGGAAAATAGTATCTTTAGATGTTAACATTATTTTCTATGATGAAAGATGGGTGGTTTGTCGTGG
>JAPXFY010000030.1:35763254-35773254 GCA_030674185.1 Monoplex corrugatus
TCATGATTCAACCACCTCTTGTATCATCTAACAATGAGATTAGTAAATGACATGATCTTGTAGATATATACTATTTAGTATAATGACGTAAAATCAAATTATTCCAACTTTAACCCTTTGACTCCCGCACCGTATCCACCAACTGCAAAAATTCAACCCTTTTGACTCCCTCACCCTATCCTATCCACCAGCTTCCTGCAGGAAACTGGTGGACAGGTCGAGGGAGTCAAAGGGTTAAAGTTTTGCTTTCCAGCATGGTAAACAATGCAGGATGCTAGTGGATAGGGTGAGGGAGTCAAAGGGTTAATGATACCAATGTTTCACTGTTTCTATTGTTGATTTGATGATGTTACTGCAATGGAGCCTAAGTTGTTTCAAAGACTGATACGAAAATAACCCTTAAGAGACCGAAATTGAAACTGATACTTAAGAGACTGAAATTGAAACTGATACTTAAGAGACTGAAATTGAAACTGATGATTAAGAGACCGAAATTGAAACTGATACTTAAGAGACTGAAATTGAAACTGATGATTAAGAGACCGAAATTGAAACTGATACTTAAGAGACTGAAATTGAAACTGATACTTAAGAGACTGAAATTGAAACTGATGATTAAGAGACTGAAATTGAAACTGATACCTAAGAAACTGAAATTGAAAACTGATACTTAAGAGACTGAAATTGAAACTGATACTTAAGAGACTGAAATTGAAACTGATACTTAAGAGACTGAAATTGAAACGGATACTTAAGAGACTGAAATTGAAACTGATACTTAAGAGACTGAAATTGAAACGGATACTTAAGAGACTGAAATTGAAACTGATACTTAAGAGACTGAAATTGCAACTGATACTTAAGAGACTGAAATTTAAACTGATACTAAAGAGACTGAAATTGAAACTGATACTTAAGAGACTGAAATTGAAACTGATAATTAAGAGACTGAAATTGAAACTGATACTAAAGAGACCGAAATTGAAACTGATACTTAAGAAACTGAAATTGAAACTGATACTTAAGAGACTGAAATTGAAACTGATACTTAAGAGACTGAAATTGAAACTGATACTTAAGAACTGAAATTGAAACTGATACTTAAGAGACTGAAATTGAAACTGATACTTAAGAGACTGAAATTGAAACTGATACTTAAGAGACTGAAATTGAAACTGATACTTAAGAGACTGAAATTGAAACTGATACTTAAGAGACTGAAATTGAAACTGATACTAAAGAGACTGAAATTGAAAATGACACTGTTATTGATGTATAATTTATCCGTAGTGATCACATCTCTGGGTGAGGGCTTGATGCCAAAACTTGTATATCATTATATCATCGTCATCATCATGTGCCCTGCCGCATGGCGTTGGCAATCATAGCCCTCCACACGATTCTATCCCTTGTCACTGCGAGCACGTCTCGCACTCTCTGTGTCCTCAGCCACCCTGCAAGTCCGTTCAATATTTTCTCCTTGGGTCTATCTGGTGTTCTCTTTCTCTCCAGCTTTCCTGTTGTGACCAGGTGCATTAATATCTGTTGCCTCATAAAATGTCCTATAAATATTGCCGATCTTTTCCTAATGTTCTTGATAAATGTTCATTATATGTATTGCTGATTTCATATCCTTCTAAGTAAAACTTGTTCTCTCTCTCTCTCTTTCTTTCTTTCTTTCTTTCTTTCTTCTCTCTCTCTCTCTCCTCTCTCTCTCTCTCTCTTTCTCTCGCTGTTGGCTGAAATCCACTCTCTCTGTGTCTCTGTCTGTCTGTTTCTCTCTCTCTCTGTCTCTCTGTCTGTCTCTGTCTCTCTCCCTGTTTGTCTGTCGGTCTCTTTCTCTCTCTTTGTTTCTTGTTTGTTTGTTTCTTTCTTTCTTTCTCTCTCTGTCTCCCTTCCTCCCCCTCTCTGTCACAGTCTTTCTCTCTTTCTCTCAACAACTCTGTCTGTCTGTCTCTTTTCTCTGTCGGGTCTCTGTTCCTCCTCTCTCCAGGTCTCAACCTCAAGCAAAAAGAGCTCTATGTGTGATAATGAAGTCATCGATTTATAGACTGGTAGTGAATGCAGAGTAATGCCCTGTCCCACTGCTACACATAGACAACCGATGGGGTCGTGATGGACAAAGTGGTTTGAGAGACGTACTTCCGATCGGAAGGTCTATGTTCGATCCTGTCTCGGTAAGGTCCTGGTGGGTAACGCTTGGAAATTTTTCCCGATCTCCCAGGTCAGCAACTGTGTGGAAATCTGAGAGTATTTGAAACCACTTTGTGTGAATTCGTACGCCCAAAAATACCAAACACGCACGTTAAAGATTCTGTGAACGATGTCAGTTTTTCCTTCCTTCCTTCTCTTCTTTCTTTCTTTTCTTTCTTTCTCTTCTTTCTTCTTTTTCTTCTTTCTTTCTTTCTTCTTCTTTCTTTCCTCTTCTTTCTTTCCTTCTTTCCTTCTTTCTTTCTTTCCTTCCTTCTTTCTTTCTTTCCTTCCTTCCTTCCTTTCTTTCTTTCTTTCTTTCCTTTCTTCTCTTCTCTCTTTCCTTCTTTCTTTCTTTCTTTCTTTCTTCTTTCTTTCTCTTCTTTCTTTCTTTCTTTCTTTCTTTTCTTCTATTCTTTCTTTCTTCTTTCTTTCTTCTTCTTCTTTCTTTCTTTCTTCTTTCTTTCTTTCTTTCTTTCTTTCTTTCCTTTTTCTTTCTTTCTTTCTTTCTTTCTTCTTTCTTTCTTTCTTTCTTTCTTTCCTTTCTTTCTCTTCTTCTTTCTTTCTTTCTCTTCTTTCTTCTTCTTTCTTTCTTCCTTCTTTCTTTCTTTCTTTCTTTCTTTCCTTCCTTCCTTCTTTCCTTTCTTTTCTTTCTTTCTTTCCCTTCTTCCTTCTTTCTTTCTTTCTTCTTTCTTTCTTTCTTCTTTCTTTCTTTCTTTCTTTCTTCTTTCTTCTTTCTTCTTTCTTTCTTCTTTCCCTTCTTTTCTTCTTTCTTCTTCTTTCCTTTTCTTTCTTCCTTCTTCCTTCTTTTTTTCTTTCTTTCCTCCTTCTTTCTCTTCTTTCCTTCCTTCTCTTCTTTCTTCTTCCTTCTTTATTCCTTCTTTCTTCTTGTTTTCTTTTTTTTTTGCGGCTCATGGAAACACGAAAACTTCCAGCATGCACACACTCACCGAAGATGGAGTATGCAGTCTGTGCAGCAACATAGCACGTGCAAACGACGTCCATACACACATCCCCCAAAACAAAAATATTGCGAATACTTAATATAAAACTCAAACCAACCAACCTAAAATAAAAGAAAACAATCTTAACAAAAGTAAAAGAAACAAAACCAGAAAACAAAAACAATATCCAACCAGCCAACCAGACAACCTCTCACCAAAATAATCAACCCAAACAAAAACCAGACCAAACCAAACCAAACCCAAACCAACAAAACCCAACCAAACAAAAACCAAACAAAACCCAAACCTCAATAAACAGTAAACCAAACAAAAACCAAACCAAACAAAAACCAAAACCAAACCAAAACCAAACCAAACAAAACCGAAACCAGACAAAATCAAACCCAAACAAAACCCACATCAAACAAAAACCAAACCCAAACAAAACCAAAAGCAAACAAAAACCAAACCCAAACAAAACCCAACCCAAACAAAAACCAAACCCAAAACAAAACCCAAACCAAACAAAAAGCAAACCCACACAAAAATCAAACCAAAAATCAAACCCAAACCAACAAGTTTCTGCCATTAATCTAGTCACTCCCTCACCCTGTCCAACAGCTTTCTATTAATCTATTCATTCCTTCATCCTATCCAACAGCTTTCTGCCATTAATACATTCCCTCCCTCACCCTGTCCAACAGCTTTCTGCCATTAATACATTCCCTCCCTCACCCTGTCCAACAGCTTCCTGCCATTAACCTATTCATTCCCACATCCTATTCAACAGCTTTCTACCATTAATCTATTGATTCCCTCATCCTGTCCAACAGCTTTCTATTAATCTATTCACTCCCTCATCCTATCCAACAGCTTTTTGCCATTAATCTTTTTATTCCCTCACCCTGTCCAACAGCTTTCTATTAATTTATTCACTCCCTCATCCTATCCAACAGCTTTCTGCCATTAATCTTTTTATTCCCTCACCCCGTCCAACAGCTTTCTGCCATTAATCCATTTACTCCCTCACCCTGTCCAACAGCTTTCTGCCATTAATCTATTCAATCCCTCATCCTATCCAACAGCTTTCTGCCATTAATACATTCCCTCCCTCACCCTGTCCAACAGCTTTCTGCCATTAACCTATTTATTCCCTCATCCTATCCAACAGCTTTCTGCCATTAATCTATTCACTCCCTCACCCTATCCAACAGCTTTCTGTCATTAATCTATTCACTCCCTTACCCTATCCAACAGCTTTCTGCCATTAATCTATTCACTCCCTTACCCTATCCAATAGCTTTCTGTCATTAATCTATTCCCTCCCTCACCCTGTCCAACAGCTTTCTGCCATTGATACATTCCCTCCCTCACCCTGTCCAACAGCTTTCTGCCATTAATTCCCTTCCCTCCCTCACCCTGTCCAACAGCTTTCTGCCATTAATACATTCCCTCCCTCACCCTGTCCAACAGCTTCTGCCATTAATACATTCCCTCCCTCACCCTGTCCAACAGCTTTCTGCCATTAATACATTCCCTCCCTCACCCTGTCCAACAGCTTTCTGCCATTAATACATTCCCTCCCTCACCCTGTCCAACAGCTTTCTGCCATTGATACATTCCCTCCCTCACCCTGTCCAACAGCTTTCTGCCATTAACCTATTCATTCCCACATCCTATTCAACAGCTTTCTACCATTAATCTATTGATTCCGTCATCCTGTCCAACAGCTTTCTATTAATCTATTCACTCCCTCATCCTATCCAACAGCTTTCTGCCATTAATCTTTTTATTCCCTCACCCCGTCCAACAGCTTTCTGCCATTAATCCATTTACTCCCTCACCCTGTCCAACAGCTTTCTGCCATTAATCTATTCAATCCCTCATCCTATCTAACACTTTCTGCCATTAATCTATTCAATCCCTTACCCTATCCAACAGCTTTCTGCCATTAATCTATTCACTCCCTCACCCTATCCAACAGCTTTCTGCTATTAACCAATTCATTCCCACATCCTATTCAACAGCTTTGTACCATTAATCTATCGATTCCCTCATCCTATCCAACAGCTTTCTGCCATTGATACATTCCCTCCCTCACCCTGTCCAACAGCTTTCTGCCATTAATACATTCCCTCCCTCACCCTGTCCAACAGCTTTCTGCCATTAATACATTCCCTCCCTCACCCTGTCCAACAGCTTTCTGCCATTAATACATTCCCTCCCTCACCCTGTCCAACAGCTTTCTGCCATTAATACATTCCCTCCCTCACCCTGTCCAACAGCTTTCTGCCATTGATACATTCCCTCCCTCACCCTGTCCAACAGCTTTCTGCCATTAACCTATTCACTCCGTCATCCTATTCAACAGCTTTCTACCATTAATCTATTGATTCCCTCATCCTGTCCAACAGCTTTCTATTAATCTATTCACTCCGTCATCCTATTCAACAGCTTTCTACCATTAATCTATTGATTCCGTCATCCTGTCCAACAGCTTTCTATTAATCTATTCACTCCCTCATCCTATCCAACAGCTTTCTGCCATTAATCTTTTTATTCCCTCACCCCGTCCAACAGCTTTCTGCCATTAATCCATTTACTCCCTCACCCTGTCCAACAGCTTTCTGCCATTAATCTTTTCAATCCCTCATCCTATCCAACAGCTTTCTGCCATTAATCTATTCAATCCCTCACCCTGTCCAACAGCTTTCTGCCATTAATCTATTCACTCCCTCACCCTATCCAACAGCTTTCTGCCATTGATACATTCACTCCCTCACCCTATCCAACAGCTTTCTGCTATTAACCAATTCATTCCCACATCCTATTCAACAGCTTTGTACCATTCATCTATTGATTCCCTCATCCTATCCAACAGCTTTCTGCCATTGATACATTCCCTCCCTCACCCTGTCCAACAGCTTTCTGCCATTGATACATTCCCTCCCTCATCCTATCCAACAGCTTTCTGCTATTAACCAATTCATTCCCACATCCTATTCAACAGCTTTCTACCATTAATCTATTGATTCCCTCATCCTATCCAACAGCTTTCTGCCATTGATACATTCCCTCCCTCACCCTGTCCAACAGCTTTCTGCCATTAATACATTCCCTCCCTCACCCTGTCCAACAGCTTTCTGCCATTAATACATTCCCTCCCTCACCCTGTCCAACAGCTTTCTGCCATTAACCTATTCATTCCCACATCCTATTCAACAGCTTTCTACCATTAATCTATTGATTCCCTCATCCTGTCCAACAGCTTTCTATTAATCTATTCACTCCCTCATCCTATTCAACAGCTTTCTGCCATTAATCTTTTTATTCCCTCACCCCATCCAACAGCTTTCTGCCATTAATCCATTTACTCCCTCACCCTGTCCAACAGCTTTCTGCCATTAATACATTCCCTCCCTCACCCTGTCCAACAGCTTTCTGCCATTAATACATTCCCTCCCTCACCCTGTCCAACAGCTTTCTGCCATTAATACATTCCCTCCCTCACCCTGTCCAACAGCTTTCTGCCATTAACCTATTCATTCCCACATCCTATTCAACAGCTTTCTACCATTAATCTATTGATTCTGTCATCCTGTCCAACAGCTTTCTATTAATCTATTCACTCCCTCATCCTATCCAACAGCTTTCTGCCATTAATCTTTTTATTCCCTCACCCCGTCCAACAGCTTTCTGCCATTAATCCATTTACTCCCTCACCCTGTCCAACAGCTTTCTGCCATTAATCTATTCAATCCCTCATCCTATCCAACAGCTTTCTGCCATTAATCTATTCAATCCCTTACCCTGTCCAACAGCTTTCTGCCATTAATCTATTCACTCCCTCACCCTATCCAACAGCTTTCTGCTATTAACCAATTCATTCCCACATCCTATTCAACAGCTTTGTACCATTAATCTATTGATTCCCTCATCCTATCCAACAGCTTTCTGCCATTAATCCATTTACTCCCTCACCCTGTCCAACAGCTTTTTGCCATTAATCTATTCAATCCCTCATCCTATCCAACAGCTTTCTGCCATTAATACATTCCCTCCCTCACCCTGTCCAACAGCTTTCTGCCATTAACCTCTTATATTCATTCCCTCATCCTATCCAACGGCTTTCTGCCATTAATCTTTTCATTTCCTCACCTGTATCCACCTTGTAGGGTGGCTGAGGACAGAGAAGGAGGGAGATACATGTATACTTGCAGCGAAAAGGGATAGATTCGTATGGAGGGCCATGATTGCCAACGCCATGTGGCAGGGCATTTGATGATGATGATGGATGTATCACCTGTTCCTACATTCATCTTTTGACTCTCTTACCCGATCCAACAGCATTCTACTATTTACCTGTTCACTCCCTAAGCCTATCCGCCAATTTCCTTCAGGTCCCTGACATGTTTCTTTTTCATTTGCCCTTCTCCATCCTCATCTTATATACCTGCTTCCAGCGTGGAGCCAGGTACTAGCGGTAGAGAATGAATAGATTGATGTCAGAAAGCTAGTGGATAGGGTGAGAGGGTGAATAGATTGATGAGAGGAAGCTGGTAGACAGGGTGAGAGAGTGAATAGACTGATGGCAGAAATCTGGTGGATAGGGTGAGAGAGTGAATAGATTGATGTCAGAAATCTGGTGGATAAGTGAAAGAGTGAATAGATTAATGTCAGAAATCTGGTGGATAAGTGAAAGAGTGAATAGACTGATGTCAGAAAGCTGGTGGACAGAGTGAGAGAGTGAATAGACTGATGTAAAAAGTTGGTGATAGGATGAAAGAGTGAATAGATTGATGGCAGAAATCTGGTGGATAAGTGAAAGAGTGAATAGACTGATGTCAGAAAGCTGGCGGACAGAGTGAGAGAGTGAATAGACTGATGTAAAAAGTTGGTGATAGGATGAAAGAGTGAATAGATTGATGGCAGAAATCTGGTGGATAAATGAAAGAGTGAATAGACTGATGGCAGAAATCTGGTGGATAGGGTGAGTGAGTGAATAGACTGATGTCAGAAGCTGGTGGATAGGGTGAGTGAGTGAATAGACTGATGTCAGGAAGCTGGTGGATAGGGTGACAGAGTGAATAGACTGATATCAGGAAGCTGGCAGACAGGGGTGACAGAGTGAATAGACTGATGTCAGAAATCTGGTGGATAGGGTGAGAGAGTGAATAGACTGATGTCAGAAGCTGGTGGACAGAGTGAGAGAGTGAATAGACTGATGTATAAAGTTGGTGATAGGATGAAAGAGTGAATAGATTGATGGCAGAAATCTGGTGGATAAATGAAAGAGTGAATAGACTGATGGCAGAAATCTGGTGGATAGGGTGAGTGAGTGAATAGACTGATGTCAGAAAGCTGGTGGATAGGGTGACAGAGTGAATAGACTGATGTCAGGAATCTGGTGGATAGGGTGAGAGAGTGAATAGACTGATGTCAGAAAGCTGGTGGATAGGGTGAGAGAGTGAATAGACTGATGTCAGGAATCTGGTGGATAGGGTGAGAGAGTGAATAGACTGATGTCAGAAAGCTGGTGGATAGGGTGACAGAGTGAATAGACTGATGTCAGGAATCTGGTGGATAGGGTGACGGAGTGAATAGACTGATGTCAGGAAGCTGGTGGATAGGGTGACAGAGTGAATAGACTGATGTCAGAAAGCTGGTGGATAGGGTGACAGAGTGAATAGACTGATGTCAGGAAGCTGGTGGATAGGGTGAGATAGTGAATAGACTGATGTCAGGAAGCTGGTGGATAGGGTGACAGAGTGAATAGACTGATGTCAGGAAGCTGGTGGATAGGGTGACAGAGTGAATAGACTGATGTCAGGAAGCTGGTGGATAGGGTGACAGAGTGAATAGACTGATGTCAGGAAGCTGGTAGATAGGGTGAGAGAGTGAATAGACTGATGTCAGAAAGCTGGTGGATAGGGTGACAGAGTGAATAGACTGATGTCAGGAAGCTGGTGGATAGGGTGACAGAGTGAATAGACTGATGTCAGGAAGCTGGTGGATAGGGTGACAGAGTGAATAGACTGATGTCAGAAAGCTGGTGGATAGGGTGACAGAGTGAATAGACTGATGTCAGAAAGCTGGTGGATAGGGTGACAGAGTGAATAGACTGTCAGGAAGTGATGGACAGGGTGACAGAGTGAATAGAATTTTATCAGAAAGCTGGTGGATAGGATGACAGAATGAATATATTGATGGGAATACAATACAATACAATACAATACAATACAATGCAATGCAATGCAATACAATGCAAAACAGTATAGTACGATACAATACAATAGGACACAATACAATAAATACAATACAATCCAATGCAATACATACAATACAATACGATAAATAAATACCGTAATACAACACAATACAACACGATACGACACGATACGACACGATACGATACGACACAACACAACACAACACAACACAGCACAGCACAGCACAGCACAGCACAGCACAATACAATACAATACAACACAATACAACACGATACGACACGATACGACACGATACGATACGACACAACACAACACAACACAGCACAGCACTGCACAGCACAGCACAGCACAGCACAGCACAGCACAGCACAGCAAAATATATAATACAATACAATACAATACGATACGATACGATACAATACAATACAACACAACACAACACAACACAATACACAGACGCAGTAAACACTGTCACACAGAATGACCAGCCCACACGCCAGCACACACAGACACACACACATAGACACACACACACACACACACATAGACTCACACACACACACACACACACACACACACACACACACACACACACACACACACACACACGCACGCACGCACGCACACACACACACA
>JAPXFY010000030.1:35775754-35778254 GCA_030674185.1 Monoplex corrugatus
TTGATGATAGACTTGTAGTTATATCGTCTGTCATTGGTAAGTCTGTAGGTTTGTAGGTAGTTATATCATGGATAGACTGGTACTTATATTGACCATCTATCATTGATAGACTTGTAATTAAATTATATGTCATTGATTGGCTTGTAGTTATATTATCTGTCATTGATAGGCTTGTAGTTATATCACCTGTCATTGATTGGCTTGTATTATATCACCTGTCATTGATTAGGCTTGTATTATATTATATTCACTGTGCTTGTAATCTGTAATTATCTGTCATTGATAGGTCTGTAGTTATAATTATCTGTCATTGATTAGGTCTTGTAAGTTATATTATCCTGTCATTGATATGCTGTAGATTATATCATCTGTCATTGATTAGGCTTGTAATTAATATCCTGTCATGATAGGCTTGTAATTATATCACTGTCATTGATAGGCTTAGTATATATATCTGTCATTGATAGGTCTGTAATTATATCATCTGTCATTGATAGCTTGTAATTATATTCATCTGTCATTGATAGGTCTTGTAGTATATTTCATGACCTGATTATAGTCATGATGGTTGTAGTATTATATACCTGTCATTGATAGGTCTGTAGTTATATTACCTGTCATTGATAGGCTTGTAGTTATATTATCTGTATGATTGGTCTGTAATTATATCTGTCATTGATTGGCTGTATTATATCACCTGTCATTGATGGTCTGTAATTTATATCTGTCATTGATTGGCTGTATTATTATCTGTCATTGATAGGCTGTATATATCATCTGTCATTGATATGGCTGTAATTATATCACTGTCATTGATAGGCTTGTAATTATATCACTGTCATTGATGGTTGTAATTATATCACCTGTCATTGATTGGTCTGTAATTATATCTCTGTCATTGATAGGTCTGTAATATATATCACCTGTCATTGATAGGCTTAGTATTATATCACTGTCATTGATAGGTCTGTAGTTATATTATCTGTCATTGATTGGTCTGTAGTTATATTCATCTGTCATTGATTAGGCTTGTAATTTATATCACCTGTCATTGATGGTCTGTAATTATATCATCTGTCATTGATTGGCTTGTAATTATATATCTGTCATTGATGGCTTGTAATTATATATCTGTCATTGATATGGCTGTAATTATATTCACTCTGTCATTGATTGGTCTGTATTATATCACTGTCATTGTGCTGTATATATACTGTCATGATGGTTTGTAATTATATCATGTCATGATAGTCTGTAATTATACATCTGTCATTGATAGGCTGTAGTTATATCACTGTCATTGATTAGGTCTGTAATTTATTATCTGTCTTTGATGATTATGTGCTTGTAATTATATCATCTGTCATTGATAGGCTGTAATTATATCATCGTCTGATCATTACTATTGGCTGTAATTATATCATCTGTCATTGATAGGTTGTAATTATTTTCATCTGTCATTGATTGGCTGTAATTATATCATCTGTCATTGATTGGCTTGTAATTATATCATCTGTCATTGATTGGTCTTGTAATTATATATCTGTCATTGATTGGTTGTAATTATATTATCTGTCATTGATTGGCTTGTAGTATATCATCTGTCATGATAGGTCTGTATTATATTATCTGTCATTGATAGGCTGTATTATATATCTGTCAATGATTGGTCTGTAATTATATCTATCTGTCATTGATAGGTCTTGTAATTATATCATCTGTCATTGATTGGTTGTAATTATATTATCTGTCATTGATGGCTTGTAATTATATTATCTGTCATTGATAGGCTTGTATTATATCATCTGTCATGATTGGCTTGTAATTATATATCTGTCATTGATATGGCTTGTAATTATATTCATCTGTCATTGATAGGTTTATGTATATATCTCATACTTGTCATTGATATGTCTTGTAGTTATTATTCATCTGTCATTGATTGGTCTTAGTAATTACATTCTGTCATTGATAGGTCTGTAGTTATATCTATCTGTCATCTGATGTAGTTGTTGTAATTAATATATCTGTCATTGATATGGTCTGTAGTTATATCACTGTCATTGATAGGCTGTATTATATCATCTGTCATTGATAGGTCTGTAGTTATATATCCTGTCATTGATAGGTTGTAGTTTATATCACTGTCATTGATAGGTCTGTAATTATATACTGTCATTGATAGGTCTTGTAGTTATATCACTGTCATTGATTGGTCTGTAGTTATATCACCTGTCATTGATAGGTCTGTAGTTATATCACCTGTCATTGATAGGTCTGTAGTTATATCATTGTCATTGATAGGTCTGTATTATATACTGTCATTGATGGTTGTAGTTATATCCTGTCATTGATAGGCTTGTAAGTTATATCACCTGTCATTGATATGGTCTGTATTATATCACTGTCATTGATGGTCATGTTAATATCAGTCATTGATAGGTCTGTAGATTATATCATCCTGTCATTGATAGGTCTTGTAGTATATATCTGTCATTGA
>JAPXFY010000030.1:35783254-35790754 GCA_030674185.1 Monoplex corrugatus
AGTTAGTGGATATGGAATTCGTTCCGAGCGCGGAGACGTCATCTTGAGAAACTGAAACTGAAACAGAGATGACCTGTTTGGGTCACTTCAGAGGAATGCATCAGTGTCTGTTCCTTTAGAATTAACTGAGAACTCCAGTCGCCGTTGTGTAGTAGTCAGAGCAACGGACTACCGACTGGAAGGTTGTGGGTTCGAATCCCCACCACTCCCTTCAAAAATCGTTGTGGGATTTTTCGGCTCTAACCGGCTTCAACCCAGAGCTGAGCGTTTTATGGTCGTTGGAAAACTGGGACCACACAGTCGAATCTCATCCACTTAACGGATGCTGTCTTTGAGGGTGTTGCTCAAATCTTCTGAGCATTATCGCAGTTGTCTGTATCTCTCGGGCCTGGTTGACGCCAAGATATACGATATGATTATGATAGTAAGCGTAGAGTACAGCCCTGTCAGGTAGTCTAAGGCCTAGATGGAACTCCATGGCATCATGATTATCATCTTCATCGACATCGTCATCATAATTGCATTGTAAACAGTGTTCCGGCTTCTGTGGCCATTAAGGTGGCGTAGAAAATCAGACTTAAAAAAAGAGTTTACTGAGCACTGTGCCTAATAAGCGCCATACTAACAACAGTAGTTCGTAAGTCGCGGTTCCAGGCTGTTTCCACTGCTGTGGCGATCTACAATTTGATACCTTTAACGCATGTCGAGTCTTTTTTCAAATCGAAGCTTCTTCAAGATCACAGTGAAGTCTAGAACTTTGGAAAAGTGTACTTTTTGTAATAATTTTTAAATTAAAAAAAAGAGATCGTTATAATGGCTTGACCGTTTTCCGTGGACAAAGCATGATCATTCTCTGTAAAAAAAAGTTTTGTATAATAAAGGAGATTATTGGAATGGCTTGATCATCTTGGTTTAAAATTTTTTTTTTTAAAATTCTTCATCTTCCGTCCACCAGGGTTCAAGTCCCCCTCTGTGCCCAAAGTGGCATTCTTTGTGGGGCTGCAAGCCAACCAGGGCCCAGTACCGGACAATACGGACCTGCAGTTTGACAGCGTGGTGACCAACGTAGGTCAGGCCTACGACACCGACACTGGCCGTTTCACAGCTCCTTCCAACGGCACCTACCTCTTCACTGTGGTGGTGGCCGCTCAGGGGAGACAACGGGTACGTTTCTGTGAGACAAGAGAGTGAGGATGTGTATGTTGAGTTTGTCTCCCTTGGTTCTTAATTCGCTCCTCCCTTACCCCCCAAAAAACCAAACAACAACAAACAACAACAACAACAAAAACAACACCAACAACAACACAAAACACAAAAACAACAACAAACAAAACAACTCAACAACAACAAAACAAAAACAACCAAAACAAAACAAAACAAAAAACCAAACAAAAAACCCAAACAAAACAATAACAAAAACAAACAAACAAACAAAAAACCACACCAACCAACCAACCAACAACAAACAAAAACAAACAAACAAGCAAACAAAATAACAAAACAAAACAAAACAAAACAAAAAAACTAACACGTTTTTTTTTTAGTGTTCAAGTTTTTCTCAGATGCACGATGCTTTTGGCCACGCTGCACAGGCGGTAAGGCTGCTGCACAGTCTGCATAAGGGTCTTCGGTGGGCTTGCGTGCCGGGTGTTTTCATGTTTCTTGAAACCACTTAACACTGACTTCGCTTACAGGATTTTTACAGTGCATGTTTGATGATCTGCCTACGTATACACATGGTGGGGGGAGGGGGAGGAGGAGGGGGAGGAGGGAGGTCAGGCACCTCCAGGTCTGCGTACATGCTGACGTGGTG
This sequence comes from Monoplex corrugatus, assembly GCA_030674185.1. Classification (NCBI taxonomy): domain Eukaryota; kingdom Metazoa; phylum Mollusca; class Gastropoda; order Littorinimorpha; family Ranellidae; genus Monoplex; species Monoplex corrugatus. The sequence goes on from JAPXFY010000030.1 coordinate 35,785,068, forward strand.
CGAGATCAGGAAAAAAAATTCTGCACCTTTTTACCCACTACAATGATAATGATGACGATGATAATGATGATGATGATGATATTAACAATAACAATAACAACAACAACATCAACAACAACAACAACAACAATAAAACAATCAATGATATGATGAATAATAATGATAATATATAATAATGATAATAATAATAATAATAATAATAATAATAATAATGATATATGATGAATAATAATGATAATAATAATAATAATGATATAAATAATAATAATAATAATAATAATAATGATGATGATAATAATGATAATAATAATAATGATATAATAATAATAATATAATAATATAATAATGATGATAATAATAATAATGATAATAAAAAAAGTTACAACAACAACAGTGATAATGACGACGATGATGATATTTGTAACAATAATAATGATAATATATTATCTATCTATCTATCTATCTATCTATCTATCTATCTATCTATCTATCTATCTATCTATCTATCTATCTATCTATCTATCTATCTATCTATCTATTATCTATCTATTGTGTCTGTTCTATCTATCATTATCTTCCATCTGTCTCTATCTCTCTGTCTATCTTCTTTCTGTCTCTGTCTCTCTTCTCTATCTCTCTCTTCCACCCGCAACATCCTGTTCTTTGCTGTAATCCTCTGGGAGGAGGGGGGGGGGGGTAGAAATGGCTAGCAGTAAACTACAGAAATCCGGAGCTGGGGTCCATAAGGCAGTTCGATATATAGCTGTTCTCGGTCTCGTTCAAGCAACTCTTGCGACATCGCTGATGCCAAGCTGTATTTGGCTCTTGTTTTTCACTTTGACTTCGTGAGCAATGTGGTCCAAAGTGAAAAGCAAGAATCAGTACAGCTTGGCATCAGCGATGTCGCAAGAGTTGTTGGGACGGGGGCTGAAAACAGCAACATATCGAACTGCCTTAGGGATCCCAGCTCCGGATTTCTGTCTGTTTACTCCTTAGCCATTTCTACCCCCCAGAGGATTTACAGCAAAGAACCGGATGTTGATGGCAGACCTGCTGTTTGTGGACAAAAGCTAGTCTTCTGTATATTCCTGCCCAGGCTTTTGTGCACTGGAAAGGAGTTGTACCTCCATCCCAATTCACCGTGCAATTCCATGATATTTCTAAATTGATGGATGCTGTTTGACTGATTTGATTTGATTTGACTGTAATCTGAAATAGTGATTGATCGACTGACAGACCTTGTTGACTTGCATATCTAGTTACAAGCTGCAGCAGATTCATTGTCAAGCAGACTTATGACACATTTCCATTTTCAGTGTCACCGATAAGGTCATTCCCCTACCCCTCCTTTTTTTTTTTAAAGGATCATCGCACTAAGTCGATTTCATTTGTGTTCATTTCCCCAGTCCCCAACCCTTCCCATTTTTTTGTCCACGTAATGGCCACAGAAGCTGTGGACAGTTTTATAATGTTATGATGATAACGACGGGATGAAGATAATCATAACGCTTACATCTAGGATCGAAGCTGAGTGACGAAGGTGTATTCCTACACTTACTATGATGGTATATTCTGGTGTCAACCAGGCTCGAGAGATACAGACACCTAAAGTGTTGGTCAGGAGATTTTTGACAACACCCGCAATAACACATTCATGAAATGGATGAAACTAAACTCAGCTAATGTTGTCCCAATCTTTCCAATGAGCTCATAGCAACACTCTGGGTAGCATTCTTTACTAGGTGTTAGGGTTAGGGTTAGGGTTAGGTAGACACGACATTCAGTGAATGACTTGATTAATTAACTGACAGATTGATGGATTGCTTGTTTGCTTGCTTTGTTTGCAGGCTGCTGTAGATTTGGTGCTGAACGGCCGGATGGTGTTCACCATCTGGGCAGAAAGCATCCCTTACTGGGCCTCCGCCACCAACACCGCCATCTTGTCTCTGACTCACGTGACCAGGTGTGGCTGGTGCTGCTCAGCAGAGCGTCCTACATCCATGGCTACATGTACTCCACTTTCTCTGGCTCCTCCCTCTTCCACGACAAGGACTGATCCTCCTGTCCTTTGGCTGGCTACCTGCCGCTTTGGATGTGGACCTGTGGGTTTTTAGGGGTTTGGTACCCGATAGGGATGATCATGTTAGTGGGCTTTTTACCGCCTTCCCTCCCCTCCCCCTAATCATTCTCAGCATGTTGTCATTGGAATGAACTACTAGTGAATGCCACTGTCGTGGTTAGAGGACAATAAAATCGCGTTTTTTTCCCCCCATCTGTGTACCAGTGTGAGTATCGTTTGGTGATGGGAGGCAAGGCAGGTTGCACGTCATTCACACCATTTTAATGAAGAAAATGACAGTACAAAGAAAAGAATAACATTTCTACATGAATTTTGTTTTATTTTGTTTTATTATTTGTTATCATAATCATTATTATCATTCATCAAATCACTCATTTACACACCACCACCACACACCACCACACCACCACCACCACCACCACCACCACATCATCATCATCATCATCATCATCGTTGTTGTCGTTGTTGTGTTGTTTCTGTTGTTATGATATGATTATGCCATGATGACGACGATGGCGATTGTTGTTTTTATCATCATCATCATCATCATCATCATCCATCATCATCCATCATCATCATCATCATCATCATCATCATCACATCATATATGTTGTTGTTGTTATTGTTGTTATTATCATTGTTGTTGTTATTGTTGTTATATCATTGTTACTATTACTATTATTATTATTATTTACCATTCAACGTGAAAAACCGAATGTTAATACACCCAACGTGATGAACAATGAAAACGTGTTGCTAAAATGTTTATCAGTATCGACGAAAAGAAAAATACGATTTCTTCAAATTATTAATATTTGAAATCAGATGTTAAGAAGGAAATCCGAACAGTGGAAATAGCGAGAGAAAAGAGAGAGGGAGAGGTAAGGATAGTGATAAAGGCAGGGGGGGGGGGAGGGGGGGGGGGGAGAAAAACTGAGTCTTCTGTCTGACAAAGCGAATGCACCATGCAGTAACCTGCTTCGTTTGTATCACATTAGAACACACACATGCACACTCATACATATATACAGTAAATCAGGCTGTATAATGTAATATAAATCATTAATAAAAAAATCAAAAAAAATCTAAGGGCTCATTGACAGTAAAGCAAACAGACAATATCGCATATAGGAATCATGACTTGGGTGCAGCCCAGTCCCCTTAGAGTGTCAGGAGTTAAGGGCCGAAACATTTGTTTGATGGGAATTTCTCCTCTGAGGACCTTCTGCTGTCCTGCTCTCCCCAGATTTTTTGCTACTACATAACTTCATGTCATTAAATAAGAAGAAAAGAGAAAATGATAAGAAAAAAGGACTAAATAGAGTACATGCTTTGTAGCTTTTGAAAAAAGTATAACACAGGAAAAAAATCACCAAAAGCAGGATCTTCCATACTCATAGATACAATGTTTCATTTCTCTGGCTCTGGCCGTTTCTATGACGTGATTTAATCTCATTGGATGAGGGTTTCATGGACTGAAATGATTGGGAGAGGACTACATGGACAAATCTCATTGGATGAGGGCTAATGCGCTGATTGATAGGATGAGGGCTACTTGTACAGATCTGACTGGACGAGGGCTGTGTGTAGTGATTTGATTGGATAAAGGCTATGTTTAGTGTTATGATTGAATGAGAGCTTCATGGATAGCTCTAACTGGATGATGGACACATTGACTGATCTGACTGGATGAAGACTGTATGAACTAAACTGATTGGACGAGGGTGACATGGACAGACGAGATTGGATGAGGGGCCATATCATGATATAAATTGATCTGATTGGGTGAGGGCTATATCAACTGATCCGATCAGATAAGGGCTATATCAACTGATCTGACTGGATGAGGGCTATATCAACTGATCTGATTGGACGAGGGCCATATCAACTGATCTGACTGGATGACAACAACCTGGACCGTTCTGATTGGAAAAGGACTACCTGGACTGGTCAGACTGGATGATGACTTTTGGACCGTTCTGATTGGACGAGAACTCCTGGGCTGATCAGATTGGATGAGGACAACCTTGACCGATCTGATTGGATGAGGACTATTACCAGACTGATTGGATGAGGCCAATATTGGACCATTCTGATTGGATGAGGTCAACCTGGACCATTCTGATTGGATGAGGTCAACCTGGACCATTCTGATTCGATGACGATCACTGGACAGTTCTGATTGGATGACAACCTGGACTGGTCTGATTGGATGAGAACAACCTGGACCATTCTGATTGGATGACATCCTGGACCAGTCTGATTAGATGAGGACTATGGGACAGTTCCGATTGGATGAGGACAACTTGGACAGGTTTGATTGGATGAGGACTACAAAGATTGTTCTGATTGATGAGAGCTACATTTTCTGATCTCAATAGATGAGGGCTGCACGCATTCCCTTTCTTTTCTGGCTTCACCCTTTTTAATGACGTGGACTAATCTTATTGGGTGGTGATTGATCTGAAGGTGTAAAACGCTGTTTGAGTCAGGGTTGGTGGGGTGTTGTTTCAATGTTTCCGGTCTAGTTATGACGTGATATAGCGCGACTCTACTTATAACGTCATACGATGGTTACTATAGTTATGACGCCATATAAAGTGTCTGTAGTTATGACTTCATACAATGGCGACCCTAGTTATCACATGATATGATGGTGACTGTAGGCATAACGTCATGTGATGATGACTGTGGTTATGACGTCGTAATATGGAAACTAATAATAACGTCATGTATGGTGAGTGGAAACTTGTAATAACGGCATGTATGGTGATTGGTTATGACGTCATGTTTTGGTCATTGTAGTTATGGCCTCATGTGATAGTGTTCGCAATATGACGTCATGTGATGGTGTTTGTAGTGATGATGTCGTATATGACAGTGACTACACTTATGATGTGAAATGTGATGGTGGCTTGCAATGACATCACATGATGGTGACCGTAGTTAAGACATCATATGATGTTACTGTACAAAGGGCAGTGAATATAGATGTATTAAACATGGATCAGTTTACTAGAACCAAACTTTCCATGGCCAACCCCGCCCATAGGCGATATTTCAGTCCCTGCTTTCCTTTATCATCATTGTTACTATGTTGCTGCTGCTGCTATGATGATGATAATGACGACGATTATCGTTATTATTATTACAATCATCATCATCATCATCATCATCATCATCGTCGTCGTCGTCGTCGTCGTCCTCGTCCTCGTCGTCGCCATGATCATCATCATATTTATTGTTACTGTTATTATTATTATTATTGTTATTATTATTGTTATTACCGTTATTATCGTTATCATTGTCGTCGTCGTCGTCCTCGTCGTCGCCATGATCATCATCATATTTATTGTTATTGTTATTATTATTGTTATTATCATTATTATCGTTATCGTTATTATTGTCGTCGTCGTCGTCGTCGTCATCATCATCATCATCATCACCATCATCATCATCATCATCATCATCATCATCATCATCATCATAATTACTATTACCATAGCAGTTATTATCGCTATCCCTTTTTTTGGTTTAGTATTATTGTTAAATCATGGAAAAGGACAATGAATCAAAATGACATGACTTTTTTTTAGAATTATTTTAA
>JAPXFY010000030.1:35795754-35800754 GCA_030674185.1 Monoplex corrugatus
GTTGACAGGTATGGGGATTATTAGTTGACAGGTATGGTGTTTATTAGTTGACAGGTATGGTGATTATTAGTTGACAGGTATGGTGATTATTAGTTGACAGGTATGGGGATTATTAGTTGACAGGTATTAGTATTATTAGTTGACAGGTATGGGGATTATTAGTTGACAGGTATTAGTATTATTAGTTGACAGGTATGGTGATTATTAGTTGACAGGTATGGTGATTATTAGTTGACAGGTATGATGAATATTAGTTGACAGGTATGGGGAATATTAGTTGACAGATATGGGTATTATTAGTTGACATGTGTGGTGATTATTAGTTGACAGGTATGGTGATTATTAGTTGACAGGTATGGTGATTATTACTTGACAGGTATGGTGATTATTAGTTGACAGGTATGGTGATTATTAGTTGACAGGTATGGGGAATATTAGTTGACAGGTATGGGGAATATTAGTTGACAGGTATGGTGATTATTAGTTGACAGGTATGGTGATTATTAGTTGACAGTATGGTGATTATTAGTTGACAGGTATGGTGAATATTAATTGACAGGTATGGGTATTATTAGTTGACTGGTGTGGTGATTATTAGTGTACAGGTATGGTGATTATTAGTTGACAGGTGTGGTGATTATTACTTGACAGGTATGGGGATTAGTACTTGACAGCTGTGGGGATTATTAGTTGAAAGGTATGGTGATTATTAGTTGACATGTATGGTGATTATTAGTTGACAGGTATGGTGATTATTAGTTGACAGGTATGGTGAATATTAGTTGACAGGTATGGGTATTATTAGTTGACAGGTATGGTGATTATTAGTTGACAGGTATGGTGAATATTAGTTGACAGCTGTGGTGATTATTAGTTGACAGGTGTGGTGATTATTAGTTGACAGGTAATGGGATTATTAGTTGACAGGTATGGTGATTATTAGTTGACAGGTGTGGTGATTATTAGTTGACAGCTGTGGGGATTATTAGTTGACAGTGTGGTGATTATTAGTTGACAAGTGTGGTGATTATTAGTTGACAGGTGTGGTGATTATTAGTTGACAGCTGTGGGGATTATTAGTTGACAAATGTAGGGATTATTAGTTGACAAGTGTAGGGATTATTAGTTAACAAGTGTAGGGATTATTAGTTGACAGGTGTGAGGATTATTAGTTGACGTGTGGGGATATTAGTTGACAGGTGTGGGGATTATTAGTTGACGTGTGTAGGGATTATTAGTTGACAGGTGTAGGGATTATTAGCTGACATTTGTGGGGATTATAAGTTGACAGGTAGGAGGATTATTAGTTGACAGGTATGGGGATATATTATTAATAGACAGGTATGGGAATTGTTAGTTTACAGATATGGGGATTGTTTGTTGACAGGTGTGCAGATTATTGTTGACAGGTGTTGGGATTATTAGTTGTTAGATTACAGCTGTGGGGATTATTAGTTGACAGGTGTGGCGAAGTTTTGTTGTCAGGTATGGGGATTATTAGTTGACTGGAGTGGAGATAATTTGTTGACAGTATGGGGAACAAGATGACAGGAAGCCGCTCATTTCTCCTGTCCAACGCATCTCCAATCCCACCAAACCAACGGTCACCGTGACAACTGGGCATTACGGGCAACAGATTCTGTGATATTTTTTGACAATGGTAATGATGACAGTGAGGATGATAGTTATGATGCTATGAAGTGCAAATCGGACTGAAACTGCTGAATAGGGCTGTATTGCTATGGAGTGTGATTCAAACTGCTGAATAGGGCTGTATTGCTATGGAGTGTGATTCAGACTGCAGAATAGGGCTGTATTTTTATGGAGTGTGATTCAGACTGCTGAATAGGGCTGTATTGTTATGGAGTGTGATTCAGACTGCTGAATAGGGCTGTATTGTTATGGAGTGCGATTCAGACTGCTGAATAGGGCTGTATTGCTATGGTGTGTGATTCAGACAGCTGAATAGGGCTGTATTGTTATGGAGTGTGATTCAGACTGCTGAATAGGACTGTATTGCTATGGAGTGTGATTCAGACTGCTGAACAGGGCTGTATTGCTATTGTGTGCGATTCAGACTAGGACTGCTGAATAGGGCTGTATTGCTATGTAGTGTGATTCAGACTGCTGAATAGGGCTGTATTGCTATGGAGTGTGATTCAGACTGCTGAATAGGGCTGTATTGCTATGGAGTGTGATTCAGACTGCTGAATAGGGCTGTATTGCTATGGAGTGCGATTCATATAGACTAGGAGCTGACAGACTGAATAGGGCTGTATTGCTATGGAGTGTGATTCAGACTGCTGAATAGGGCTGTATTGTCTATGGAGTGTGATTCAGACTGCTGAATAGGGCTGTATTGTTATGGAGTGTGATTCAGACTGCTGAATAGGGCTGTATTGCTATGGAGTGTGATTCAGACTGCTAGAATAGGGCTGTATTGCTATGGAGTGTGATTCAGACTGCTGAATAGGGCTGTATTGCTATGGAGTGTGATTCAGACTGCTGAACAGGGCTGTATTGCTATGGTGTGTGATTCAGACTGCTGAATAGGGCTGTATTGCTATGGTGTGTGATTCAGACTGCTGAATAGGGCTGTATTGCTATGGTGTGTGATTCAGACTGCTGAATAGGGCTGTATTGCTATGGAGTGTGATTCAGACTGCTGAATAGGGCTGTATTGCTATGGAGTGTGATTCAGACTGCTTAATAGGGCTGTATTACTATGGTGTGTGATTCAGACTGCTGAATAGGGCTGTATTGCTATGGAGTGTGATTCAGACTGCTGAATAGGCTGTATTGCTATGGTGTGTGATTAGCTGCTGAATAGAGCTGTATTGCTATGGTGTGTGATTCAGACTGCTGAATAGGGCTGTATTGCTATGGTGTGTGATTCAGACTGCTGAATAGGGCTGTATTGCTATGGTGTGTGATTCAGACTGCTGAATAGGGCTGTATTGCTATGGTGTGTGATTCAGACTGCTGAATAGGGCTGTATTGCTATGGAGTGTGATTCAGACTGCTGAATAGGGCTGTATTGTATGGAGTGTGATTCAGACTGCTGAATAGGGCTGTATTGTATGGAGTGTGATTCAGACTGCTGAATAGGGCTGTATTGTTATGGAGTGTGATTCAGACTGCTGAATAGGGCTGTATTGCTATGGAGTGTGATTCAGACTGCTGAATAGGGCTGTATTGCTATGGAGTGTGATTCAGACTGCTGAATAGGGCTGTATTGCTATGGAGTGTGATTCAGACTGCTGAACAGGGCTGTATTGTTATGGTGTGTGATTCAGACTGCTGAATAGGGCTGCATTGCTATGGAGTGTGATTGAGACTGCTGAATAGGGCTGTATTCTATGGAGTGTGATTCAGACTGCTGAATAGGGCTGTATTGCTATGGAGTGTGATTCAGACTGCTGAACAGGGCTGTATTGTTATGGGTGTGATTCAGACTGCTGAATAGGGCTGTATCATGGGTGTTTTACTGCGAAGCGTTCATGGTGTGATTCAGACTGCTGAATAGGGCTGTATTGCTATGGAGTGTGATTCAGACTGCTGAATAGGGCTGTATTGCTATGGAGTGTGATTCAGACTGCTGAAAGCTGTATGCTATGAGTGTGATCGATGCAAATAGGGCTGTAATTGCTATGGAGTGTGATTCAGACTGCTGAATAGGGCTGTATTGCTATGGAGTGTGATTGAGACTGCTGAATAGGGCTGTATTGCTATGGAGTGTGATTCAGACTGCTGAATAGGGCTGTATTGCTATGGAGTGTGATTCAAACTGCTGAATAGGGCTGTATTGCTATGGAGTGTGATTGAGACTGCTGAATAGGGCTGTATTGCTATGGAGTGTGATTCAGACTGCTGAATAGGGCTGTATTGCTATGGAGTGTGATTCAAACTGCTGAATAGGGCTGTATTGCTATGGTGTGTGATTCAGACAGCTGAATAGGGCTGTATTGTATGGAGTGTGATTCAGACTGAGATGAATAGGGCTGTATTGCTATGGAGTGTGATTCAGACTGCTGAATAGGGCTGTATTGCTATGGAGTGTGATTCAGACTGCTGAATAGGGCTGTATTGCTATGGTGTGTGATTCAGACTGCTGAACAGGGCTGTATTGCTATGGAGTGTGATTCAGACAGCTGAACAGGGCTGTATTGCTATGGAGTGTGATTCAGACTGCTGAATAGGGCTGTATTGCTATGGAGTGTGATTCAGACAGCTGAACTAGGGCTGTATTGCTATGGTGTGTGATTCAGACAGCTGAACAGGGCTGTATTGCTATGGTGTTGATTCAGACAGCTGAATAGGGCTGTATTGCTATGGTGTGATTCAGACAGCTGAACAGGGCTGTATTGCTATGATGTATTGAGACAGCTGAACAGGCGTATTGTATGATGCGATGACTGAAAAGATGAATAGGGCTGTATTGCTATGGTGTGTGATTCAGACTGCTGAATAGGGCTGTATTGCTATGGAGTGGATTGAGACTGCTGAATAGGGCTTATTGCTATGGAGTGTGATTCAGACTGCTGAATAGGGCTGTATTGCTATGGAGTGTGATTCAGACTGCTGAATAGGGCTTATTGCTATGGAGTGGATTGAGACTGCTGAATAGGGCTGTATTGCTATGGATGTGATTCAGACTGCTGAATAGGGATTATTGCTATGGAGTGTGATTCAGACTGCTGAATAGGGCTTATTGCTATGGAGTGGATTGAGATGCTGAATAGGGCTGTATTGCTATGGAGTGTGATTCAGACTGCTGAATAGAGCTTATTGCTATGGAGTGTGATTCAGACTGCTGAATAGGCTTATTGCTATGGAGTGGATTGAGACTGCTGAATAGGGCTGTATTGCTATGGAGTGTGATTCAGACTGCTGAATAGAGCTGGATTGCTATGGAGTGTGATTCAGACTGCTGAATAGAGTTGTATTGTTATGGAGTGTGATTCAGACTGCTGAATAGGTCTGTATTGCTATGGAGTGTG
>JAPXFY010000030.1:35810754-35835754 GCA_030674185.1 Monoplex corrugatus
GTCTACTGACCTTGGTGTATTATCAGGTCAGGACACTAATCATGTGTGGAAAGAGGTCTACTGACCTTGGGTGTTATCAGGTCAGGACACTAATCCCTGGGAAAGAGGACTGAGGGTAGGTGTGGAAAGAGTAGGTCTACTGACCTTGGTGTATTATAAGGTCAGGACACTAATCCATCTGTGGAAAGACTAGGCCTACTGACCTTGGTGTTTATCAGGTCAGGACACTAATCCATGTGTGGAAAGAGTGGTCTACTGACCTTGGTGTTTATAGGTCAGGACACTAATCCATTCGTGGAAAGAGTCAACTGATTGTGATATCAGGTTCCTCTATCCAGTGTGGTACAGTTGGTCACATGTATTATAGTTAACATTTGTGACAATGATTGACTTTCCTCTTCAATAGTTAATTGCACAGTTAGTTACAATGATACGTTACAATGAACGAGTTTATTTTATCCTTATTCGCAATTACAATTAATAAACTGTAGTTATTGTTATCATTATGAAAACAAGACATAAACCAGACATTATTTACAATACAGGTATACGTTACAGATATGTTTGTTTGTTATAGATACTGTGAGTGTTTGTTTCAGGTACGTCGATCTGATCTCTGTGGCATCAACAAGACATTATTCACAATGCAGGCACACGTTAGAGATATGTATATTTGTCTGATAAAGATACGTGTGTGTGTTTGCTTGCTGCAGGTAATTCGTTTAGTTCTCTGTAGACCAATACTGTCAGCACCATAATGAACACAACAGGTTAACAATGGCTCACAACAACTATGACACTTGTGGAGGAAAGCGGATAGCAGGAGAGAGAAGGAGATTTAACAGTTTTACTAAAAAGACGAGTGGTGTAGATGAAATTGTTCAACAAGACATACCGACAGAAATGTGACCCAGCATCACAGAAACCAGTGCTAACTCACTGTCAGGAGTTTTGAAATATAAATTTCTGGAATCTACCATCTGATCTGATCACTTTGATATATACTCAAATGTCATACGACGGAAAAAAAAGTGGAAAATGTGGCTGTTTGAAATGATATATCCTCCCCTCCCCTACAGTACAGCGGTTTTGAGTCTTCGTACACGTTCACGTCCAATTCTAACAATCTCATTCTATGATAATAGACTCAACACGTCACGTCCAAATTTCTTACATCAGTTCTATTGAGTAATAAGACTTCATTCACGTTCACGTCCAAATTTTCTTAACAATCTCAGTTCTATTGATAATAAGACTTCATTCACGTTCACGTCCAAATTTTCTTAACAATCTCAGTTCTATTGATAATAAGACTTCATTCATGTTCACGTCCAAATTTTCTTAACAATCTCAGTTCTATTGAATAATAAGACTTCCATTCATTCGTTCACGTCCAAATTTTCTTAACAATTCTCAGTTCTATTGAATAATAAGACTTCATTCACTTTTCACGTCCAAATTTTCTTAACAATCTCAGTTCTATTGAGTAATAAGACTTCATTCACTTCAGTCCAAATTTTCTTAACAATCTCAGTTCTATTGAGTAAAACTTCATTCACTTTCAAGTCCAATTTTCTTAAAAATCTCAGTTCCACTAAGCATCACGATTATTTTCAACAGAATCACACAGCATGGGGAAAGCCAAGACAAAGACTATTCCAAAGATCAGCAACATGTGAGACTCTGCAGAGGTTACACCACGTATTTATTTGGTCAAAAATGTATATACAATCTGATCTGCAAAGGTTACACAACCGCCGGTTTATTCGGTCAAAAAGCATACAATCTGATCGAAAGAATGACCAAATTTTGGCCTTGTAGCTCGATTAATGACACTTTTAAGCTAAACTTATACATTTACTCTTACGTTTTGTGTTTAAAGAGTTTGTTTCTGCTGAAAACTGACAATCATCAGGCCTGACCTTCACCACATTTTTTTTACCTCTATGCTTAACTGCTTCAGCGAGTTAGCACTGATTTGGAGCTACTGGGTGACAAACTAGTTCAACAAGTATTGTGTCGACAGAAACAATCCATCTAAATGCAGACATAAAAAAATTGAAAGTTGTCCTACGACAAATATTTGTCGACTGAAAAAGTCCACCTATATGAAGGCATTAAAAAGTGAAATTTGTCCTGTGAATTTTGAAGTCATAGTGGAATAAGGTGGTAAGAGACTACAACTGTACTCGAGTCGGTTTTACATGGTTGTCATGCATCTCCTGTCCTTCACTGCTTTACTTCCCTACACAGTGAACAAGGTTATATGGAAATACAGATCGCATAAAACACTTTGAGCTTCGTTATGCAGAAACCTGCTTCTAGTAGGATTTACCAGTAAATCAGTACAAGTAAAAACAACAACAGATTATAAATCAGAGAGAGAGAGAGAGAGAGAGAGAGAGAGGGAGAGAGAGAGAAGAGAGAGAGAGAGAGAGAGAGAGAAGAGAGAGAGAGAGAGAGGAGTGTGACGACGATATTTGCCAATAGGATTAAGACAGAGGTTGTTGCATATTCATGAACTAATGGCACATGAAATCAACACTAAACAAATTACACCGCAGAAGGCACCGACTGACCGCAGTCAAACCATTAAGGCACAGCACAAACTCTTTTAACAAGCAGGCAGGCATATCAAAGGTACAAGCAATGACACTGGCTTCTTGGAACCATAAACGTTTCTTACACGTTCGTCTGTATTTTCTGTATGCTCTTCTGGTTTTAGTTTAATTCATTTATCTATTTGTTCACTGGTCTTCTTGAAGTTTCCTGGAAACCTAAATGCTGCAGCAGTTCAGCAGCACCCCCCCCCCCACTCCCCCCTTCCAATCTGATTACACGGGTTTGTACAGACGTACGTCTTGTTCAAATAAAACGTTGTGTGTACGGGGGGTTCCATGCTGACATCTGAGCTGTCAATGGGTACCTGACTTTCTTTTGAGTCAGGGAAGGCTGAACATCGAAGGAGCGCATATGGGCATCACCCTCATTCATGCTGGCCTCGAGAAAGGTTGAGGTCTGGAAAACTTGACTCCCCCTACAATCTCAGAATTATGGGACAACCTCGACATTTTTCCTCTTGTTCTCCTGCTAATTTTGTTTCTGGTAAGCAGTCCATATACTTTACTATGCCCTGCACTTCTCCAGTTCTCTCTGAGATCACGTTTGTAGGAGACACGCGATGCTGAACATCATAGAACTAAACTCGTGTCAACAACTAGGTCTGATATGCTGCACTGCATTTAAGGGGAAAAAATAAAAGTCTTTTACAAGGATTCTTGTGTAAAAATAAACAACAACAAAATGTTATGTAAAAACGATATATTCCCAAGAACACCACAGTGAATAACCACCTGCGTACAAATGTTTTGCTAAAAAAAAGGAACCAAATGTATTGTAAATATCTTCTGCTGTGCAAGACAGATGAAGACACATTGTAAGGTCATTCTCCAGGAATAAAAGAAAAAAAAAAACCCATACAGTAACACAATCTGCACAGAGCATGGGGATAAAAAGTGTGAGGGTCAGAGGTATTACAACAAATTCCACCTTGGCTACCAACACAGTCTGGTTGCTGTGGTGACGATAACAGACACAATGACCCAGTCCTTCACCGTTCATTATTCACCAAAACAGTTTTGTTCACATCCGAATGATGAAGACATTGACATCTTGCACACTGAAGGCAGTACGTTGTTAGCACGAAGAAGACACAGAAACTTCTGAAACATTCTGAGTTTTGGTAACACAAAGATTTTGAGTGGTTTTTTTTTTTTTGTAACAGAAAGTTCTTGAGGATTTTTTTTTTATAACATGAAGTTTTTGAGTTTTTATAAACGAAGATTTAGAGTCTTTGTAACACAGAGATTTCTGAATCTCTGAACATGTATATTTTTTAGTTCCTGCAACACAAAATTTCTGAAGTTCTTTTTCTGTTTTTAGCAAGAAGACTCGGAGTTTTCGTAACATGAAAATTTTCGATGTTGTTGTTGTTGTTGTTGTTGTTGTTGTTGACAGAAATGAAGGAGATTTTGATTTTCGAGTTTTTGTAACATGAATACTGGCAAGCTTTTTGAAGACGATGAACATTTTAAGTTTTGTCTTTAACACGATTTCTCTTGTTTGTAGTATAACAGGCAGACACAAACACAGACAGATATGTTTTTCTACATCAGTTATTTCCTTGTTGCATTTTTGTCTTCTTCTTATTTTCACTCATTCATTCTAATATCTAATCATTTGTGTATCAACAGCTCGAAATTATCAGTGAACAGCGACACCCCCCTTAAAAAAACAAAGAAAATCCCCTCACTCAAAACAAACAAACAAAACAAACAAACAAACAACCTCAAAATATCACCAAACAAAACAAAACAAAAAAAAAAAAAACCCAGCAACATCTCCAAAACAAAAATGAAAGCAAAAACATCAGAACATTCAACAATATCTGGACTGCAAACATAGGCAGATCAGATCCACTTTAACCATCAAAAGTCTGATCCACAAGAAATGACATTGTTTCATCAACTCACACAATAAAGCGGTTTAACTTTTACCCTGAATGGAGAAGTCTCAGAGGAAGCACTAGAATCCATATTTCTGACCCTAGCCATTGAAACAGTTCTGATTTTCCTGATTTTTCATGACAACACCATAATGTCCTTAACATCATACAGTGAGGCACTCAAGGTCTAACTTTAGGCTTTCAAGATCCCTGCTTGAGGTATACAACGTATGGAAGTAAGGCATTCATGTTAAGACATTGAGGCACTAAAACTCTGAAGCTGAGGCACTTGAGATCTGATGCTGAAGCACTGATGACCTGACACTAAGGCACTCAAGAGCTGATATCGAGGCTTTCAAGATCTGACACTAAGGGACTGATCCTAAGGCATCACTCAAGATCTCATGCTAAGATACTCAAACGTATGACACTGAGGCACTGAAGATTTGACACTGAAGCACCCATCATCTTACACTCGAACATTCAAAATCTGAAACTAAGGCACTTCAGTCTCAGTCTGAACTATACAACATCAGACAGTGAGGCATTAAAGTGTGTCAATGAAAAACTCAGGGTCTGAGAGTCATATTATTCTTATTCATTGCCACAGTGACACATGCCATACAAAAGTCAGTGACTTAGGCACCTAAGTTGCACAAGCCTCAAGCCTTCACAGTAAGGCACACAACGTTTTGACCGAGGCAATGAAACCTGAAGGCAAGACACTTGTGACAAATTGCCACCATGATAGCTGTCCTTGTAATGTCTGGCAGCAAGATTATACTTGTAATCCATTGCCACAGTGACACATGGCTTTTCTCATGTCTTTGACTGAGTTACCACCCAGTTAAAGGTAAGACGATGAAGCCATAAGTTATCTATCTGAAGAAGTGAGAATCAGTGCACACAAGGTTTCTGTCCAGGAAAAGTCCAAGTCCGACAGAAAGCTACCTGTTGCACGTTTCCTCGGCACCAGGCGTTCTGATGTGAGATACTTGTGATCTGATTCCAAAATGTCCTATGCCTTTATGACAGGGGAAAAAAAGGTTCTTCTGAATTCGTATCTAAAACGGCATGTGCCTTTGTGGTTTGAAAAAAAATCGTTTTCCATGTTTCCAAAATGCCACGTATACTCGTGACTTGAACAAAAACCCCACATCATTTTAATCTGTTTCCAAAATGCCAAGTCTTCGTTGCTTGAAAAAAAAAGTTCATTTCAATCTGCTGTCACAGTGCTGGATCTCCTGGAAATCTGAAGTCTGTTGCCACAGCATCTAGACTCTGAAGATCTGAAGATGGAATTATCCTAATCTGTTCACATAGTGTCACGAGTCCTCAAGAGTCTGAGAGACAGATTACAGTTTACCACAGACCAGCATTCCTTTGAAATTTATACTAGGCATAAAGCTACTGATTCTCAGTAACCGTTTCAAATTTCCTGTAAATCGGTGGCATAGTTATGAGTTATCAGACGTTTAGCGAAGCACCTTCCATCGCAAACGTAAACAGCATAGGCAGACCAAGGGCTGTCCAGACTATAAACCTTGCAAGGTTGGTAAGGGTAAAGTCTCTGGGTGAATTAAACTGTACTCTGTGCCAATTACGCCAGGGTCTCCGATTGATGCAAGTGTTTACCTCTACTATCTGATGTGGAGATACTGACACTCTTGTTGTCCCAATCTGGGAGATACTGACACTCTTGTTGTCCCAATCTGGGAGATACTGACACTCTTGTTGTCCCAATCTGGGTGATATTGACACTCTTGTTGTCCCAATCTGGGTGATATTGACACTCTTGTTGTCCCAATCTGGGAGATATTGACACTCTTGTTGTCCCAATCTGGGAGATATTGACACTCTTGTTGTCCCAATTTGGGAGATATTGACACTCTTGTTGTCCCAATCTGGGAGATATTGACACTCTTGTTGTCCCAATCTGGGAGATACTGACACTCTTGTTGTCCCAATCTGGGAGATATTGACACTCTTGTTGTCCCAATCTGGGAGATACTGACACTCTTGTTGTCCCAATCTGGGAGATATTGACACTCTTGTTGTCTCAATCTGGGAGATATTGACACTCTTGTTGTCTCAATCTGGGAGATATTGACACTCTTGTTGTCTCAATCTGGGAGATACTGACACTCTTGTTGTCCCAATCTGGGAGATACTGACACTCTTGTTGTCCCAATCTGGGAGATATTGACACTCTTGTTGTCCCAATCTGGGAGATACTGACACTCTTGTTGTCCCAATCTGGGAGATATGACACTCTTGTTGTCCCAATCTGGGAGATACTGACACTCTTGTTGTCCCAATCTGTTTAAAGTCTGAGTCTTTTTCGTTGTTTGTTGCCATAGCGACACGCGTCTTCGTGTGTTTGGTTACTATAGCAACACTACCTTCAAAGTCCAGGTTCTGAGAGCGAGATACTCGTTTTCTTCCACTAACTTCCGTGTGATAGTGTCAGAATAATCAACGTGTTGATTGTGGACACTAAACAAGAAGAACAAGAACAACGGTGTCAGCACTGAACCTTCGTGTCCTTGAGCACACGTTGCAACCTGTTACCATAGTGACACGCGCGACTCTCTCACGGTCAAGGTCTGAGGGTGAGATACTTGTTCTCCTCCACTAGCTGGGTCAGCATGGAACTCATGTCGTTGACCACCATGTTGGACGTGTTCAGCACGGGATTGTAATGCTGACCCATTGGCCCTGACCTCTGGGGGTGAGAGATCAAAGGTCCCAGCTCGCTGTCCGAGGGCGCGGTTTCGGTCAGGTTCTCTGTGGACAGGGCTGTGATGTTCTCCATGAAGTCTTCGATGGGCGGGGTGGCGGGCGCCTCCTTGCGGTCCGTGGAGCTGGTCACCTGGTTACACCCCGGGGACATCTCCATGGGGTAGGAAGGGTAGGGCGGTTGTTGTTGTTGATGTTGTTGTTGCTGTTGTTGTTGTTGTTGTTGTTGTTGGGCGTGGGGGAGGGGATGATGGGGGTGAGGGGAGCGTCGAGGTCGCTGGTAGCCGCCCGAAGGATGCTGGGTGGAAGGTGGGTGGGGGTGCCGGAACATTCCGATGGGAGTGGTGGCGCCGCTATGCGGCACCATAGCTCTCTGGGGATGATGGGGATGCTGTCTGGGGAAGTCTGGAGCGGCTGGGGGGGAGAGAGCGTGTCCCGCCTGATCGTTATTAACCCCCATGTTGGGAGATCGAAACTGACCACCCCCACTACCGCTACCACCACCACCACCACCACTACTACTACCACTACCATGAGTGGAATACATGTTGGGATAGCCATGAGGTCCGTACTGGTTGCGGTACGGATCACCACTGTTACCGTATATGTTGGACTGACGAGGGTGTAGTTGTTGTTGTTGTTGGTGTTGTTGTTGCTGCTGTTGTTGTTGATGTTGTTGTGGCAGGAATCCTGGGGACTGGTGCGGCACTGGGGACACCATAGCCTGTTGTTGCTGTTGAGGTTGGTGGTGGTGGGGCATGGAGTTCATCAAATTCTGACGAGACATCATATGACTACGGTTCACAGCCTTGGCGTTGGCCGGGATCAGGGACTGACTGATGTGAGGGACTTGAACCTGAGGGCTCGATCGGCGACTGGAGTTAGGATCCATCCCCACCCCCATCCCCATCCCCATGACGTGAGGAGGTAAGGGGCTGACGGCTTGCCCCGGCAACTGACCGTTGGGCAGAGGAACGTTGTGGGGATACTGACCCCCCACCTGGTTATGGTGGTAGTGGGGGGTGGGCCCGTGCTGGTGCCAACAGTTGGGGGCGGCAGGGGGGCTGTGCATCGAGTGATCGCCGCCACATCCCCCTACCCCCACCCCCATCCCCGCACCTTGACACGTGTGACCGTTGACCATGGGGGCCGCGCATATGTTTGACCCTTGACCCATGCTGCCGGCACCCATCATGCTGCTCGCGGGATGCACGTGACTCATGTTGTTCCCGTGACCCATGCTGTTGGCGGGGATCATGCCGTGCCCCGGGCTCTGCATGGAATTGGGGCAGTGCCCTCCCTGAGACATCAGCTGCATGTTCCTCAGCGGCGCTGTCGACGGCATCATCGGATGCTGGCGTGGCCTCGGCTGAGGCTGCTGAGGGCACATTTGTTGAGGGCATGGTTGTTGTTGTTGTTGTTGTGGACACTGCTGTTGTTGACAAACTTGTTGATGCTGGTGATGATGATGAGGATGATGATGATGAGCTTGAGGACCAGTAGGAGGAGGCATCGCCTGCGTCTGCTGTGGTGAGAAGTACCCTGGCGTCGACCCCGCAGACTGCATCGGACTGTTGACAGGCATCTGGCAGGGGCTCCGCACCTGACCTTGACAAATCATGTGACCTTGATCTTGCACGTGATCTTGCAAATGTCCTTGACCCCGCATGTGACCTTGACTTTGCTGCGGCCCCGGGCCCGGCATCTGACCTTGGTCTTGCCAGGGTGAAGGCACCGGGCTGGAGGTTGTGGGCTGGTGGAGGTAGGGGCTGTTCCCGCAAGGCATGGGGGAGCTCATAGCACTGTCGCAACCTGCAGGACCACCACCCCCGGCCATGTTCGGCGAGAAGGGACCTTGACCTTGACCTTGACCTCGGTAAGGGGTCACGGGCTGTGACACAGGCGGCGACATCTGCGGCTGCGACTGCTGGTCGCTGACGAAGTTTCCGACGCTGCTGGACGCCCGGGAGATCTGACTTCCGCAGACAGACTGGCTGCCGCAGCCAGAGTCCAGACCGGCGGAGTCGCCGAAGGAAATCTGTGAGTTTTGCCGTTGTCGCGGCTGTCGGTCGCTGCTGGTGTTGGTGATGCTGCTGTTGCTGTGATAGCGCTCGTTATACAGCCTCTGTTAAGGGTAAGAAGAAAACAACAGGAAGGACATTAATGCCAAGCAGAAGCATCGACTTGTCTTCTCTGTAAAAGAGATTAAAACTCTGACGATATGTTAGTGACAATGACAATGATAGACAGTGGCAATGACTATGACATTGACGGTACTGAGAGTGGTGATACCATGACAATGATGGCAATAGCAGTGGCAATGACACTGACAGTAATGAGAGTGGTGATGACTATGACAATGATGGCAATTATAGCAGTGGCAATGACACTGACGGTACTGAGAGTGGTGATACCATGACAATGATGGCAATAGCAGTGGCAATGACACTGACAGTATTGAGAGTGGTGATGACCATGACAATGATGGCAATTATAGCAGTGGCAATGACACTGACGGTACTGAGAGTGGTAATGACCATGACAATGATGGCAATTATAGCAGTGGCAATGACACTGACGGTACTGAGAGTGGTGATGACCATGACAATGATGGCAATAGCAGTGGCAATGACACTGACGGTACTGAGAGTGGTGATGACCATGACAATGATGGCAATAGCAGTGGCAATGACACTGACGGTACTGAGAGTAGTGATGACAATGACAATGATGGCAATAGCAGTGGCAATGACACTGACGGTACTGAGAGTGGTGATGACCATGACAATGATGGCAATAGCAGTGGCAATGACACTGACGGTACTGAGAGTAGTGATGACCATGACAGTGATGGCAATTATAGCAGTGGCAATGACACTGACGGTACTGAGAGTGGTTACCATGACATTGATGGCAATAGCAGTGACAATGACAATGACGGTACTGAGAGTGGTGACGACCATGACATTGATGGCAATTATAGCAGTGACAATGACAATGACGGTACTGAGAGTGGTGATGACCATGACAATGATGGCAATTATAACAGTGGCAATGACACTGACGGTATTGAGAGTGGTGATGACCATGACAATGATGGCAATTATAACAGTGGCAATGACACTGACGGTACTGAGAGTGGTGATGACCATGACAATGATGGCAATTATAGCAGTGGCAATGACACTGACGGTACTGAGAGTAGTGATGACCATGACAATGATGGCAATTATAGCAGTGGCAATGACACTGACGGTAATGAGAGTGGTGATGACCATGACAATGATGGCAATAGCAGTGGCAATGACACTGACGGTACTGAGAGTGGTGATGACAATGACAATGATGGCAATTATAGCAGTGACAATGACATTGACGGTACTGAGAGTGGTGATGACCATGACAATGATGGCAATAACAGTGACAATGACACTGACGGTACTGAGAGTGGTGATGACCATGACAATGATGGCAATTATAGCAGTGGCAATGACACTGACGGTACTGAGAGGGGTGATGACCATGACAATGATGGCAATATATAGCAGTGACAATGACACTGACGGTACTGAGAGTGGTGATGACCATGACAATGATGGCAATTATAACAGTGACAATGACACTGACGGTACTGAGAGTGGTGATGACCATGACAATGATGGCAATTATAACAGTGACAATGACACTGACGGTACTGAGAGTGGTGATGACCATGACAATGATGGCAATTATAACAGTGACAATGACACTGACGGTACTGAGAGTGGTGATGACCATGACAATGATGGCAATTATAGCAGTGGCAATGACACTGACGGTACTGAGAGTAGTGATGACCATGACAATGATGGCAATAGCAGTGGTAATGACATTGACGGTACTGAGAGTGGTGATGACCATGACAATGATGGCAATAGCAGTGACAATGACACTGACGGTACTGAGAGTGGTGATGACCATGACAATGATGGCAATAGCAGTGGCAATGACACTGACAGTACTGAGAGTGGTGATGACCATGACAATGATGGCAATTATAGCAGTGGCAATGACACTGACGGTACTGAGAGTGGTGATGACCATGACAATGATGGCAATTATAGCAGTGGCAATGACACTGACGGTACTGAGAGTGGTGATGACAATGACAATGATGGCAATAACAGTGACAATGACACTGACGGTACTGAGAGTGGTGATGACCATGACAATGATGGCAATTATAGCAGTGGCAATGACACTGATGGTACTGAGAGTGGTGATGACCATGACAATGATGGCAATTATAGCAGTGACAATGACACTGACGGTACTGAGAGTGGTGATGACCATGACAATGATGGCAATAGCAGTGGCAATGACACTGACGGTACTGAGAGTGGTGATGACCATGACAATGATGGCAATAGCAGTGGCAATGACACTGACGGTACTGAGAGTGCTGATGACAGTGACAATGATGGCAATTATAGCAGTGGCAATGACACTGACGGTACTGAGAGTGGTGATGACCATGACAATGATGGCAATTATAGCAGTGGCAGTGACACTGACGGTACTGAGAGTGGTGATGACCATGACAATGATGGCAATAGCAGTGACAATGACACTGACGGTACTGAGAGTGGTGATGACCATGACAATGATGGCAATTATAGCAGTGACAATGACACTGACGGTACTGAGAGTGGTGATGACCATGACAATGATGGCAATTATAGCAGTGGCAATGACACTGACGGTACTGAGAGTGGTGATGACCATGACAATGAAAAGAGCGACAATGACAATAGCAGTGATGATATTGGCAATGACAATGACAGTGACAGTGATGATAGTTGCAGTGACAATGATGATAGTGACAATGACAAAAATGATAGTAGCAATGACAATGACAAAGATGATAGTAACGACGACAATGACAACGATGATAGTAACAATGACAATGACGCTTACTTTCCAATAGTAAAAGTCTTCTTTTACAGCTAAAAGACATTTTTCAAAATCTGATCTACAGACTACATTTACTGCTACGAAAACACAGCAAGACTTTTAGAGTGAATGTTAACTTAAATGAAGATGTTTCTGAAGACACTGTGATACACACATAAATGCTCAGAGCTTGAGAAATGTATTGTTCGAACCTGGTTATGCTACGTACATAATAAACTGATCGAACTGATAATTCTTGAAGGTGCAGTCTCCGAAATTCAGACACTGCAAGCTCCCAAAAGCATCTGTTGATTATACCAAGGCTTTTGATCAGGTAAGACTCAACATTGAGGGAAAAAGATCTAGGAATAATCAGAAATATAGAATGGGAACAAACAGCAGCAATGAGAACAGAACATGATATAAGTTCTATCCAAAACATCAAAAGAAGGGTTAGGCAGGGTTGTGTTCTGTCACCAGATTTATTTTTACTTAACAGTGAAGAACCTAGAAGAATGCCCTGGGATAAAGGATGGAGGAAACACGATAAACAATGAGATGAACATCGGGGGCCATTTTGAATGCGAACACTTTATGATGACGTAATGATCAGTCCACACATATCAAGTGTTACAAAAACACACACACACACACACACACAACATACACACACACACACACACACTTACACACACACACACACACACAACACACGCACACTTACACACACACACACACACACAAACACACGCACATACTCACACACACACACACAAACACAAACACACAACATACTTACCCACACACACACAGACACACACACACAACATACTTACCACACACACACACACACACACACACACACACACACATACACACAGAGACACACACACACACTCACACTTACACACACCACACTACTACACACACACACACACACACACAGACACACTTACACACTCACACTTACACACACACACAAACACACACACACGCAAACATCCCCCCCCCCCCAATACTGACATGCATGCCCACCTCTCTCACACACACACACATATACCCCATACTAACCTGCATGTCCTCAGACGTGGGCTGGCTGGGTGTGGAGTGGTATCGCTCATTCAGGAACCTCTGCATGTCATCAGGAATCAGCATATCATCCCCGTCATCCAGCAGACCCTCCTCCACCCCCACCTCCCCGTCCACGTCACCATGGAAACCGTAACCAGGCGACCCCGGCACGTCGTCCTCCGGGATGGAGAACTCGGTGGTGATGCTGCTCCGCGACGACATCAGGTTGGGGTTAGAGGTCAGGTTGGGGTCGTTGGAGGTCATGTCAGGGTCGCTGGAGGTCAAGGCCTTGTTGTGGAGGCTGTGCATGCCGGGAGGGACGGGGAGCGGCTTCGTGCTGTTCAAACGTCGCGCAGAGTCTGGGTTCGATTCCTCCTTTCCGCGAGGCTCTCTGTTATCAGAGTAAGTGGATTCGTTGTGAGGGGAGCACAACCAGAGGTTTTGTTGCTGTTGCTGTTGGTGTTGCTGGAGGTAGTGGTGGCGGCAGATTTGTTGCTGTCATAGTCTTTTCTAGCAGCAAAATATCTGAAGAAGGAAAAAAAAAAGATTTCACTCTTTAGGGTTCTTGCGTTTGGCTCTGCTGCTAGACTTATATTTCACGAACTTCACACACACACACACACTACACTACACTACGCTACGCTACACTACGCTACGCTACACTATACTACACTATACTATACTACACTACACTACACTACGCTACACTACGCTACACTACGCTACACTATACTACACTATACTATACTACACTACACTACACTACGCTACACTACACTACGCTACGCTACACTATACTACACTATACTATACTACACTACACTACACTACGCTACACTACGCTACACTATACTACACTATACTATACTACACTACACTACACTACGCTACGCTACACTACGCTACACTACGCTACACTATACTACACTATACTACACTACACTACACTACGCTACACTACACTACGCTACGCTACACTATACTACACTATACATACTACACTACACTACACTACGCTACACTACGCTACACTATACTACACTATACTATACTACACTACACTACACTACGCTACACTACGCTACGCTACACTATACTACACTATACTATACTACACTACACTACACTACGCTACACTACGCTACACTACGCTAAACTACGCTATACTACGCTACACTATACTACACTATACTACACTACGCTACACTACGCTACGCTACACGACACTATACTACACTATACTACACTACACTACACTACACTACGCTACACTACGCTACACAAGCGCACGTACACTACACTACACTACACTACACTACACTACGCTACACTACACAACACTACGCTACGCTACGCTACACTACATTACGCTACGCTACACTACATTACACTACGCTACGCTATACTACATTACACTACGCTACGCTACACTACATTACACTACACTACGCTACACTACATTACACTACGCTACGCTACACTACACTACACAAGCGCACGCACACACACACACGCACACACACACACTACACTACACTACACTACACTACACTATACTACGCTACGCTACACTACACTACACAAGCGCACACGCACAACCACACACACGCACACACAACACACACAACATACACCAAACACACATAACAACACACCCCCAACACAAACAAAACACACACGATCACAAACCACACCACACACACACACACACACACACAACACACACACAAACCACACACAAACACACAGCACACACACATACTACACAACACCAAAACACACACACCACACACACACACTCACCAAACAACTACCACACACCACAAACACAACACAACAAACACACACAAACACCAAAACACAAACAACACACAAACACCAATCACACACAACCAATCTTCCCCTCCCAATCCCACCCCTACCCAACCAATAGCCAAGCACCAGACACCAGACTCAATGAGGATTAGTATGTCTGATAGAAAAACCCAAAGTGGATGGGAAAGGAAGGAAAATTGTCCAATCTACTGCAGTCCTGCAAGCACTAGCCCCCCCCCCCTTTATGAAACAAACACTACACAACACAAACACGCACATTAAAGATCCTATTCACCAACGGGTTACGGAAACATCAAACTATCTAAGCATACACTTCCATGAAAACGGGTGTATGAACACCCAACTGGCGAGGCAACCCATTGAAGATGGAGCATGCAGACTGCACAGCAAAATAACGCCTACGCAGATTGGGCCAAACTACTAGAATAACGTACATGCATGCATCTAAGGAAATACTACTCAAAACGAAAAACGAACCAACCTAAACCAAAAGAAAGGAAAGGAAAGGAAAGGAAAGGAAAGGAAAGGAAACCAAACCAAACTAAATCACCAAACCAAACCACAAACAAAACAAAAGACAAGAGACAAGACAAGACAAGACAAGACAAGACAAGTGACAAGACAAGCAAGAGACAAAAGACAAGAGACAAGAGAAGGCAAGAGTCAAGAGACAAGACAAAATACAAGACAAGACAAGAGACAAGGTAAAACAAGAGACAAGAGACGAGACAAGACGACAGACGAGACGAGACAAGACAAGAGACAAGACAAGACGAGACAAGACAACAGACAAGACAAGATGAGACAAGACAAGTCGCATGACAAGACAAGACAAGACGCATGACAAGACAAGAGACAAAACAAGAGACAAGAAAAGACAAGAGACAAAACAAAGACAAGACACAAAAGAGACAAGACAAGACAAGAGACAAAACAAGACAAGAGAAGACAAAACAAGACTAAAGAGAAGACAAGACAAAACAAGAGACAAAACAGACCAAAAGACAAAACAAAACAAGACAAACACAACACAAGACATGACAAACACAGGACAAGACAAAGACAAGACAAGACAAAACAAGACAAGAAACACGACAAGGCAATAGACAAGACAAAAGACAAGACAAAAGACAAGACAACACAAGACAAACAAGACAAGATTGAAAGACTAAAAAAAATGGTTACCTCGCCAGACGTTCACAGGAGTACTTGTTGGGAGGGCTCTGGGTGTGGGAACCCCCCTTGTGACCACTGGCGGGCTGGGAGCCCAGGGAAGTCTTCTGCATCATGGCCGCCATGACACCCACGTTGCAGTTCGTGACGTCATGCGCGTGACGCGAGGAAGGGGTGGAGGTGGTGGAGGTGGAGGTGGTGGTGGAGGGGGTGGAGCGCAGGGGTCTGTTGCCTGTCATGTCGTATTC
This sequence comes from Monoplex corrugatus, assembly GCA_030674185.1. Classification (NCBI taxonomy): domain Eukaryota; kingdom Metazoa; phylum Mollusca; class Gastropoda; order Littorinimorpha; family Ranellidae; genus Monoplex; species Monoplex corrugatus. The sequence goes on from JAPXFY010000030.1 coordinate 35,827,258, forward strand.
GTAAGGAGAGTTGTTGATGCTCAGTCGGTTGCTGTCCATCTGAAAAAAAAACATAATCATAATTAATCCAAAACAAGTGTGACTGCCCCGTTCAAGCAAACAAGAACCAGATAAAACACACACACACACACACACACACACACACACACACACACACACACACACACACACACACACACACACACACACACACACACACACACACACACACACACACACACACACACAAAAAAGAACGCGTATTTAATAAAACAAGACAAGACAGGCGCAAATGGTTTTGTCAAGCGTAAGATCACAACAAACAAACAAACACCAGATAAAAAAAATAAGGAGAAAAAGACTTTGGAGCACAGGGGTCTGTTGCCTGCCATATCGTACTTCGAAGGAGAGTTGTTGATGCTCAGTCGGTTATTAAGAGAAAACTTTTCGCCTATCTTTTTGTATTAAATACGCGTTCTTTTTTCCTTTTTTCGTAATTTTTCTGGTTCCCATAATCATAAGGAATCCTTTTCTCACACCGGACCTCCGGAGCAGAGGGAAGTTTCAGTCTTTTTCTCCTAATTTTTTGTATCTGATGTTTGATTGTTTGTTTGTAGTCTTACGCTTGACAAAGGCCGATAAATTTTCGCCTGTCTTGTCTGGTTGTATTAAATACACGTTCTGATTTTTTTTTTCGTGTTTTTTTTCTGTTCCCATAATCATAATTAGTTATCATCACTATACTTACCTGTGTAATCATCACACCTAACTAACAAAACGCGAGAGATAACAGAAGATCCACACGAAGACACCTGGCTGCCGGTAATTATAGTACTTGTATAAAGATCACGACAGAAATGCCGGAAGAAAAGGAGAGACAGACTAAGGAAGACCTGGATAGATGGCGTGAAGGAGACTTTTAGCGCCAAACGGAATTTCCTCGTTTAAGTCGTCCAGCTCGTTCATGACTGTCAACTCTACCACCCCATGACACCGTAGATGGTACGAGCAGATAGAGAAAAGAAAGAAAGAAAGAAGAAAGAAAGAAAGAAAGAAAGAAAGAAAAGAAGAAAGAAAGAAAGAAAGAAAGAAAGAGAAGAAAGAGAAGAAAGAAAGAAAAGAAGAAAAAGAAAGAAAGAAAGAAAGAAAGAAAAAAAGAAAGAAAAAGAAAGAAAGAAAGAAAGAAAGAAAGAAAGAAAGAAAGAAGAAAGAAAGAGAAAGAAAGAAAGAAAGAAAAAAGAAAGAAAGAAAGAAAGAAAGAAGAAAGAAAGAAGAAAGAAAGAAAAAGAAAGAAAGAAAGAAAGAAAGAAGAAAGAAAGAAAGAAAGAAAGAAAAGAAGAAAGAAAGAAGAAAGAAAGAAAGAAAGAAGAAAGAAAGAAAGAAAGAAAGAAGAAAGAAAGAAAGAAGAAAAAGAAAGAAAGAAAGAAAGAAAGAAAAAGAAAGAAAGAAAAGAAAGAAAGAAAGAAAGAAAGAAAGAAAGAAAGAAAGAAAAGAAAGAAAGAAAAGAAGAAAGAAAGAAAGAAAAGAAAGAAAAGAAAGAAAGAAAGAAAGAAAGAAAGAAAGAAGAAAGAAAGAAAGAAAGAAGAAAGAAAGAAAGAAAGAAAGAAAGAAAGAAGAAAGAAAGAAAGAAGAAAAAGAAAGAAGAAAGAAAAGAAAGAAGAAAAGAAAGAAAGAAAGAAAGAAAGAAAGAAAGAAGAGAAAGAAAGAAAGAAAGAAAGAAAGAAAGAAAGAAAGAAAGAAAGAAAGAAAAAGAAAGAAAGAAGAAAAAGAAAGAAGAAAGAAAGAAAGAAGAAAGAAAGAAAGAAAGAAAGAAAGAAAGAAAGAAGAAAGAAAAGAAGAAGAAAGAAAGAAGAAAGAAAGAGAATTATACAACAAGAAAGAAAATGACAAGAGAATTAAACTGAAAAAAGAAAGACACCAGATGACACACCATTTAAGACAGCTTAACTGACTTATATACCTGTATGATCATCACGCTTGACTCACCTGAGAGTGATCAGAAGACCTCCGTGAAGAAACCGACTTTATTGAAATCTGTAAAATCATTACATCGGACTACCTAAGAGTACCAGAGGACACACCACTTATTTAAAGACAGCTTACCTGACTTTATATACCTGTATAATCATCATGCTTTACTCATCTCAGAGTTATCAGAGGACCCACGCAAAGACGCTTACCTGACTTTATATACCTATACAATCATCATGCTTTACTCACTCAGAGTTTTCAGAGGACCCACGTATTAAGACAGCTTACCTGACTTTATATACCTTATACAATCATCATGCTTTACTCATCTCAGAGTTATTAAAGACACTTACCTGACTTTATATACCTATACAATCATCATGCTTTACTCATCTCAGAGTTATTAAAGACACTTACCTGACTTTATATACCTATACAATCATCATGCTTTACTCATCTCAGAGTTATTAAAGACACTTACCTGACTTTATATACCTATACAATCATCACGCTTTACTCATCTCAGAGTTATCAGAAGACCCACGCAAAGACAGCTTACCTGACTTTATACACCTGTACAATCATCACACCTGGCTTACCTGAGAGGTGTCAGAAGACCTCCGTGAAGACAGCTTGCTGCCTGCAGGCTGGAAAGGACTCGACTCAGAGCGCATGCTGCTCATGTAAGAACTGAGGGAACTGCTATTACTGCTGCGTCTGTTGGCCTCCTTGACACCTTCCTTGCTGTCATTGTCACCTGTAAAATGTGGACATGTCTTAGGAACACTATGGACCTTCATCTTATTGAGGGACAAACACGAAGAAAACATATGTACTTTCAAGCTGGTATTATTTTTTATGACAGAGCAGTTGTCTGTGTATTTTCATTACTGTCTGTGTATTTTCATTACTGTCTGTGTATTTTCATTACTGTCTGTGTATTTTCATTACTGTCTGCGTATTTTCATTACTGTCTGCGTATTTTCATTACAGTTGTCTGCGTATTTTCATTACAGTTGTCTGCGTATTTTCATTACTGTCTGCGTATTTTCATTAAACACCCTAAATACGTCTCCTTCAGAAATATCTGCAAAATTGCATAGATTAATGCTTGTAACCTTTCTAGGGTCGGTCATGCTGCGGTTTCTCTCTCTCTCTCTGTAAGTGTGTGTGTGTGTGTGTGTGTGTGTGTGTGTGTGTGTTTGCGCGCGCGTGCAAATGTGTGGGAGTGTGCGTGTGTGCGTATGCGAGTAGAGTTTGTGTGTGTGTGTGTGCGTGTGGTGTGTGTGTGTGTGTGTGTGTGTGTGTGTGTGTGTGTGTGTGTGTGTGTGTGTGTGTATTCGTGTGTGTGTGTGCGCTCGTGTGTGTGTGTGTGAGTGTTTGCGAGCTTGCATGCCAGTATATATATATGTGTGCGTGTAGGTGTTTGTGTACACGTGTATGCGTGGTTTCACTATGTGTTTATATATGAAAGACCAGTAAGAAGTCAAAATAATACGAATTCCATATATTTTCTTTCCCTGTATATACACAATAATAAACACAACATTAACAGTGATAACTCACCAGACAAATCAGTAATACGTTTGGGCAGAGGGTTGTGTGACGACGTCTTGTCTCGGATCTCTGTGAAAGACGGCCGGTCAGCTCCAACATCTGCAAACAAAGACATGGAACAGGCTACAATCCCCCCAAAGAAAGGTCTGGGCTCGATCCTGTCTGATGGGTAAAAGGGTGCAGGTTTTTTCCGATCTTCCAGATCACAGACACAGACAGAGACAGAGACAGACACAGACATGCAGACAGACAGACAGGCGGACAGACAGGCGGACAGACAGACACAGACAGACAGACATGCAGACAGACAGACAGACAGACAGACTGGCAGACAGACAGACACACACAGAAAGACACAAACACAGACAGACAGACAAATAGACAGACAGACAGAGAGACAGACAGGCAGACAGACGGGCAGACAGACAGACAGACAGACATGCATGCATACAGACACAGACAGACAAGCAGACAGACAGACAGATGCAGACAGATGCAGACAGACAGACATGCAGACAGACAGACAGACTGGCAGACAGACACACACACAGAGAGAGACACAAACACAAACAGACAGACAGACTGACACACACACACACTTACACACACACACACACACACACACACACACACACACACACACACACACACACACACACACACACCCCTCCAGTCCATACCAAACAATCTCCTCTTTAATGTAAAAAAAAAAAATCAGATTTTTGACTGAAAAAAAAACAACACAGCAAGACAGACAGATGATCACAGGACCTTACCTGTATCTGTCTGAGCAGGTAACTGGGGGAGAATGGAAGGGGAGGTCATTTTGCTGTTCAGTCGTCCCTTCAAGCGGTTCTCCAGCACCTGGCCTGTGCTCACCTGTTGACGCCTCGTTAATACGCTGCCTCCTGGTACCTGTCCACCATACATACACAACACAGTTATAATACCTATGTAGCATACATTCTTTTTATGCAGACCTCCTGGTACTTGTCCACATACGTACACAATACAGTAATAATACCTAGGTATCATACATACTTTTTATGCAACCTACTCGTACTTGTCCACACATATACACATCACAGTTATAATGCATAGGTATCATATATTCTTTTAAAGCAGACCTACTGATATCTGCGCGCGCGCACACACACACACACACACACACACACACACACACACACACACACACACACACACACACACACACACAAACACACACACACACACACACACACACACACACACACACACACACACACACACACACACACACACACACACACACACACACACAAGGATCCTGTCCCAGATAATACGCACTACGTAAATGCACCAATCACGCTCCAAGAATTAAAAGATGCCATTAAATCAATTCCAAATAAAAAGACATCAGTAGGATTTGATGCAATTTCCAATGAGATGTTGAAAAATTTACCAGAAAATTTTTTAATATTGCTACATAATATGTTTAAAAAATGCTGGAATAGCGGCAAACTGCCCGACTATTGGAAACAATCAATAGTGGTTCCTGTACTAAAAGCAGGTAAATGCAATATTGACTTGAAAAACTATAGGCCAATTGCATTAACATCGCACGTATGTAAACTTATGGAGAAAATAATTTTAAAGAGATTGATGTACTACTGTGAAAAGAACAACATATTACCAGTGAATCAGGCAGGGTTTAGAAAAGGCAGGTCACCAGTGGAACTCCTAACAAAGCTAACCACTAATATCAAACAACAATTTGCCAGACGCCAATGTGTTTTAGCTACATTTTTTGATATAACTAAAGCATACGACCAAGTATGGCACTCCCGATTATTATTCAAATTGAAAAGTATTGGGCTAACAGGTCACATTTTTGATTATGTCAAATGCTTCTTAGAAGACCGTGTAATTCAAACGAGGATCGAAAATGTGTATTCTTCAAAACGATTTCTTCAAATGGATATCCCTCAGGGATCCATTATTGCTCCCCTTCTCTTCATGATATTATTGCATGACTTACCCAGTAAAATTTCTAAACATGTAACTTTAGCTCAATATGCTGATGATTTATGCATGTGGATGCAGGTCAATATGAAAAGAAAAACTCCTTTGCGCTGTCTTAATTATACGCGTAAATGTTATCAATTAGAAGTCGATAAAATAGCACGATATATGGTAGAAAATGGACTACATCTATCCGTGGAAAAAACAAAGATAGTTTTGTTTAACAGTGGAGCTAACCCAGCAAATGTTCCCACGTTCAAACTGGGAGATACTCTTCTTCAGTATAATGAGTCGATTAAATTCTTAGGAGTTTTCCTTACAGCCAAATTATCTTGGAATCAGCATATTGAATACTTATTAACAAAAGCTCAAAAAAGTTTAAATTTCTTGAAAATAGTTCGCAAACAGATATGGGGACAAGATGCATCAACACTTGTTCATCTCTGTAAATCGCTTATTAGATCTAAATTAACCTATGCCCAAGAAATATTCTTCAGCGCACCAAAACGCTTACTCACAAAACTGCAGAGCATAGATTGTAAAGGTTTCAAACTTGCGCTGGGTCTTCCAATGCATGCCTGTTGCCATCGTACATACAATGCAATCAAATTGTTGCCACTTGATGAACAAAGGAAAGTCGCTTCTACTAAATTTCTGTTAAGAAACACTACCATAGAAAACAGCATCAAAACAGAGACAAAAGTAAGATCAGACACCGACTTTCCAAAAAGAGCTAAATCAATATCCTCACAGGTCACGCTTGCAACATTTACAGCTGATGTTATGAAAGGCTCTGGAATTGATTTAGACACAGGTCCTGTAACTTTAAGACCTTCGTTTTCACCAGTACCCAGTTGGGAACTTCAAAGAGCACGATTTGACATACACCACACTGACTTAAAAAAAGAAGATAATATCAACTTACTGGCAAGTCACGTTAAATGTCATACAGAAGACTTTTATTCCGATCACTTGAAAGTTTACACTGATGGTTCAATAATTGAAAGACAAGCAGGCTCAGCGTTTTTAATACCTGCTCTCAAAATTGAGAAATCTTTCTATATAGGACTTTATAAATCTATCTTTACTGCAGAACTCTTTGGAATCTTAATGGCTTTGAATTGTATGATAAATCTTCCAAGGACAATTCCCCAGATACTTTTTTGCGTTGATTCAAAAACTGTACTTCAAGCTCTTGAATTATCAAAATTACAAACAAGATCTGAAATGATATTGGAAATTACTCACTTGATTAATAGTTTATCCTTAAGAGGCACTGATATTACTTTCTGCTGGATACCATCTCATAGTTCTTTTCATTACAATGATATGGTTGATAGGGCTGCCAAACGAGGGGCAAAGAGCTCACCAGATTCAAATCATATACAACTTTCCCTCTCATTGCATGAGAGTTATACCTTAGTGGACGCCTACGTATGGAAGCAGTTTCAAGATAAACAGTAAAAGTATGAAAAATGTTACATGAATTTTGAAATTAGCAAAACACCTAAGCGGTTCCCTGCCAGCAGAAGTATACAATCCCTTATGCATAGGTGGAAACTTGATGCATTCAAAACAAAATACACCAGGAATGTAGTGTGCCTGTGTGGAAAGAAGATAACACATAGTCATATTCTTTCATGCGTTCGGGTAAAACGACATATACCTACGTTATCAACGAAGACAGTTTCTGACATATTTGCCTCACCATCCTTAACATGTGAATTTTTTGTTAGCCTGTCAAAAAGTCCGATAGCGAAATATCTTTAACGTGCCGTTACTTCTCATGTTCAGTGTTATGGTTAGCTAATTTTACTGTTTCAATCGTTAATTATGATAACGTCATTTGTGAATTTTTCTTTCTTGTCTTGTTTTTCTGGTTCATTTCTTTTTCCTGAAGATTAACCTTTTGCAAGTTTTTTGTTGTTGTTGTTGTTGTTGTTGTCTAAAATCACTTTAGTGAATAGACATTAAATCAAAGACCACCACACACACACACACACACACACACACACACACACACACACACACACACATATATATATATATATATATATATATATATATATATATATATATATAGAGAGAGAGAGAGAGAGAGGTGAATGGATCAGCAAGGTAGAAAATAATTAGGAAGAAATGACAGAAAGCAACGGGACAAGGCAAGAAACAAAGAGAGTGACAGAAAAGAGGACATTTCTAGCACAAAATTTCCAGAAGGTGGGGGATACTATTTACACTGAAAGAGTCCCCGGCATCCCCACAGGAGAAACATGGCAGGATATACATCAAAAGTGTTCTGAATCACGAAAAGATACACCGTCACTTACGTCAGCCTCATCCGGATCAGGCAGCTCCACCTCCTCCTCCACGGAGTGGCTGACGTCAGGCGGTGACGTCACCATGTCGTCGTGATGAGCCAGCGTGGAGGGTGGTGAGGTCACCATATCATCGTGGCGAGGCGGTGACGTCATCGTGTGCTCGCTGTGCGCCAGCGAGGGCGGTGACGTCAGCGAAGGTTGTGACGTCACCGAGGGAGGCGACGTTATGGATGGGGGTGAGATCGCCGTGTGGCGGTCGTCCACGATGTTGTCGGGCTGAAGCCCGCAGGTCACGTTTACCTCGGGACTGCTCTGTGGGGACGGCTGGGACAGGGTGCCCCAACCCATAGTGTCCTGGTCGATCGATCATAAGCATAATCATCATCGTCATCGTCGTCATCATCATCAATGACAATCATAAGTGCAATCATCATCATCATCATCATCATCATCACCACCACCACCACCACCACCACCATCATCACAGATCGTTTTGCAGCGATGACTAGAACTGGGTTCCCCATTCCCTGTGCCTTGGTAATAATTCTAAGCACAGACATCATCGTTATCATCGTCGTCATCATCATAATCGTCGTCATCATTATCGTCGTCGTCGTCGTCGTTGTCATCATCATCATCGTCATCGTCGTCGTCGTCATTATCATCAT
>JAPXFY010000030.1:35838254-35845754 GCA_030674185.1 Monoplex corrugatus
ACACACACACTACACACACACACACACACACGCGCGCGCGCGCGCACTCACACATGCATTTACAGAACACATACACACAATTGCACGCACACGCACAGACACATACAGAAACACACATGTACAGAATATACGTACAAACACGCACATAAATTTCAGAACACTCTACACACACACACAACACACACACACACACACACACACACACACACACACACACACACACACACACACACACACACACACACACACACACACACACCTGTGAGCGACGCCTCTCTCCACTGGCACCGCCAGTGGTGACGTCACAGTGACACCCTCCTCCGCCCTCCTGTGTCCTTCCTCCTCCCTCTCCTCCTGATCCTGAAAACACACAACAAAATTAATATTCTCCCTCAGTCACGACTACTTTCGTCCACACAACACACACACACACACACACACACACACACACACACACACACACACACACACACACACACACACACACACACACACACACACACACAACACACACACACACAGACACAACACACAAACAAACAAACACACACACACACACAACACACACACACACACACACACACACACACACACACACACACACACACACACACCACACACACACACACACACACACACACACACACACACACACACACACAGAGTTTCAGTTTCTCAAGATGACGTCTCCGCGCTCGGAACGAATTCCATATGCACTAACGTCACAGGTGCTACGTGTATGGTAACCGTGGCACAAGCCTTAAGCCTGCACATAAACCCATGAGCTGGCCAGGTCCTGAAGCCCTACCTAGACCAGGTACTGAAGCCCTACCTAGACTATGTTTTACCTAGTCTACATTTCATACTGACATTTTATTAGCCTACCACAGGAATAATCTTAGTTACCTGTAAATGACGTGTACGTGTATGTGTGCATCTTACCTTCAAAAAAGGAACATAATATATATAAAGTAAATAAATAAATCATTAAAGGTCTGAATCACAACACAACTAGCTACTCTGTATAAACTGTAGACAAACAACAACAAATGTACCAGTCGCCGTGGTGTAGTGGTTAACGCAACGGACTACCGACTGGAAGGTTGTGGGTTCGAATCCCCATCGGTACCTTCAAAAATATTGTGGGATTTTTCGGCTCTAACCGGCTCCTACCCAGAGTTGGGCGTGCTATGGGCTAATTGGGAAGACTGGAACCACACAGTCGAGTCTCATCCACTTCGCGGATGCGTCATTGAGGGTGTTGCTCAAATCTTCTGACCAACACTGCAGGTGTCTGTATCTCTCGGGCCTGGTTGACATCAGGATATATTATGATAGTAAGCGTAGAGTACAGCCCTGTCACGCAGTCTCAATCCTAGATGGAACTCTATAGCATCATGATTATCATCCTCACCGACATCATCATCATCGCATAATAAAAACTGTTTCAGCTTCTGTGGCCATTAAAGTGGCGTAGAAAATAGGACAAAAAAAAAAAAAGACAAAAAAAAAGGTGAGCACAAAGGTAACCTCCCTGAGTGCAATGATCCTAAAAAAACAACAACAAACAAACAAACAAAAACAACAACAACAAATGTGTGCCATCTTCTCACCTGGTCTGGGTCTTCCTGTTTACACCCATCCCCCTTGTGTTTCTTGTTGGCATAGAAGTCAGGACCGTGCACCGTCTTCACGTGTTTGCGTAGAGAGCTGGGATCAGTGTACCTCTTGCTGCAGCCGGCGGCTTTACAGGCGTACGGTTTCTGTGGGACATGATTATTAAACATTCAATATGGTGGTGGTGGTGGCGGCGGTGGTGGTGGTGATGGTGATAAAGAAGATGGTGGTGGTGGTGATGGTGGTGGTGATAAAGATGATGGTGGTGGTGGTGGTAGTGGTGGTGATAAAGATGATGGTGGTGGTGGTGGTGATGGTGATAAAGATGATGGTGGTGGTGGTGGTGATAAAGATGATGGTGGTGGTGGTGGTGGTGATGGTGATAAAGATGATGGTGGTGGTGGTGGTGATGGTGATAAAGATGATGGTGGTGGTGATGGTGATAAAGATGATGGTGGTGGTGGTGGTGATGGTGATAAAGATGATGGTGGTGGTGGTGATGGTGATAAAGATGATGGTTTGTGATGGTGATAAAGATGATGGTGGTGGTGGTGATGGTGATAAAGATGATGGTGGTGGTGGTGGTGATGGTGATAAAGATGATGGTGGTGGTGGTGGTGGTGGTGATGATGGTGGTGATGATGGTAGTGATGATGATGATGGTGATGATGATGGTGATGATTATGATGATGATGGTGGTGATGGTTATAATGTGGTGATGGTGGTAGTGGTGATGATGATGATGGTGATGATGATGGTGATGATTATGATGATGATGGTGGTGGTGATGGTTATAATGTGATAATGGTGATGGTGATGATGATGGTGACGATTATGATGATGATGGTGGTGATGGTTATAATGTGATGATGGTGATGGTTGGTAGTGGTGACGATGATGATGATGGTGATGATGGTGGTGATGATGGTGATGCTCTGCTGCTGCTGCTGCTGCTGATGATGACGGTGGTGATGATGGTGATGCTGCTGCTGTTGCTGCTGACGACGACCATGATGTTGTTGTCGTTGATGATGATGATGATGATGATGATGATGATGATGATGCAATGAAGACAACGATGTTTACTTGATGAGCCGGGATCTCTATACCTCTTACTGCAGCGGCTGCTACACAGGTTTGGTGGGACATAGAACACAGTCGTACAAGGATGATGGTGATGGTGGTGATGGTGATGATGATGATGATGATGATGACGATGATGATGATGAGATGATTTTGATGTTGATGATGATGATGATGATGATGACGACGACGACGACAACGACGGTGATGATGATGTTTACGTGATGAGCTGGGATCTGTACATCTCTTGCTTGCTGCACTCAACTGCTTTGAGGACATAGGGTTTTCTGAGGATTTATAATGATCTTATTGTGATGGTGGTGGTGGTGATGATGATGATGATGATGTTGATGACAACGACGATGACAATGATGACAAAGCAGACTAGGATATGTGTATCTCATACTGAACCCGCCACTCTACAAGCGTAGGATTTCCAGAGATATTTTACACAAAGGTACATGGATGATGATGGTGATGGTGGTGATGATGATGATGATGATGATGATGATGATGACGACGACGACAACGACTATGTCATTGTTTATGTCAAAAGCGAGGATCTGTATATCTCTTGTTGCATTCTGTTGCTTCACAGGCGTAGGTCTTCTGGTGGGACATGGAGCATAATGAGATATAACTGATGATGGTGACAATAATGATAATGTCAATGCTGATGACGATGACGATGGAAATGATGATGATGCTCACACAGAGTGCTGGGGTCTGCACATCTCCTGCTGCACTCTGCCGCTTTACACAAGTACTGCTCTCTTGAGGATACATGATGCAGAAACATACCACAACAGGACGCCTGTGCCTGACACGAGAGGCAGACCAAGGAAGACGAGGATTGACAGTGCGAAGGAGACTTCGCCGTCACACGGCATCGCTTCTCTTCACACCTTCCAGTTAATTGCTGAGAAACTGCTTCCACCCCACCCCCACCCCCCTACACCCCTTCGTTAAATCCGTGATGTACAAATAGACAAATAAAAGAATAAAGAAGAAGAACAGAGTACAGTGAAATGATGATGATTATGATGATGATGATGATGAATGAAGTAGATGATGATGATGATGGTGATGATGATGATGATGATGTAGATGATGATGTAGATGATGATGATGATGGTGATGGTGGTGGTGGTGATGGTGGTGATGATGATGATACGGTGAGATTACGATGACGCTAATAATGATGATGACGATGATGACGATGAAAATGGTACATAGCATCTTGTTGCTCCCTGCAGCATTATAGGTATACAATTACTTAGGATTGGAGGAGGACAAATTTATCAAACAGTTACATCATCATTATTTCAAAATGATAAAAAGATAAACAAAACACGTAAAATATGGTAATTACTACGATAAATAATGAACACAATTCATTATCTGTGATTCACACACATATGTAAATACACACACAGACATATATATATACGTGTGTCTCTCTCTCTATATGTATACATATATGTATGTATGTATAATGACAACAAACTACCAGACATGTAGTTACTCGTATCTAGATGAATAACAGACGCACAGCCGTACAATTAACGTCTTCTAATACGTAAGTACATCTAGGCGTACATTTGCACCCAACACTGAGTATAACTGTACCGACTGTCTGCATTCAGCGTTTGTATAAAATCAGAGTTGACAAATCAGACATTTTGTAACAAAACGAACCAACCAGATATTTTCTTTCTTCTGAATATAGCAATCAAATCAATCAAGTAACTAATCAGATACTGTGAAACAGAATAACCTGATAACCAAACAAATACTGTAAAACAAAGCAAACAAGTCTAATAACCAATCAGATGTACAGTAACAAAACAAACAACCAATCAGCTCACAGCGTTGGAGTGTGTGCGGTTCTGGTGCTTGGCCCTGTCAGAGGCGTTACTGAAGGCCTTGGTACATCCGGGAATTCACACAAATATGGCTTCTCTCCTGTGTGCGAGCGTAGATGGGTCTTCAGGTTCTCTAATCGTGAGTAGGCCTTGTTACAGCCTTCAAACTGGAAACAGGATGATCACAATAATAATGATAATAATAATAATAATGGAAATGATGATAATGATACTAATAATAATTACAACAACAACAACAATAATATAATAATTACAATGGAAATGATGATGATAATAATAATGATGTTAATGATAATTATCAAATTATTACAAATACCAATAACACCGTCACTACAACTACTACTACTACTACTACTACTACTACTACTACAACTACAACTCCTCCTCCTCCTCCTCCTACTACTACTATTACTGCTGCTCGCTGCTGCTGCAGCTACTTTTATTTCTGCTAATAACAATGTTATAAATACGTTATGTCAGAAGTTGTTCTTATTCTTGCAATCTGTCATCATAATGTACTGTCTAAACAAGCAACAACAACAACAACAACAACAACCAAAAAAATTAATTAGGTGATAGGCATGATTGTGTAAAGAACTGTTGAGGATTTCCATGGTTTCGCTGTAATCATTTAAAGGTTGACTAGAAGACAGTTCACACACATAACACGTAATCAGACCTTTTAATTTCTCGTATACTTACAGCAAACAAACCATCATACTTTTTATCCTATGAGCTTACCGTACACTTGTGTGGTTTTTCCCCAGTGTGCCGTCTCATATGCACAACCAGCATGTACTGGGCTTTGAAGGGCTTCTCTTCTCTGCTGCATTCCTTCCAGCGACAGACGAAGGCCTTCTTGTTGTTCTGGATATGGTCCTGGTTTAGGTGCTGTCAACATCATAGAATCATCATCATTATCATTATCATTATCATCAGCATGTAAATCTTGATCTTATCAAAGTCTCATGAATATTGTTATAGTCATCGTCGTCATAACCATCATTGTCACCATCACCGTCGTCATCGTCGTCACCATCACCACACCACACCACCACCATCACCATTACCATCAATATACACAAACACAATCACCAGCTCGATTGTAGTCCTTCTATCGACAGATGAAGGACTTCTTGTTGATCTAATTATGGTCCTGGCTCAGACGCTGCCATCACTATCGTCGTCATCGTCGTCATCATCACCATCACCAGCACCAGCAACAGTACCACTACTACTACCACCACCACCATCATCACCAAAACCACTCAGAACCCCCATTACCACCCGATATTTCCCCCTCACTATCGCCATCGTTATCGTCATCGTCATCATCATCACCACCATCATCATCATCATCATCATGACTGTCATCATTATTATCAACAGTATAGATATTAGCGCATAAGCCAGCTTAAATATCTCCCAATCCTAATCTACTTGTACTCAACAACAGAAAATGTGACACTGCAAAAAACAACAACAAAACAACAAAAAAAGAAAATTAACAAAGGAAGCAAGCAAATAAACAAACAACTAAGAATTAAGACATTTGGCAAAAATGAAGTAAGACAAAACTGTAAACATATTCAAATGCGTTTGTTTGTATGTATGAGAGCGTTCACGTTTGCGTTTGTAGGTATGTATGTACGTGTGTGTGAATGCGTGCGTGCGTGTGTGTGTGTGTGTGTGTGTTGTGAGAGAGAGAGAGAGGAGAGAGAGAAGAGAGAGAGACAGAGAGACACAGACAGAGAGAGACAAAGAGAGAACAAAGAGAGAGAAAGAGAGAGAGAGAGAGACAGACAGACAGGCAGACAGACAGACAGACAAACAGATAGAGACAGAGAGAGATAGACAGACAGAGAGGTAGAGAGAGAGAGAGAGAGAGACAGAGAGACAGACAGACAGAGACAGAGAAAGAGACAGAGAGAGAGAGACAGACAGACAGACAGACAGAGCGTGCGTGTGTTACTACCTTGACCAGATCATCCTGTGTGTCGAACTCTCTAGAACACCCCTCCCAGTGGCAGTGTGTCTCGATGAAGTCGGGTTCCCCTTCCTGGGGGACATGACCTCCCCCATAACCCTCACACATCTCCCCGTCCTCCTCCTCCTGCTCCGTCTCTGTGGCAACATCAACAACAACAACAACAAACGTCACACAGTGCAATTATCTTATCCAATCCATTCCAATCCAATCCAATCAAAATGAAATGAAATGAAATCCAACACAACCCAAACCAAACCAAACCCAACCAAACCAAACCCATCCCACCCCACCCAACCCCACCCCACCAAACCCAACCCAACCCAACCCAACCTAACCCAACCCAACAACCAAAACGAAAACGAAAACGAACCTAAATCAAATCAAACCCAAATCGAATCAACCCAAATCAAATCAAATCAAATCAAACCAAACCAAATCAAATCCAAAATTAAATCGAACCAAACCAATTCAAACCAAACCAAACCCAACCAAACTCAAACTAAACCAAACCCTACCAAACCAAACCAAACCAATTCAAACCAAACCAAACCAAACCAAACCAAACCAAACCCATCCCAAACCCAACTCTTCAGTTTGTTTCAAAGCGTAATTATTTTATATCACTGACCCAAGTCGACCTCTTTCTTCATCTTGCTTTTCTTGCTGTCTCCAGGGTCCACAGAACTGCTGACTACGCTGCTGCCTGCTGCCTCCTTCACTGTGGTACTGACCTGTTGGCATAAATGTATACATGGTATTGTATTGTGTTGTGTTGTATTATGCTATATTGTATTGTAGTATACTGTGTTGTACTGTTTCGTCAACAGTGTCCACAGAAGATTTACCACATTGCTGTGTTCTGTCTCCTTCAGTGTGAAAACGATACTTTTGTATTGTGTTAAACTGCATTGTATTGTGTTGTAC
>JAPXFY010000030.1:35853254-35855754 GCA_030674185.1 Monoplex corrugatus
GTACTAACAGACCTGTATACATGTTGACCTGGGAGATTTGGATAATCTGCACCTTCTACCTATCGGGCGAGAGGCACTCACCCACGCCGGATGTTTACACAAGGGGATATATCTTGAAATGCATGTAAAAAGAAGTAACATCGGATCGAGCTTGGTCACTTGAAATTTCACAATTAATGGCTTCACAGTCCTGTTAATGCGTTACTTTAAGTTTATGAAATTTTGTTTTTATCAAGTTTTTTTTTTCTCTTCCTCTTTTTTTTTTTTTTTTTTTTTTTGAAGTTCTGTTTGTTTTTTTTCTCTATTTTTTTTTAGTTTATGAAGTTTTGTTTTTCTTCTCTCTCTCTCTTTTTTTTTAGTTTATGAAGTTTTGTTTTTCTTCTCTCTCTCTTTTTTTTTAGTTTATGAAGTTTTGTTTTTCTTCTCTCTCTCTCTTTTTTTTTTTTAGTTTATGAAGTTTTGTTTTTCTTCTCTCTCTCTTTTTTTTTTTATTTATGAAGTTTTGTTTTTCTTCTCTCTCTCTTTTTTTTTTTTTAGTTTATGAAGTTTTGTTTTTCTTCTCTCTCTCCTCTTTTTTTTTTAGTTTATGAAGTTTTGTTTTTCTTCTCTCTCTCTTTTTTTTTTTTAGTTTATGAAGTTTTGTTTTTCTTCTCTCTCTTTTTTTTTTTTAGTTTATGAAGTTTTGTTTTTCTTCTCTCTCTCTCTTTTTTTTTTTAGTTTATGAAGTTTTGTTTTTCTTCTCTCTCTCTCTTTTTTTTTTTTAGTTTATGAAGTTTTGTTTTTCTTCTCTCTCTCTCTTTTTTTTTTTTTAGTTTATGAAGTTTTGTTTTTCTTCTCTCTCTCTCTTTTTTTTTTTTTAGTTTATGAAGTTTTGTTTTTCTTCTCTCTCTCTCTTTTTTTTTTTAGTTTATGAAGTTTTGTTTTTCTTCTCTCT
This sequence comes from Monoplex corrugatus, assembly GCA_030674185.1. Classification (NCBI taxonomy): domain Eukaryota; kingdom Metazoa; phylum Mollusca; class Gastropoda; order Littorinimorpha; family Ranellidae; genus Monoplex; species Monoplex corrugatus. The sequence goes on from JAPXFY010000030.1 coordinate 35,854,189, forward strand.
CTCTCTTTTTTTTTTTTAGTTTATGAAGTTTTGTTTTTCTTCTCTCTCTTTTTTTTTTTTTTTTTTAGTTTATGAAGTTTTGTTTTTTCTTCTCTCTCTCTCTCTTTTTTTTTTTTAGTTTATGAAGTTTTGTTTTTCTTCTCTCTCTCTCTTTTTTTTTTTTAGTTTATGAAGTTTTGTTTTTCTTCTCTCTCTCTTTTTTTTTAGCATATGAAGTTTTCTTTTCTCTTTTTTTTTTAGTGTCAATTTGTCCATCACATTACTGAAGTTAGCGTTGTTTTAGTTCCATTCAGCGCTTAGATTTGATTTTATCAAGATTTTGCGCTATATAAATATTGTAATTATTATTATTATATTATTATTATTATTATTATTATTATTATATCTCTGCTCATCCACATCTTTTTATTTTCTTAAGACCTTACCTCTTCCTTTTAACAAACTTTCTGTCTTTTACTCCGTTTCCCCTCTGTCCCCCCCCCCCCACCCCTCCCCCTCTCCATCCTCCATGCTTATATATATATATATACATGTATTTACATATTTTTTTTGTTTTCGTCTAATATCACTCATAGTGAAAAGACATTAAATCAAGGCACAAACATCCAGGCCAGGATGGAAATGAACCCAGACTATCCAACCAGAAGTCTGAGGTCCGACCCACTTGACCATCTCGCCCGTCGGAGAGAATTTCTCAGGAAAAGTGTGAAAATAGTACATACAAGTTTATTTCTGTAAATATTGAATTTGTTGTGTTTCGAACAGAAAAAAATGATGAAGTATCTGATTTGTTGTGCTTCAAACAGAAAAAAACAAAACAAAACAAAACAAAACAAACAAAACAAGACAAGACAAACAAAAAAAGATGAAGTATCCGATTTGTTGTCTTTCAAACAGAAAAAAAATGTTTCAATCAGAAAAAATATGATTAAGTATCAATTTGTTGTGTTTCAAACAGAAAAAAGATATGATGAAGCATCCGATTTCTTGTGTTTCAAACAGAAAAAAAATATGATAAAGTGTCCGACAAGATTATTTTATTTGCTAAGCATTACCTACAGATGCAGAACAACTAAAATCATAACAAACATACAACCTTTCGAACTTAAAAACATACCACCCAACCACCAACCCAACCAAACCCAACCCAACCAACCCAACCCAACCCAACCCAAACCAACCAAACCAAACCAAACCAAACCAAACCAAACTAACCAAATAATCAACTCTCCAGCCAACCAGCCAACCAAGCAAGCAAGCAAACAACAACAACAACAACAACAACAACAACAACAACAACAACAACAACAACAACAACCAAACAACAAGAAAAAACAACAACAACAACAACAACAACAAACCCGACATTATAATTGAACAATAAGAATATATGCACTTCTCAGAAATATTCTCCAATGGTTTCTACCAAGAGTGGTATTCATAACAAACGGTCACAGACGAATACAGACACTATAATAGCTAATAAACAGAATCAGCTAAATCAATCACGTGCGTTTGCATGAAAATATTTGTACACTTTCTTGCTCTATGCACGTTAAAGATCCT
>JAPXFY010000030.1:35860754-35863254 GCA_030674185.1 Monoplex corrugatus
ATCATCGGTAATGGTAATAATATATATCGTTATAATAAGAATCGTCATTATCATCATCGTCGTCGTCGTCGTCGTCATCACAGTCGTCGCCGCCGTCGTCGTCGTCATCATAATCATCATCAGCATCACCATTATCATCATCATCATAATATAACTTTTATTGTTATTGTCATTATTATTGCTGTTATCATCGCACCATCATCATCATCATCATCATCATCATCATCATCATCATCATCACCACCATCACCACCACCACCAGCACCATCATCATCATCATTATCACCATCATCATCATCATCACCACTACCACCACCATCATCATCATCATCGTCGTCGTCATCATCACCATCATTAGCAACATGATGGTGATGACAACAACAACAACAACAAAAACGACAACAATAACGATGATGATGATGGTGATGATGACAATGATGATAATGGCGACGACGACGATGATGCCGCCAATGATAACAATACTGAAAATAACAGTCAAATACTATTATTATTATTATTATTATTATTATTCACACTAATACAATACTCACGGGTGGTGAAACACGGGTGGAGGCCACTGGTACCTTCCTTCCAGAGTGGAGGAGCTGAGGGCCAGGGGAGGGTTTATGTAGGTCGTGTAGGGGTGGGGGTAAGGGTACCCCAGTCCTGCAAACACACACACACACACATACAATTATAATCATGCCATATCATCATCATCATCATCATCATCATCATCATCATCATCATAATCGTAATCACCATCACCACAACCTTTATCATCATATTCATCGTCGTCGTCGTCGTCATTATCATCGCCATCGTCGTCGTCGTCGTCGTCGTCATCCTCCTCCTCATCATCATCGTCGTCGTCGTCGTCGTTGTCATCATCGTCGTCTTCGACGTCGACATCGTCGTCATCATCATTATTATCCTCCTCCTCCTCATCTTCATCATCATCATCACGACATTAACAACAACAACAACAACAACAACAACAACAACAACAACAACAACAACAACAACAACAACAACGGCAGCCATCCTATAAATCAATCGATCAATTAGGCAAACCAGATACCAAACGTGACGACCAGCTAGCTTAATCAACCAGTCCATCAGCCTGCCAACCAAGCAACCAACAATCTATCCAACCGACCAACCAACCAACCAACCAACCCTTCAACCCACCCACCCACCAACCAACCAACCAACCAACCAACCGTCCTACTAAACAAACAGAATATCCACCGTCCAACCAGCCGATTACATTAGAACTGGCCTTCTCACTGTCCCATCTTAACATCATTGTTGTTCTGGTGGTGTTGGTATAGGATTATCTAGAACTGGCCTTCTCACTGTCCATACTTAACATCATTGTGTTCTGGTGGTGTGGTAAGGAATCTAGAACTGGCCTTCACACTGTCCCACTACTTAACTATCATTGTTGTTCGGTGGTGTCTGTATAGGATATAGAACTGGCCTTCTCACTGCCCCATCTTATTAACATCATTGTTGTCTGTGGTTTTGTTATAGTGATCTAGAACTGGCCTTCTCACTGTCCCTCTCTTAACATCATGTTGTTCTCGGTGGTGTCGGTATCAGTATTAGAACTGCCTTCTCACTGTCCCATCTTACTTAACATCATTGTTGTTCTGGTGTGTCAGTATAGGATTCAGAACGGCCTTACTCACATGCACCATCTTAACTAACATACCAGATTGTTGTTCTGGTGGTGTGGATAAGGATTAAACTGGCCTTCTTCACTGTCCCATCTTACTTAACATCACTTGTTGTTCTGGTGTCGTCAGTATAGGATATAGAACTAGCCTTCACCACTGTCCCCATCTTAACTCAACATCATTGTTTCTGGATGTGTGGATAGGATTAGAACTGGCCTTCTCACTGTCCCATCTATAACATCATTGTTGTTCTGGTGGTGTGGTATAGGATATAGAACTGGCCTTCTCACTGTCCCATTACTTAACATCATTGTTGTTCTGGTGGTGTTGGTATAGGATTAGAACTGGCCTTCTCACTGCCCATACTTAACATCATTGTTGTTCTGGTGGTGTCGGTATAGGATTAGAACTGGCCTTCTCACTGCCCCATTCTTAACATCATTGTTGTTCTGGTGGTGTCGGTATAGGATTAGAACTGGCCTTCTCACTGTCCCATCTTACTTAACATCATTGTTGTTCTGGTGGTGTCTGGTATAGATTAAACTGGCCTTCTCACTGTCCCATCTTACTTAACATCATTGTTGTTCTGGTGGTGTCGGTATAGGATTAGAACTGAGCCTTTCTCACTGCCCACTACTTAACATCATTGTTGTTCTGGTGGTGTTCGGTATAGGATTAGAACTGGCCTTCTCACTGTCCCATCTTACTAACATCATTGTTGTTCTGGTGGTGTCGGTATAGGATTAAACTGGCCTTCTCACTGCCCCATCTTAACATCATTGTTGTTCTGGTGGTGTTGGTATAGGATTAGAAACTGG